>OY998144.1:19261047-19441093 GCA_963921925.1 Sphagnum tenellum
AGCCAAATATGGCTACAAACCATATATGAAATACAAAACTTTAATCCTTCTTATATATTTTTGTCACATTGTATAACAAATATACAAATCTGGAAAACTATTCTTTTCTCACTTGTGACAATTAAAACCCCTCCAAAATAAGTCCATGCTCGATTTTTTTTAAAAAAAAATTTTGGTTCAATTTTGCCAATTAAAAAATGGTTAACCCACACTATATTTCAAAGAATTGACATAAAAGCTTTTCAATTTGCAGATTTGGGGTGTTCATGGTGTGATGTTTTGACCTGACCCACTTTTGAAGATCGAGTTTGAAGCTCAAAAGTTTTACAACTTTTCATCACATAATTTAGTAATGGGTTTTTGTTGTACTACTTATTCTAGTTTGTCATGGTGAACAAATGACAATTTAGTAATATGATAACTAGAGTGACATGCAATTTAAACCAATTGAAAGACCTAGACTTCTTTGGCCTCAACTTGTTCATGTGAAAGTTTAAAACTCATTTCACCATTACAACTAAAAGTTTACATGGTTTGAAACTTAGTACCACCAAATCCCAAATATTTTAAGTCTTTGAATTTTGAGTGCAAATAAATAAGGCTGGGTTCACTCCAACCCAAATTTGACATAAAATTGGTGTGGGTTGCTTGTTGGATTGTCAATCCCACTTCTAAACAAACTATATATTCATGGTCAAGACTTGCAACTTTTGTTTTCCATTTTTTAATGCTTACCTTACATTTTGTGTGTTCAATGTACTTTTTACAACTAGGAATTGCCATTTGGTTTCATATATTTCAACCCCCAACTTCCAAGTACAACTAATGGAGGTGATGTTCAAGCTTGTCAATCTTGTGGATAAAACACCTTTGGTAGTCTTTCACACCATTTTATAAATGGGCTAAAGTGGTGTTCTCTTTGACAATTCACAAAAATGATTGATGTAGTGTCAAAAGTAGCACTAATTTAATGACAATGCCCCCACCCAACAACTTAATTGAAACATACTCACTATATTGCATTATTTTGTGGTTGTGTTCAAGTAGACATAAACATTTTGTAGCTTTTAGTGATGTTTTGGTATTTTGGGTGTATAGTATTGGATTTGAATTTCTTGTGAAATTGCATCATAATAGTCTTTGAATTGGAATGTTGCTTTACATCATTGCACAATTGTTTCCATTTGTCAAGCTTAAACAATATATTTCTTAGGCTTGAAGATGACAATGTGAATAAAATCAGATGAATATGTTTTAAAGATGTAAATAAAGATTAATTGTGCACATTTTTGCCCATACATCAGCCTTAAGCCCAATTGTTGTTCAAAAGATTTAAGGAAAAATAACAGAAAATTTATATCAATTTAGTTTCATTTTAAAGTGTTATGGGTATGAAATTACTAGTGTTGGGTAATTCTTGACTTTTACAAAGAAATTTTGGTTACAATTCTAATAATTAAATTAGAATGGTTTCAGTTCTAGTTAGTCATACTAAATTTTGGTTCCAGTTTTGAAAATAAGATAAGATCTGGTTTCACGTAAATTGGACTAGAATCAATGGTTAATTGTCACTTAACCTTAGTTTAATTTTTTGTCACAAAGTTTGGTTTAGTTCCACAAGAAAATGGAACTAGGAATTTGGTTTTGGGTCCAATTCTTCAAAAAAATAAATTTTTTTTTGTTTCTATAACCAATTCCAAAATCATACCTGAGTCTAGTTCAATTTTTATTAATCAATGTTGAAACTGATGGTTCCAATGCTCCACACTAGGCACCCACCCAACACTGTAAATTATCACAACTAAGAAATTGTGAATGGGCCCAATGACTAGAATAAACTACGAAAAAAGGTGCTTTAAACATAATTTCATTTATACACAAAAACATTGACAACATGTACACCTAACAAACACTAGTGAGTAAAATGCAGAAATATCGAAAACTTAAGTGATCAAAACTAGAAATGATGAAAACTAAAAATAATGAAATTATGAAACCATTGAAATGACCAAATTTCAAAGAATGAATGAGCAATTTTTTTGAAGTTAAGATTTTCAAATCACAAAATAAACTTAAATTTCAAAAGCACTTGAATCAAACTCTTTTGAGTTTGAGTTGAAAAACACAATATCACTACAAATTGTAGTAACAAATTATGACCTTCAATTCCAAAACAATTAATTCCAAAGGCCCACACTTTGAAACTAACCTTCTAGAGGTATTTTGCAAGGCGCCTAGTTTTAAAAAATATTTTCATGAGCCTTCAAATGCAATATAATTAAGGTGGATGCATTAAATAGTATCAAACATCAACATTAAACATCTTATACTGAAATACTCTTGGGATGGGTGTTGCCCAAAATAACAATGTTTTTATTAACACATGGAACAAATTGTTCAACATAATAAACAATCTCTCAAACAAGCTCATTTCACAAAGATTAAATTCAAAATTATTTTTTGATTTGTTTTCCTTCCCACAATTGTGCATAATTTTGCAAACCATGAGATGAAAACTTAATTGTAAGATTTTATAAAATATCAAAAGTGGACCATTAAATAGTTTGACCATTTGGACTCATTGGCCATGATGAGGAGGCCACTATTAATGCACATACATATCTTGCAAAAATTAGCCTTTAAAATAGAGGTTAAATATATTCATAAATGAGAGTACTATCTCATAAACCATAGTACTATATATCTATAGTATATTCATGAGGGTTTACCATAGTACCTTGGCAACTTTGACATTAATTATATTATTTTCATAAATTTTGAAAATTTCAAGTTGTTCGTTCACAAACCAAAACTTTGTGAAGGAAATTAACGAATATTTTGGAAAATATTCTGAGAATATTTATTTTCGACCATAATTAATTAATTATTTATTTGCTAGACATTGTAGTAGGATAGTTTGGGTGAAAAATGGGCATTGATTTTCGAATTTAATGTGTCACCATTGAAAGTACCTACACATCAATCACCTGGGCAGGCTACAGGGTTTCTTTTAAGGATTGTGGACGTCATCAAAGTGGCGATAACGTAGCCAAATTTGGCAACACTTTACAAATGAAAGTAGAATTTTTAGAAAAAAAACCCTTCTATATTCTTGGCTAAATCTATAGAGCTTACCATTAAAAATTGTTGATTTGGTTTGTTTTTTCGAAATCTGGTTAATTTGGGCCATTTTTTCCATGACAAATCTTTTGCATAGGTTGAAATCATATTTTTTTGGTTCAAAATTTGATAAAAACTTGTGAGTAAAAGAAACAATGCTTGGGCTACCCATTTAACTAACATTAATTCAATTAACAACAAACCTAATTAACACAATGCATTATTACATCATGATTCTTTACATGTGTTCTTACTCTTAGTTTTGAAAACTCCCTCCACTAAAACTATTTTGGTTATGTCATTCTTGTTTTGTTTCTCATTTGGATAGATATCACAAACAAACCACAAAAACCCACCCTAAACCCTAGAAAAACCCTAAACCATTGGGTTCAAGTTCGCGATTACTTGCAACCTTAAGTCCATCCTCAATTAAGGTGAATGAACTGAACCTTGGTGTTTTCTCAACTCAATCCAATTAACCTAGGTACTAACTTTTCAATCAACTTGGTAATTAAACCCTAAACCCAATTTAAAGCATGATAGAATGTAGTTTCAAGCAATTGGAAATGTTCTCTAATAAAGGAGAGATGGGGGTTGGGTTGTCTTGGTGGAAAACCTTCCACATGGCCTGCAAGAATTATATTATATCATATCATATATTTTAAATATAAAAAAATTCCCCATTTGAGTGACTTACTAGGGCTATCATCACCTTAAGTGGTAGCAAAGGACTCCCATTATGCTACCTTATGAGTTTAAATTGCAACTTTTCTTTGTGGGGGTGTGTTTTAGTTTTTAATATCATGATGACCCATTGTAAATAAAATAAAATCTGAAAAGATGATAAATAATATATAAATATTTATCAAATATTGTAAATGGGTTACCCAATCCCCAATTTTATAGATTTTTTTATATAATTAAAGCATTTCAAAAGATGAAAGAAAAAGTAAAGAGGAGGTAGTATGTGTAACCAACAATAAGGTTATATTTGCAACCCCAAATTGTAAAGCTCAATTCTTTTTCTCTTTTCGGACTTTTACTTTAAAAATTAAATTAAATTATACTTATTTTTATTTTAAAATTAAATTAAATTATACTTAATTTTATTTTGGGGAAATCTTTTCGGGGTTTGGGGGGGGGGGGGGGGGACGGGAAAAGAGGAAAAAGGGGGGGAAATGGGGCCCACGGGCTGTGTACTATTATTGAAATGCCGTAGAAAAAGAAAAGAAAATTCGTGGAGAGTTGCCAGCAATTAAGACGTTGAGAAGCACGGAGTGCCGTCGGATGATGTTGTCGGTGAATCGACGGTAAGAAACTGGGAAATGAATTCCCGATTGCAGATGGACGGCTACGATGTGGCACGGAGGAGAGCGCGGGCGGGGTTGGGGGTTGGGGGGGGGCGGCGGGATGCGTGCTATGGACGGCAGACGGCGGCCTTTAAAAACGACGAGAAGGCTTCGGAAGACGATGAGCTTCTTCAAATCCTCTCTTTCGCGCCTCGTCTCTCCACGGCGGACTCGATTCTGTTTCCCTATCGCTTGGGGATCATGGGAGCTTCGTACCATGTTTTTCCAAACTTGTTTCGCGCAAGAATTCGATGACTTTCGCCCCGTTAGGGTTTCAACTTCCAAACCCTAGTTTGCTACCAGCCTGAATCTCAGTGCTTCTTCTGGCATGCATGCGGGAGGGTTCGTGCTCGCTCTCTTGATTTGCAGTACGAGCCAAAGCTATCGATCGTCATAGCTGTGAAGCTTGTTCCCTCCCTCTCTCTCTCTCCATCCCTTTCTCAATCCCGTTTCATCGGGTTCGTGGATTTGGAAGTTTCTGTGGCGGCTTCTTATAGACTTTGAGTAGCTGGGCTTGGTTTTTTGTTTTAGTGTTTTGTTTGTGGGAGGGGGAGTTGTTTTCCCGAAAGTGTTTGCATCTGCGGAAGGGGCTTTCTCTATGTTGCCGGAGCTAGTGGTGTTGCTGCTGCTACAACAACCGTACTTGCATGGTTCCTTGCATGTGTGATGTATGTGAGGGTTTGGTGGGGGGAATGTTGTGGTGGTTGTTGTGTTGGTGAGTGGCATGCATGGGGTCTGCTCTCGTCTACACCACTTTTGATCACCACCGCAACCAGCAGCATATTGTTCTGAGCGGCAACGAGGACGCGATGAAGAAGATTCCCAGCCTTGCTAGTAGTTTTCCCAAGTGTTCTGACTTGGAAACGTCAGATGACTCCCGGAGTTTGAAGAGGAAGTCTATGAGCCTGAACGAGGAAGGAGCAGGGGGAGGAACAAATACAGTCCCCATTGTCACCGTGGACCTTGGCTCTCTTTCCAGAGAGCAGAAAAGAGAGCTACGCAAGAGGCTGAAGCTGAACCTTGATCAAGTAAAAAGTATCGCAGCCAAGATCGATGTACGAGAGGAATATCTTCTTTCAACCAAGTCACAAGTGTGCGTGCCAGATGCGCGTGCCAATGCTTGTAACAGTGATGCTCATCTTTCAAGAACGGATAACAATGGAAGTACTGCTGCAGGGAAGGAAGTAACCTCAGTGGCATCGGAGCTTCCTTCCACTTCTGCTGAAGATTTTACTACTACTACTACTAGAGGAGACAACACTCCTCCGCCTCCTCCTCCAGCAGATATGACCGAACGAGAGGCTCGTCTTGCACGGCAACCTAGCATAATCGTCACCACGGAGGGTGACGTAGGAACTCCAGGAGGAACACAAGGAAAGGAAAAGAGAACTCCTAAAGCAAATCAGCTCTACCTCAACTCAGAGTTCGTTTCTGGAAAGGACAAAATGCCTCCTCCAGAGAAGCTCAAGCCCAAGGGTAGTACTCCTGGTGTCAAAAGAGGAGGAGGAGCTCAAGGTAAGTTTGATGTAAGAGAAGGAAAGAGACAGAAAGTGGAGGCAGCAAGAGCTAAGCGCATGGCAGACATACTCAGACAGTGCAGCACCCTGCTCAAGAGGATCATGAGCCACAAGCATGCATGGGTTTTCAATGAGCCTGTAGATGCAGAGAAGCTCGGCCTTCATGACTATCACAAAGTGATCAATAAACCCATGGATCTTGGCACTGTGAAGGAAAGAATAGCTAATGGGTTTTACTCCTCTCCCATCAGCTTCGCAGATGATGTGCGCCTCACTTTCGCCAACGCCATGACCTACAACCCTCAAGGGCATGATGTGTATGTCATGGCTCAGGTTCTTCTTGGCTTGTTCAATGACCGCTGGAAGGATATTGCCAGGAAGCTTGATGAAGAGAATCTGAAGATCAAAGTGGAAGAGGAGACTTTGGCTTTGGATGATAGCATCACCATGGGGCAGACTAATAATTCCTTGCATGATCTTCATGAGCATCTGAAGAGAGTGGAGACACAGATCCAATCCCTGGCAAAGAGTAGGCCTAGTCCAGCAGTTAGGTCTTCTGCCCAGGCGAAGCCGAGGCCGGATGATGTTGAGAAGCGTCCTATGACATTTGAGGAGAAACGTAAACTTAGTATTAATCTTGAAAGCCTTCCTGGTGACAAGCTTGAACGGATTGTTCAGATTATCAAGAAACGCAATCCGGAAGTTGGGCAAAATGAGGACGAAATTGAAGTAGACATAGATTCCTTTGATAATGATACTCTATGGGAGTTGGATCGATTCATTACCAACTGCATGAAGAGCAGGGGAAAGAAGGCCAAGAAGGCAAATCAAAAAGCTCAACATGGATTCTCTGAAGCTCCTCAGGTGGATTTTGTGACTCTTGCCCACCTCCCTGTCTCGGCTGTCAGTTTCCTTTGAAGCTCCTCATTCTGTTGCATTGTCATTTCTCTCTTTACCTGGGATCTCCCTCTCACACTGGCATACAAGTTAGTGTCTCACATTGGCTGAAGGAAGGTTTTGAGCATTATTGTGTCTGGACTGTTGTTGTTGTGGTTTGCTTTAGAGTGGGAGTAACAAACACTCCAGGCAATTGAGTTCCCAGCTGTTGTTGTGTGGTGTGTACTAATCATGTGTGCCAAGGGAAAGGAAAGCAAATGGAGATGAAATTTCTTGGGGAAGAGAAATGATGATTGTGGGCAACCCACCCAACTGCCTTGTCTGTTTTGGTTTGAAGGCACAGCACCACAGTTTTGGGTCTGCTTCATGTGGAGGTTGATGAGATTGACCTACAGTTTTGAAGGACCTGAGTAAGAGCATGGCAATTGGAGTTCTGCAGAGCATTTTGAGTTTTAGGCTGCAGTTTCTCACCTCAACATACCATTTGTTGGGGCTCAGATATCCTGCTAAAACTCCCCAATCTGGAGTGTCTGTTCCGCTAGGGCATGTTTTTGAGTAATTGTAGGGTGATATTGGCCCTTGCTTGATGTACAGCCTTTTTGTTCTGCATACAATGCAGCTGAAACTGTGGGGACAGACAGAGAAGGAAGTAATCACTTGTGGAAGAGAACTCAGGAAGAAAATTTGGAGGCTAGGAGAGAAGGAAGTTTGCTTCTCAACAGAGATTATGGCAGGAAAGCAAACACCTATTTAAGTCTGTTAGCACAGGCACTTCACTTCTGTTTGTCTGGCCTCACCTAATTTTCTGCTGTTCACTGCAGACACATGTTGCAACTGGGGAGACTAGGAAGACACGAGCAGGTACTGACCATGGTCTAAGGAAAATCTCTTCTTATCTATTCCCCATCATTATGAAATACCTTTAGTTATCGCCACCTTTTCAAGTGGATGCATGTCTCCCTTACCATTCTTGTCATTGGTCATCTGTTTCTGAGCCTTTGCTGGTTCTTTGTTTTTTTCCTGTAATTTATTTATGATTTTTTCTATCTACTGTATTGTTTGTGGATATGGAAATCCTTTTCTTTGTCTGTGATGTTCATATAATCCAAGAGTCTCACAGTGAACTGAGTGCTCATGTTGATATATGTGCTTTGCAGGAGTGGAAGGTGGAGAGGAGGATGTAGATATTGATGATGATTTAGCCCCTGCCCAGTTTGCCCCTGTGGTGATTGACAAGGATGGAGGTGGTGAAGCCGGTGGAAGCAAGTCAAGCAGCTCTGACAGTGATAGTAGTGATTCAGGATCGTCATCAAGTGGTAAGTAGATGCTTCTCTGCCTCAACTTGTGGCAGGAGCCACAATTCTAGGCTAGGTCCTTCTAAACAGGTTTTGAAACATTAAGATTGTGAATCTTGGAATGGATTGAGCAAGCAAAGGAGCTTAAGAGCAAAGATCGCCAGTCTCAAACATCTGAAGGCAAAGTAGGATGCAAGTTTTTCAGAGATGGATTATGAAACTTTAGCATGACCATAGATAGAGGGTTCTCTGGGAATTTGTCGGGGATGGAGCTCGGGTGATTTTTTGTCTTGTGTGAATATTGCATCAATATTGAATATCAGCATTTCTTTCACTGAGTAATAGAGTTCAATCTGAGATGCAAAACATGCTCAGATGCAGTGGCAATGCCTAGGATTTTCAAGAAGCCAGTTTGTGTATCTGGGTGAACTGCAGACTCTGATTCGGGCAGCTCATCAGGGAGTGAGTCGGAGGCAGAAGATGCACAGTCAGCTCGTGCTGGATCCAAGGCAGCACATGAAAAGGTGTGAAGAGAGTGTGAAAGGAGCAAACAACTATGTGAGGCAAGGAAAGGTGATGAGCTCTGGCAGCATGTTGGTGGGGCCAGCTCATGACCTTTCCCTCCTATAGTTGTGGTTTCTTGCATTGCAGGCAGCTTTCTGTTTTTTAACTTACAGCAGCCAAACTGGTCTGAAGATATTGGTTACTCTAGCTTTGGCTGTAGTTCAAGTCAGGACAGCATGCCAGTGTGTACTTAGTGAACCTTTCTGTCGAGAGGAGGCTGAAAATGCCTGAAATTACGGGTATGTTCGCCACCACCGCTGCAGGAACCCGTGGGTTCAGCTGCTGTTGGCGATTCAAAGGGCAACCTCGCCCTTCAGCTGGACAACACCAAAAGTGCGTAACCCATGGATTTGCAGTTAGTCTTATGCTGTCCCAAGACCTTTGTGTTTGCAGTTTTTCACTTTTGTCTTATGTTTTTTAACAGTATCCCTGTTTGTGCACAAGGCTGAGATTTAGTTCATTAAGGTCCTGAAGATTTTCAGTTTAACTCAATACTTGAATACTAAGTTTTATATGTTTTCAGGAGTGATCATGCTGAACTAGATAGGGAAGAATACTAAGGCTCTTGTCAACAACCATTTGTATTTATTTGTTCCTGACAGGTGATTTGTTTCTGCAGGGGATGAAGTGACTGTTGAAGAGACTCCTCCTGAGAGGCAAGTGTCTCCCAATAAGCTTTTGCGGGCTGCACTGCTAAGGGGAAGATTTGCCGATACAATTTTGAAAGCACAGGAAAAGACATTACCAGTGGACAAGGTAGGACCATTGAAGTAGAACAATCTGTAGGTGGTCCAAGAGTTTTTATTGTCCCAAGGCATATGATGTGTAACTGTTTTGTAGCCTTGCTGTGATGTGATTAAGTTATTGACCTTGTTGTAATGGTTGTGGCTTTTTATTGTGGATCAGAATGAGAAAGCAGATCCAGAGAAAGTGAGGAAAGACCGTGAGGACTTGGAAAGGCGGCAGAAAGAAGGTTCGTTGCTCCCTGAGGAATCTAATTGTATGCATAAGCAGGATAAACTAACTTCATATTTCTGTATTTTATGATGTCTTCCTCCAGATGATCAATTGTTGACAGCACTTGGTGGTATTACAGAGAAAGCACGGTTACAAGCTGAAGCACTGGCTGCCAAGAGGGAGGCAGCTCTTGAAGCAAGACGTTTGAGGGAGATGGAGAGGGAGGCTGCCCGACGTGCACTTCAGCAAGTAACTCTCTTTGCAATCTGTTTTTTCAGTATCAACATCTAAGCATCTGATCTTATTTCTTAGCAGTTTTATACATCCAATTTTTTTGTTGCTAAAGCAAATAAGCCATGCACAAAGGTCTGCAGTCCAAGGATATATAGGCACTTGCTTTGTCCAATATTTCCATTTCACTTCTGGATGATTCTTTGTGGATAGTTTTCTTGTCTGGTCTGCAGGCTAGCTGATGTGGTCTTTGTTCTATTTCTTGATGGTCTTCTACAGATGGAGAAGACAGTGGAGATCGATGAGAACAGTGAAATCTTGAAGGATCTTGAAAGGTTAAGATCTGTCCCCATGGAGCAAGTGTTGGGAAGTTCAGGTGAGGAGGGTAGTCCTAATGGTGGGTCCTCTGATGGGCTTCCCACATATCCCCTCCAAGGTGGTAACCCTCTTGAGCGGTTGGGTCTCTTCATGAAGGATGATGAAGATGAAGATGTGCATCAAGGTGACATTGAAGATGTCCAGGCAGACAGCCATGAAGAACCAGTTCGAAGTGAACCTAATCAGGCTGAAGGGAAGCCCACTGGCACAGATGTGGATGTAGAAGAGGGTGAAATTGACTAGGGCCTAGGAAGAAAATTCTGTGTTGCTATTATTGATATTACTAAGTTCTGTTTGCCACATTTTTATGTGTGGCAGTTGTGTTGTTCTTGCACATTGATGTGCGATTTACAATAGTGTAGTCTTCGGGGGGGCAAAAGGAAAAGGACCATGATCTCTACGGGATGGGTTTTAGCAGAACAGGATACAAATTGTATTAGTAAACAGATGTACAATTAAAGGTTTCAATCTTGATGACAGCCCTGATCTTGTGCAGAATTTAATAGGTACACAGCTTTGCAGCCCGTTGGTGATTGTGCATCGTGGATGTTTTTAGTTGCACTTCTGAGGCTGAAAGCTCCAACTACTTGGAAAGGGTATGTAATCAGAAGTTGGTAAAGACTTGAACAATTGTTATATTGGGGTTGTGGGTTTGGTAGTGAATGGACAGGGACAAAGGTGTGGGGGGTTGGTGGAGGTTCAGGCAAGGCTGAAGAGCAATGGAGTGTGTGCCCTTGGTGTATGATATCCTCTGTGAATTTGCAACCTGACATTGGCTCTCTTGTTCTCTGTTTCCAGCCAAATTCAACATTTTTTTTTTCCTGAATACACTGCCATTTTCAATCTGATCTCAATTTTTTTGACCTTTCAAATCTCAGCAATTCTAGATGGCATTTTGAGTTGGGTGGTATTGCAAGCTTTATGTGTGTTTGTGAGTCTGTGGGTGTGCTAATGTTGGTGGGAAGACTCAGATTGTGTAGAAGGTAACCGGTTATATGGCTATAATTAACATATTGAGCACCCTGGATTCTCTTGTGAATTGTTGTTCTTATTGTTTCCAAGCTCAAAGGTTGCTCATGTTCTCACAACTGTAAGTGTGTGCTCAACCATTCTTCTACAAGAAATGATCTCTATGCATCTGTTTTGGTTTGCAGGTTTTGGATTCTTTTGTTTCCTCTTGGAAATCAGAAGTGATGATCTATTTGAGTTGAGGTGTTTTCTTCTTCATCTTTGTTTCTGGGTTTTGTCTCTTCGAAATTTTGATTGCATGCTTCAAAATTATGTATAATAGAAGGAAGTGTTGTTGGAATGAAGACAAAGAGAGGAAAGCTCATATGGCGAGTTATTTGTTTGGAGTTTTTTCTTTTTTGTGGAGTAAATCTGTCAAAATTTTGGGATTCTTTGAATGCGGGTGGGGGATGGGAGGATTGATGGGGCATAATTGTATGCAAAGTTTGTGATAGATTTTGGTCATTTGTGGAAATTCAGTTTCAGTGTCTTGAGTGTGAGTTAGTGAAAGGGTGGTTTTTGAACTTTGTTTTAGTGTGAGGGAAATCCAAGGTCTATAAAGTTTCTTTGGTATTGGAAATACAAGGTGGGCCAAGTTTTATGGTGAGGACATGAAGAGCGAGTGAGATGACTTTGCTAGGTATGTTGTTGTAATGGAGTGAAAATTTCAAGAAATAGAAGACAGCAATCACAAAGGGGAAACATTTCAAGGCTTTTATTGCTTTAAGGTCATATTCGATGTGTCATTTTTTCCCTTCTAAGGAATAAGAGGGCAATTTGAGGTTTGAAATGTGAATGATGGATCATATGTTGAAATATTTTGGAGGGTTCTTTTATTTAGCTCTTAGAACAATTTTGTTAAAGAGTTTCTAGAGTGAAGCTAGAGTATGTCAAAGTCCTTTGCAAAGTCTAAAGCGGCAAAGAACCTATTATGTACTCCTATCAACATGCACATTACAATACTCAAATTCTCAAAATCGTAAAATATAAGAATTTTTTCCCTTGTCATGAGGGTTGCACAATCCCTAAACCAATAGGGATATGTCAAATTTGAGATTTTGAGATGGGATTCAAATGGCAATGTGAATGCATGAATCATCTACTAGTGCAATTTGCAAATAAAAATATGCATAACGTACTTTTCTCATATGCATGTAAATTATGCAGATAGTAATCACTCAAATTGGAGATGTGAAAGGAGCTAACATGCAAAGTGTAACTTGTTGGACATGACCTTGAAAATTGAATCTTGTTGTAGGGTTTTGGATTGTCCCAAAATTGCTAAGAAAGATATTCTTGGGCTAGCCTCAAGCTTATAGTTTTGTTATGTCCATGACTTTGCCATTTGCTTTCCTTTGAAGGATTTAAAAATGTGGATTGTCAACTATGGGTATGTGCTAAGAAGAGATTGTTTAACGCTAGTCATTTGTGATAATGGCACTTTTGATAGTTGACAACAAATGTGATTCTAATCCTTGTTGACAGTTCATTGCTTATCTTAATACTAATTTTATAGCCTATTACAAATATGTGCAAGGTTGATATTCAAATGAAATGCTCAACTTGCAAGAGTTAACACCTTACTAGTTGTAGCTTCCACACCCTCCATGCACTAGATTTAGTGACCCTTGTTTTCAACTTTCAGACTTGGTCCTTGTTTATGTCTATCATCGTTCACCTCAGGTGTGTGTTTGGTCAAATTTCAGTTTCTATATTGAAAGCAACAGTTGTTGCAGAGAAGGACCGAGGCAAGTTGAATTGTCAAAAGTGGTAACACCTTTGATCCCATGTGATCTCTCTGTCATCCATTGGTGGGGGAACATGGATAGAACATGAACTTCTCATGTGGTCAAGCCATTATGTGAAAACACCATGTCAACATGTAGAAGTTTTAAATCAAACATGACATGAACCCTAAACCCGCACTTGCACAATATAAGCCTTAACACTTTTGAAAGCATGGCTTATGCAAAGCACCACAAAGTTGTTCAATAGCCCATGGTAGCCAAAAAATGTCGGTTCAATACTAGATCTAGCTACTATCTCCATGCATATATCTCTTCTTGTCAAAGCTATCTTAATACAACCCATATCTTGCATCCTTTCACATTTATGGCTAGGATTTTGTCTTTGTCCTTTTATCTCTTGGTTTCTCTCAGCCCAGTTGCATTTAAAGATGTCTTTACCACTGTTCAAAAACATGTTTAATGTATATACTACATTGTATATACACACTCCATATGTTGTTATAGATAGTTATGTTAGATGTGTTGAATCAAAAATAAATAATCATCACTGGTATTGCAAAGCAGCAGAGACCCCAAGTTTGCATAATGACTCGCTATGAGCACAATGAAAAAGAAATAGAATGGGGACCAAAATAGGAAATGAACCATGGTTTGTGCTAAAAGGCATAAGGTGGAAGGAAATTCAGTCCTGAATGCACTATCAAATCAACCTGCAATGCCCCAGCAGATATTTGGGGCACAATAATATAGCTGCATCTAAAATGGGCTGAAGCTTGGAAGGTTCTAAACTATACAACTAGTCATTTACTAAGGAAATTTTCACTCAGTAAAAATGAGTTGATGTAGCTGGATGCATCAACCAAGCATGACTGCAAATTAATACTCAAAATACCTCACCGGCCCACCACAATCTCAAGGCAAACTAAAACTTGTTATTAAATCCTGAATTCCCAGTACCTGTCAAAATTCCAAATAGTATCCAACAAGTTGATTGGCACTTCAAAGCCTGATAACCTGATGTGCAGCAAATTTACATGACCACTGTATTTACATTGACTTTTAACCAGCAACCCAGTTTCTGTCGAAGATGATGGTGGCTTCCATTCAGTCAAGAACTTGGTTATTTGTGTCCACATCACCTTGCAAATGCAGAAGTTCTGATAGTGTGACAATTTTGTACCCCCTTTTCCTCAACTTGGGTAGTAGCATCCGCAACACCTGGAGATTTTCAGCTTTATATTCAGAAATCTCACATCCATCAACATTGTGTGATCTTTAAATAGACCTCAACCACATTCCAACAAGATAGATTTCGTCCAGTTTTCAATGCAAGCACAGAGACTCCTCTAAATATCAATCCTTGAAACCCAAGAAGCTAAGTCAAAAAGTTGCTTCCAAGTCACTGCCAGAGGACCTTCTTGCTACATAATTGCTTCTTGAATGGGTAGCTGGTGAAACTTCCAGCTAGGTATAACTGCCTTACACACAGCTTTCTAAGCTTGGAAACCTACTTGAAATTCCTCTAGGGAAAACAGAGCTGGAATTTTACACTGTTCGCACCTTAGGGTAGCCACTAAACCAGTCTCAAGGTAAGCAATGTTGACTGATAAAGGGTTCTGAGATGGGAGGTCACCTCCAAGAGATAGCATTAGGGAAGAGGCTCTCCATTGTGTGAACTCTATCTAAGTGTCAAAGGCTCTTTGTTTTTTGCAAACATTCAATTCCATTGACAAATCTTGAGAAAAAATTCAAGGAAACAAAATCCATGCATCATCTGGAACCATCCCATGTGACTAACTGTCCTACAATGGCATCATAGGGTATTCAAGATGTTTGCACCCAGAAAACACATAAATCTCCACAAGGAAATAGACGAACCTCAAGACTGCCAGATAAGTTTTGTACAGACATTGGCCTTTGCATTCATAGATATGAAGCAATTTACCTCTGGGGTTTGCTCCCATTGAGGAACTCGATCATGTAATATGATAACTGCTCCAGGATGCACCTATGTGACACCAGAGACTCAAACCTCCTCAGATATCAAGCTTCTTTTGCACCAGGAGCTAGCATGTCCTCCCATTATTATCACTAGCCAGATAACACAAGCCAGTCTCATTATGAGCAGAAATATCTCCTGATCCTCCAACCTAGCTGGAAATTGTTTTAGGTCCAAACGATGACAATGACAAAGCAACATGAAAAGCTGAAATCAAAGCTGAATTGAGAAAGTATAGTACTCTAACAGGATATCCTTCCAGGGAAACAAAAAAAATGGGATCAAAAGTTTACCCGCCAAAGCACATTCTGCACAAGAAGCTTGGCCTGCTTTTGAAACATATGGTCAAGGGGAAAAATTGATCCTAATGCCACTCGGTAGCCATGAGCCTCACATGTCTTCAGTATACTCTCATTATAAAAGCCATGGCCCTGCCACATTTTGCAAGTGTGCAATGTAGTCTCAAACATATCTTTCCTACATGATTCCTTGATACATGTCTAGATCAAAAATCTTATCAAAACCACAAGACTCTAATGAAGATTTTAGAAGCACTACTAAATTATTCAAGATCCAAATCTCTCTGTTGTGCTTGTATGAATTTTGGAGCTGAAGAATTTCACATCCTGAAAGTCCCCATAGAATCCACTCCACACAAATTTAGCTTTGAACTTACTGGTCGAAACCATTTTATGAGGTTGCCATTTGCATCATGATGGAAATATTTCTTGATCCGGCTCTCCGTTGACATCAATTGCTCCTCGAAATCTTCCTTCATGTGGCAAAAAAGGCATTCAGAGGCTGGGGAACAAGTGATCTGGTCCAAGAACCATATTCCTCCCCACACCATATTACCTGAGGTGTGATGAATCAGGAGGCAAGTGACCATTTAAAAAGAGAGATCTACTGCTGAGAATAAGAGCCATACACATATGGTTGTCAAGAACTTTACCATACAGAAGCTTATAGTTACAGTTGATTGAGAAAGGTTGTTAAGGACTTCGTGATAAAAACAGACCTTAGAAAGGCGCCAGCTAGCCACATCATACATTGTATGATTACCCACCTCATGACCTGGATGCAAAAAGCCATCTAGAATCAGGTTGCAAAGCCTCACAGAAATTATAGATTTCTACAGGTCTCTGCTTCAACCACCACTCAAGAGATCACATTATCTGTAAGCTCTATGAAAAAACAGCTAATCCTTGGCCCAGGTGTTGCTCACAGATTTCATTATCCCACTCACTTAAGTGCTTGTCAACCTTTGTCAATATGCTTAAAAGGAAGAAATTTATTTCCTTGGCAGAACTTAGTGAAAGAGGCAGAACGGGAAACAAAATTGCATCCTGAAAATTGTCATTCATGCAATGAGACACTGTGATATTGTTGCCATATGCTACTCTTTTCTATTGTCAACTTGAAGAATACCTTTACTGACTCCATTTTAGTGCCCATGATAAGGGACTTACCACATGGATTTCCCATGTCTTCTAAGAGCCCACATAAGCATATTCCACCATGGATTTATGCAAGATTAATGTGCTAAACAAATGTGAGAAGAGAAGACAAGTTACATTAGTTCTTGCATTAGTCTCAAAAAAGGAGACTAATGCAACCTGCCACAATGAAGCATTTTCTGGTAGTGACTTGGAGCCTGCACTTTTTCTTAATCTATCAGTATGTAAGAAACTCTAAAATTTTGGCCTTCAAAAGGTCCAGGTTTAATTAAGCTTTAGTTAGTGAATGTGGCTCTGCAATAGATCTAGTAAAGAAACCTTATCACTCTACAACCAAATGGGTCAGTCTGCAGGTTACATACCTTCAGCATAAATACGCTCCACTAAATAGGGGCAAGGATCCATGTGTTTGCCAATTATAAACCATGTTGCTCTGCTTTCATTATCTTTCAGAGTCTCCAGCAACTGAAGGACAAAACAGACACAATCAAATACTGTTCAATCAAAGGATGACAAAACACCCACTCCACTCTATCAAAATATCAGAAAAATGGATCCCCTCATGCTTTTAAAGCATTATTTTGAAGCACTAGTAAGATAGAAAAGTTTAGCCATGAAACACAATCATGGAATGGTTATAAGCTTCTTTCATAGTCTTAGCTTCCTTCATCAGTACCCTGTGGACAGATCACAGACACTACAATTTCATATTAAGTTGATCTCCAAATATATAACTTACATACAAGATCCAGACTTTTTTGTTTTTTGTTTTTCCCACCTCAACTTTCTTCAAATTAGGTATGAAATCAAAGAGTAAGAAGGAAGATGCCTGAGGTGTAATGTGTGCATGAGGGCCATCATCCAAAGTTAGTGCAATCACTTTCTCTGCACATGGGAAATTTGAGACATGAATATGTTGTTTAGAGACCATATTTGAACTTCAACATGACCAAGAAACAAAAACTGGTGAAATCTGTGAGAAGAAAAATTTCATTTCTTGGTCGCATCAAAACAGCAAACTACCCATGCAAACATGATTAGCTGAATTGCAATTAGAATTGGAAAAATTCCATTGCACCAGTTAGTAAACCTTGCTAAGATGATCTTGGATTGGAGAAGGGTCAGTGTTTTCATGGTCAAAATGGAGAAGGGCCAACTAAACTGTAGCTCATATGTATGAAAGTGAGAAAGGAAGGGGATACCATTTGTTGGTGCAAGATAGAGAACACGAGGTTGAAATTTTTGAACCCATCGGACAAGCCAAAGTGGATGACAGGCAATCCTGCCATGCACCGCAGACAAAAGGCAGTCCTTAAATAAATCAGAATGCATGATAATTACAAAGTTCTTGGCACAATTTCACCCAACAATGGATCCAGCTCTCAAAAAACTAGGGTTTGAAAATGGACTTGGTCTTTCAGTACATGGTAGTCCCAAATTGACAAGCAGGCTCTTATGCTTAAGCAAATCCTTCCAAAATTTTGCCATGGGGGGGTTTTAGCTTTGGAGTTGAAAGTCCATAAGAACCCATGAAAAACCCAAAACCCATGCTGCTCTGATAGAAGCTTTTTTGGGTTCTGATGTCATTGCAAATGTCCCACTCCCCACCCAAAACCCTACAACAATTCGATTCTCTTCTTACTCAAAGAACGTGAAAATAGATTTTTTCTCCCCAGTCCCAGATCACCATGAGAATAAAACCTGAACTGAAAAAAAGAAAGTTAGAGCCTGAACTCCGAAACAAAAAAAAAGGAAGTTTTGTTTGCAGCAAGTTAAGGATTTGGGGAAATAAGAATGTGAAAAAAGCTCACGAGAGGCCGCCAGCAATGGCGGACAAAAGAATGAGGCCACCAGCTACACCCACCACCAATTCCACCACCATATCTCCTCTTGCTTGCACCCTCCCCACTACCGGTGCCGCCACCACCAATCTCCTCACGGTCCCGCTACTCCTCCACCTCCACCTGCTACCCCTCGTTCTCCTCCACCTGCTACTGTTCGCACCGGAGTTTGGCAAGTGCAGGAGCCTGGCAATGGCAGAAGAAGAAGAACGACGAGAGATGGTGCAGGACAAAGGAGCAAATGGCAACAGCAGGTTCTGTGTCGCTGCTGCCACTGCCATGCTATGCCACACAACACCGCTGCTGCCACTGCCATGCTTTTCACAGAGACACGAAGCCAAGCTGCACGCCTCCCTCCGTTGGACTCTCAGAGGCCCTTTGTCAATGGACGGAATGAAGGGAATGTTCTTGTCGGATGAATAAGCATATGCTTCTTGGATGAATTAAGGTGATGCGATCCATTTCCTCCCTCGCTCTTAGAGCATCTCCAGCGGTGCTCAGTATGTCACCCTGCAAAAATATTTCTCATATCCAAGTTAGGTTGATCATTGCATCCATAAGGACTCCAGAAGAAGTCACGCATTAGAAGTGCTTTTTTGGGGTATGTGGGTTGGACGAGAACTTGTTCCTCACCTCTGAGTACATCGTATCTGCAAAAATCAGGTGATTTGGTGGAGAGATGTGAAAGTTATGCCTCCCAAAGAAGAGGATCCATTAGTTGAAATTTTGTGAAGTAAACACTTGTTCTCCCTATGATCAAACACTTTTCTCCCTTCAAATGCACACTCAACATTGACAAGCGGACAAGATCTGACTATTGACAAAATGGAATTCAATAAAAATGAGTTTATTTCTTTATTTTACAATGTTCAACATCCACCAATGAAGGAGATCACTACCAAAGAAAATGAAGTTGAAGAAAACGTACTTTTACAACCAAAACCTTGTATGTTCAACACTAAGCCTTGGCTGTTGTTTTTTCTTGTGCTCCTAATTGTGGCCATCATCTTCTCATGTGTTTCTATAGTTGTTAATCATCACCATCACCTTTTTCTTGTGTTTTTATAACTATTACTAATCATCATCATTGTTTTTTTTATGTTCGTATAATTATTATCATGATCATTGCCATTTCTTATGCTCCTAGAAATTGTTGTTAATTATCAATGTCATTTTTTTTTGTTTTTTGATGGTCATGGCTTTCTCTTGTGTTCATGTAGCTACTAATCATCATTGTCATTTTTTTGTGCTTTTGCAACTATTTGATGATTATCATTGTTTTCTTTTATGTTTTTGCAACCATTGATCCTCAATATTGCCTTCTCTTATATTCCTACAACTATTAATCATGATCATTGCTTTCTATTGTGCTTTTATAACTACTATTGATCATCATCATTATTTTTTTTTTGTGTTCCTCCACTTGTTGATTATTGTTAACATTTTGTCTTGTGCTCCTACAACTACTAATCATCATCATCATATTTTCTTATGTTTTTTCACCTATTGATCATCATGTTGTGGCCTTCTCTTATGTTCCTCCACCTACAAATCATCATTATGCCTTCTCTCATGCTCATGTATTATTAATATTCATCTCCTTCGCTTGTGTTCTTATAATTGTTATTGGTCATCATCATCACCTTTTCTTGTGCTCTTGGAATAGTTAATCAATGTCATCACTTTCTTTTGTGTTCTTACAATTATTGTTATTCAATATTATCACCTTCTCCATTCAAATCAGGATCGTTGCCTTTTTTTACATTATTGATTACGGTTGTTGCCTTTTCTTTTGTTCCTACAACTATTTAGAATCATTGTTCTCACATTTTCTTATGTTTTTAATCATAGTTGTCATCTTTTCAATCTTGATTATAATCATTGCTTTCTCTTGTGTTCTTAATTGTGGTTGTTGCCTTCTTTTATGCATGCCCCCCTTCCTTGTGCTCTTGATCATGGTCATTACCTTCTCTTGTGTTTTTATTATTGATCATGGTCATCACCTTTTTTTAATGTTTTTTTAATCATGTTCATTGTTTTTTCATATGTGCACCCCCCTTCTTTGTGCTCTTAAATTTGGTCATTGCCTTTCCCTATGCTTTTGATTGTGATCATCACCTTCTCCTATGTTCTTAACCATGTTCATCACCTTCTTTTACATGTGGCCCCTCCCGTCCTTATGTTCTTGATATTAGTTTTTTAATTTATTTTATGATCTTAATCATGGTCAGTGTTTTTTCTTATGTTCATGTTGTCGATCACAATTGTCTCATTCTTGTGTTCATGTTATTAATCATGGTGGTCACTTTTTCTTGTGTTCCTAATCATTTTCATTGTTTTTTTTTATACACACCCCCCTCCCCCCATCCTTGTGCTCCTATTCATGTATGTTGTCGTCTCTTGTGCACACTCGCATCCCCCCCTTCCCCCCACCCCCCTTTTGTGGTTTTGATCATGTTCATTACCTTTCTTGTGTTACTAATCATGTTCATCCCCCCCAAACTTATATTTGTTCATTACTACAAAATGTGGGTGTAGTTTATTAGTTCTCAATTTAGTGTACTAATGAATTCATTACATCCCCACTAAGTCCCATCACTAGAAGAAAATTATGTATTTTCAACTAATGTTTGTAACTAAATTTTAGTCGTAAAAGAAATTTTGCAACAAAAATCCATGTAGTCGCCTAACACAAGTCGCATGTGATAAATTAGTTGCAAATGAAAAAAAGTATTGTATGAAAAAAAAAGGTCAACAAATACATTTCATCCTTTGACTACATTATATATGTATTGTCACATGCGACTAAAATGCAACTATTTTGATAACAATTAAAGGCAAATGATGTGTTGCCACATGTTTTAATATTTGATTATTTAAAATATTATTAATATTATTTTGAAATAATCTAAGACGTTTAATTCTATACTTCGATGATCTTATATTATGACATGTGGCCCAATGTAAGTATGCCACGTGACATTAAGAAAAATAAAATTAAAATATTAATATTAAGTTGGTAGGTACCTAAGTAGGTACACAAATATGTGCCTACAAACCTAGGTTACATACCATCCTACCTATTTAAGTTAAAAAAATAAATAGGTAGGTTCTACTTTTTTAGATTAAATACCTACTCATATAGGTAGGTATTTAGGTAGGTAGGTACATAGGTCAACCTAGGTGGGTAGGTCAAACTAAGTACCTACCTAGCTAGGTAAATAAGTAGGTTGGAAAGGTTTGCACTTTTAAAATGTGCCTAATTTTTTATTTTTTCTTGGGTTGACATTTTTTATTAGTTTATCCCATGTACACAAATTTCTTAATGTGAAATTGGATGACCACACCCCTTTGTTTATATAGTATTCAAAATAGGAATGAAGAACAAACAATATTGGACAAGTTTTGAAGTTCCAACTTCCTCACAAACTAAGTTGTAATTCCAAAACTTTTTTCATGCCTTACTTTCTTAATTTTTATATTTCTAAACAAGTCAAGTGCTAGATAATTAGATAATCACTTAATTAATAATGATTAAATTTACATGAATTTAAATTATAAATTACACACTAGAAATATTCAGTATTCAATATCAATTACTTAAATAAGCAATAAGTTCTTAATATTTAACAAACTAACTATCTAGTATCTCACAAATTATTAATACATAACTCACAAATAATTAAATATTCAGATATTTAAAAATATTTGATTATTTTTTAGAATCTGTTCGAATTATATATAATATAATTAATGTAAATTAATTTAATGATTATAATTTTAAAAATAACTATTTTAAATATTTATGTTAAAATTATAAATAATGGATTAACAATTACTATAAAAAAATAAATTCTTACACAAATTTTTTAAAAATTTTATTCAATTAATTACATTACTTATTGTATAATTACATTTAGTTTGTAAAAAAAAAAAAGGTCAAATAATTTTTTTCTTTTGCTAATTATTAATTATAAATAAAATAATTTGCTAAACATAATGTTAATTTTCATAATTACTTTAAAATTACTGTGAAATACTTATCATAGATGATTAATCACAGAATTAAAAAATTATATATATGATTCGTGAATTAAAATCAATAAATTAATTATTTTAACTACACTATAAGTTTTCCAAATTTTTAATTAAAGTTTGAAATTATAAATTACAGAATGTGAATAGTTATGTTCCATTAGAAAATCATTATGCACATACTAATTAATTTTTATATGAAGTAATTATAATGATTTTAAAGTAATGTCACATTAATTACATTAATTAATTTCATCTAATATAAAAATATGAATTTAGAAAATATAAAAATCTATGTTACAACAATTATTATTATGTGTAACTAAGGTTTGATAAAAATAATCATTTATAATTATTTATAAAAGTGATATACTATGGATGAGACTAGTAGAAAAAATCCTTAAAGCTCAATCAATAATTTCTTGAATTAAAATATAAATTTAAAATTCCAAAATAGTAATTCAGAATTCAAATATCAAATTCTAGATCAAATAAGTTTTTTGAAGTTAAATAATAAATTTCAGAATTGAAATGTCAATTTTCAAATTAAAATAATAATATTCAAAATTAAAATGTCCATTTTAAGACTCAATTAATAATTTTCTGAATTGAAATATTAATTTCAATAATCCAGAATAATAATTTGGAATTCAATTTTCAATTTTCAAGTCAAATAATTTCTTTACATTTAAATTTAGAACTTCAATATTCAAATATCAAATTTCAAGTTCAAGTAAAAGTATTTAAAATCAAAATGTCGATTTTTAGACTCAATATTGTTTTTTGAATTGAAATACTGATTTTTAGATTTGAAAATACTAATGTAAAAATCAAATATTGATTTTTAGATCAAATAAGTTTGTTGAATTTAAATAAAAATTTCCAGAATTGAACTGTCAATTTTCAGAGTCAAATAAAAATATTCAAAATTGAAATGTCCATTTTTAGACTCAATTAATAATTTTCAGACTGGAAGTATTAATTCTGAGAATCCAAAATAATAATTTGAAATTAAAATTTCAGGTTCAAATCAAATGATTATTTTAAAATTTAAATGAAAAAACTTCAGAGTTGAAATATAAATTTTATATTTATATTAAAATATTCAAAATTAAAATGTCCATTTTTAAAAACAATTATAATTTTTTGAATTGGAATACTAATTTTTTGATTCAAAAATATTAATGTAGAATTCAAATATCAAATTTTAGATCAAATAAGCCTTTTTAAATTTAAATTGAAAATATCATGTTCAAATCCAAAATCTAAAATTCAAATAATATTTTAAACAATTGAAATAACAATTTTCATATTTGAATAAAAAATTCAAACGTCAAATATTAATTTTGAGTTTCATGATATGAATAGTATACATACATATGCATATTATATATAATTTTAGTACATACATTAAAATACACCCCTATGTCATTGTAGAATACCTTCAAGATGTAACTAATTTGGTGATTATTGCGACTAATGGGACATATCAACCTATTAATGGATGAAAATAAATATAGAATCAATCCAACCAATAAGATGAAATTTTTAATAGTTGCATCATACTTATGAGAACGACCAAAATAGTTGAAATTTGATCTTGTAGTCGCAATATTCCCAAAATCTAGTTACAAATGACTGCAAGTTGCATGTAATCGTAAATGGACTTGTTACATTTTGGCTGATTTCTACTAGTGCATTTAGTGAAATTATTGAATTCACTCTAAACACAATGAAATCATTTGATGTACAAGGACACATTTTGTTGTAGTGAGCTTTCATGGGTTGATGGTGTGTTACAACTTTGTTGCAACATGACCAGGCATGCGTAAAATAAGCGATCAGAGGCGGCGCCGCCTAAATTACCTAAATGTCTGCCTGTCGTCGCGCCTAAATTAACTACGTAAATGTTCGCCCGCCGTCACATTTAAATTAACTGTGTAAATGTTCACCCGCTGTTACGCCTAAATTAACTACTTGAATGTCCGCCCGTTGTTGCACCTAAATTAACGAGTTGTGTGGTGGTGCAAGAGGGGGCGCCTTGAAACACCTTGATCATAGATCTAATTCTTATAGACTGATCATAATCTTCCTCAGCAGCAGCTTCTAGCGTCAAGCTGGTCTTGGATCGACGGAGTTGGTGGAACTACTAGAGATTTGTAGCATTAGCTTTTCATCTATGTTGTACTGTTTTCTGTCTTGTGGGTAGTGATCATCAAGTTCGAGTTGGGGTTCCTCTGTCATGAACTCAGTTTCATATTATTCAGGGAGAGGTTGTTTAATCGGCCAGCTAGCCAACCGCGTGTACATTTGAAGGAAGATGATGATCAGAGTGATGATGTGAGGTTGCATAGTTGCCTACCCCTTCCTACCTCTCACTAGCTTCATCCCTCTCTATCTGAGTGCAAAGAGAGAGGTAAGGAGCTACTAAGGTTTAGGAGTGGGCAGCCTAATGTATGTCTCGTATTGCGTGATCATCTTGACTATCTTCCTATTGCAGCTTGTTGTTCGCGATGACGTTGATCCTTACTTACTGAGTCCTCACTCAAATAGTGTAATTTGGTGTCTTCATATCAGTTTAGTTGTAGACCAAAATTTGGTGTCTAGAGCAGTTCCAGCATTGATATCAAGTAGCTTCAGATTCATTAGAATTACAAGAGTTTGCTAATGACCAAGTTTGTTTCATCATTCTCTGCCTACTGTTTGTTTTGTTCTTGCTTGTGAGGAATTCTCCATCTGGGTTGTTTCTTCCTCATGTTTATGTATTAATCCAGAATTGCAAAGATGAAGCCAAGTTTACAAAATCCATCATGTTAGTCAGCTTTAGATAGCGCCATGTGTAATAGTGTCAGTGTTTTGAAGTTTCCATGGCAAGCAAGCACTGTGTGTTCCTTGGCAATGCTATGTTAACCAATCATTTTCTGCTAAATAAAACCTTCATTTGGCCCCCGCCTAAACTAACCATTCCTGATGCGCCTAAATCAAGTTAATTTAGGTAATTCAGGCGACTGCCTAATATAAGCATGCCTGAACATGACCCTTGGATTTTTGTGGAACCATTACCCTTTCTCTAGTTTTTTTTAACCTTTGATGTAACCTCTAAATCAACACCTTTAAACCATAGGGGATGAGAAAATATGTCCCTTGTCTTTCTTAACACAATTATAAATCATACATTGTTAAAATTTGTTTAACATTTTAAAAGTTATATTTGAATTGCTTTATTAATAATTGTGAAGGACTAAACAATGCACTTAATTTTTTTTTCTTCTTTATTTTTTCTTTTTCATTTTCTAACTATTTTGATAACCTCCATGTCCATGGTTTTTTGTTGTAGAATCTTTGAGTGCTTGTTAAAATGTCATTACATGTGATTAATTATAATTTGTTAACAACTCTTTTCCCCTTGTTTTCCTTGTAGATGGATGTCGCAAGGATAGCAAATTGGTAAGACATATATGAATTTGAGTTACATTGGCAAAATTGTGGACTTTCAACAATTCACAAATGGGTCCATGTAAATTTATTAACAACTTAAAATAAGTTTTGTAGGTCCAATTTCTTCTATTATTAAATTTAAACACACAATATTTCATTTTTGCCTATGTTTGGTTAACATATTGAAATTATGTTTTTACATCATATTGAATACATGTTATGATCATTAGTTATGTGTTAGTTTCATCCTCTCCCCATTGTTAATTATTAATAGTTGTTCCATCAAATACATCATCATCTAAAATGTTAACAAATTTTGTTCTTTATGCATCACTTGGTCTTGTCTTGTGATCCATGGCCTTGGGATTGAGTGACTAGATTCGTGTTGCCCTAAACCCATTCATGATGTTTTTTTTCTTATAATGCCTGATCTAAAACCTTGTCCAACCAACCAATAAATGTGCAATTGTTTAGTCCACAATGATTGTTTCTAACTGTGGCATCATCTCTATCTTTCTTAAATACAATTTTGAAATGCTTGAAACAACTCATATCTAGGAATTGTAGGGCATGAAAAGTGTGAAAAAAATAAGGTGATCATATCTAGCCCAAATTCTTGTATTAGTTTTATGGCTTTTAACATAACATGTGAATCATGCCCATTGATAACCAATAGACATCAATTTGATTGAAAGATGCCCCTTGAAATTGTATTTTTAAAAAATGAAAAGAATTCCTTAAATAAAAAAGAAATCATCCATGTTTTTACTTGCATCGCCATGCATGTCCTTCGTATGTAATGTTTCATTTAGTCTTCTTTTATTTTTCACCCTTGAATATGTAAAATCTAGGCAAGGAACCCTTGGTTTCATTCACAACACAATATATTGTTATCCATTCCTTGGATATAGGATTTCCTTATAAATTGAATTGAGCCCATTCTTGCCTTAAATTACTACCTTGCTTAAATGTATATGTCATTTGAATTCTAAAGATGATTAACATTATATTTGTGTTGAATATACAATGTTTGAAAAATGTTGTAAAATGAACTACATGATTAACTTGTCAAACCTTGTATTTAATAAATATCAAGCCTTTTTGCAAGTTGAATAATGAGTTTTGGATGTTGATGCTCAAACCAATACCATTAGTTGTCTCTAAGCAATCCATCTTTGAAGGAGGAATGTTTTGCCACCTTTATCTTTAGTTACTACAAGGTAATGGGAAATCCACAATGTTGCATACCCAAAATGCAAGCTACAATTACTTTATCCTCCTCATCCATCAACACACCCATTGGCCCACCTTCTTTGACCTTGTCTTGCCATTCAACTAATATCAAAATGAGGTTAGCAATATGTGCCAAAACTTGCTTATTTTTTCAAAGGGGTTTAACAACTTTCCATTTCATCCATCATTTTTTCTAAGGCCTTATTTGTCCATCTTTCTTGTTCAATTAGCATAAAAACCTTGTTTCTGGTTGTTGATTTGATTGTTGCTTTTGCAATTCTAAGTGGAGTGCTTTGTTATCCATTGTTGTTTGTTCCTATAATCCATTTTGTTGCCTACAAGGTATATAATGCATTGGGGCAACCTTTTACCTCCTAGCCCAAACCTCCAACAACTTGGCAATGTTTGATCAAAACTTACAAGAGGTATGAAATTCAACATTTTATATTTGTCCCAAGATTTAAAAAAATAGGTTAGTCTTGGATATTTGAGGAAGGCATAACTTGCCAAAGTTTCATTGTAAAAAATTATTGCATAGAAATTTGTGAAGTCATCCCAAACCAAATTAACATCTATAGTTGATGCGTAGGTTATAGGTGTGAAGTTTAAACTTTGGTTGGTTGTAATTTCCAAAAAAATTGTTAGAATCAATTTACTTGAACTTTTTGCTACTATTGGGATTGTAGGCCCTTAGATCCAAGGATAACACAAATACTTGTTATACTTCTATTGGTAAAGTTGATACAAATCAAAACTTTCTATTTTTGTGATTGATAGTTGTACATTTGAATCTAGTATACCTTATACTTCATAATTTGGTGAGTTGGCTCCTATTTTGACATGCCCTTCCTCTTCTCCTAGTTACATATTTGTTTTCTCTTCACCTACCTTAATTTTCAACATTTGAACCTTAGGACATAAAAGCTCTAAAAACCATTCAAGTTCATTAAGCACAACCTTAGAATATTTTGACATTCTTGAAGCAATGATAAAGGATCTCAAGAAGCTTGAAAATTTACTCAAGTGGATGTTACTTTTCTATTTTAACTTGTGATTCAAACGCACAGTTTTGGTGATAATCCGATGTGCTTCCAATTGCATACTTTTTAAAGTCATTGATTTGTGTTTGTTGTTGGAATGTAAACATGTTGATATGCATTGAATCTTGAAATCCTATTTGTTCACTCCAAAGATTGTTTGTACCACAAGATTGTAAATCTTGTAATCATGCATTAAATCACCCCCATTACCAAAAAAATCTTTTGGTGGATTGAAGTAGGCCAAGGATATATTGTGTAATTTTACACCCTATGCTAAAGACTTGGCTTTTACGCTTGTGCAATAGTTTTTTTTAAGAAGTGCATGGAGCCATCCCAACACCAAAAATATTTTTATTTTAGTTGAGAATTATGATGCAAACAGCACTGAAGTGTTCCAAATTTATCCCATGGCTGAACACAGAAGAATTTGCCAAAATGTTGAGTAATGAAAAAAAAATTAGACATAAAATTTCCACACAACACATTCAGTCATGGGGTGCAAAATGCACACCAACCAGTGTTATAAAGGTGCATTGAGTTATTACCTAGGTCACAACTTTTGCCCCAGTCAATCACCAGACTATGTTTGGTGATGGGCATGGCTACCCTATTCACCTTTTTTCCAACACCACCCATAAAACTAAACTTGGGACTCTGCATTCTCCAACTGCAGCATTACGACTGACTGCTGCATCTCATCCTACATTTTCAGTGGAGGGGTAGAGGGCATATACTGAGCACCGGTAGAGATGCTCTGGGCACTGTTTAAGGGCGTCATTAGTCTGGATGGGATGGGATGGGATGGGATGGAATATTCTTGTTGGATGATTCAGGATATGCTTATTATTGGGATGAATTAAGGTGATGTAATCCATTTCTTCCTTCCCTCTAGCAAGTGTGTTTTTTTCGTTTCAGTTTGTCCATTTAGTATCAACTGAGATGGAACATCCCAAGAAAGATCCAGCATTGATTAGAGACATTTTTTTCATAAACTCTTTTGTCAACATGTGATCAAAAGTTGTGTCAAAACAGAGAATTGTGTCCTCAAAAAAGCAAAATCCTTTCAAAACATCGCTAAATATGACAGAAAATTTCTTGATATCTCTTATTTGTGAAAAATTTACCAAAGAAAAATAGAAGGAAAAGTCCTTCAGTGTTGTCTTGGAATTAAAATGATGTGTAACAAAAATACACAAGGTCCACGTGATGTATTAACATTAGTTTTCTACTTGGTTTAAAACATAATTGATACGCCCTGATATTAACATGAATTTTACATAGTTTAGAACGTAAATGCACTTTACATTACCTTATTCATTATATACCTAATTTAATTCATTAACATGAGACTTTTAAATCTCTTAGTCTTTTAAATCTTAAACTAGTTTTAAGTTACGAGATATTTTGTATAAGTGTGCCTTAAAATCACCTACTTTTGGTCCATAGGGTCCAAGCTACTTATGATGTTAAGATGCTATAGACCAATTAACAACTCATCCCGCCCTATCTCCTATGAATCACACGATTCAAAAGCAAGGAGTGGTTGGTGGTGGTCAAGAAAAAGTAAAAACAAAAAAATCACAAAAAATGCAAAAGGACAAAGATATTGGGGGCTGAAAAATCAACCCCCGTAACACAATAAAGGGCAAATTTTCAATCAATCTGACAAAGCACATGGAGAAAATTTCTAGTATTTTTTTGTGTACCTTATACACATTATTAATAATGCCTCCTCAAAAGTTTGTGTACAAGATGCCTCCTATGCCTACTAAGCAGGCTTCTCCGTAGGTGAAGATGCCTCTCACTCCTACCGTGTCTTCATCACCAATTATTTAGGTCTATGATAAAGTTGGCCTTCGTGCTTTATGTTTAGAGTAAGAGCCAAAGAGTACGGAGTTTTGTTGAAAGTAGGCACCCACCAGAGGCGAAGCCAAGGATCTCTTCCTTAAAAGGACACACTTTAGACGGGTCCAGAGTCCGAATTCCTAGGAACCAATTTGGACTCATTTAAAGCAAATCCTTGAGTTGGACCCTACCTTGGACCCTAGCTCCCAACTTGACTCTTCAATCCATGAGATCTCCCTTTTAGCTCCTCTTTTGGTCCGAATTAACTGATTTTCTATCCACAATGGTGCCATGTTGATTTGGCCTAGATTTGGATTTGCTACTCTTTTGTCTTGAACTCTTGTCTCAAGGCCATCATGGGTCCAATTTATGGACCTTGTCAAATAGGATTGCTCTATTTCGTTAGACCCTGGACCTTAGACCTTCCTCTAAAGCGGCCCTAAGTTTCTATTATTATTTATTATTCTACCGATCTTTCATTTACATTTACTCTTTGGCCAGTTTTTTTTTAAAAAGCTAACAAAGTCCATTACCGACCTTATGTATCACCTAGCACAGCTTGTGCCCCTGCCATTGGCCCATGTAAAAATGGTGACTAACAGTTTTGGAAATAAAAGTCTTGTGCACTCAGTGGGGGGAAGGGATTTCTTTCTTTCTTTCTCCATGTTCCCAATGCGTTCCCATGAGGTTCCCGAAGTTGGATTTCTCCCATATGGTGTACCCAAATTTCAACTCTCATGTATATAAACTGAAAAGGTGTACCAGAGGGAAGCATATTTGCTTCCCTTTTGCAACTGGGGTCCTAACAGGTGCTTCTATTGATGAGTGCCCAATGTTCCCAAAAATTTGATGAGGGGTCAAGTCAATCAATATGGTTCCTTCAAAAGGAAGAGAAAAAGTCGTGAGGGGACCCATGAACTAATTAATACGAATCACACTAATATATATCTATTATGATCATACATGGGTTTTAGTTTTACCCACCACAAAGCAAATTTTGCTTGCTTGAGGTTTTGGTTCAGTTTTTGGTCAGGTTCTCAGTTACTATGTACATGGCAAGTTTCAATTCAGCCTGGAATCCAAACTTGAGTCAAATCATGCAGTAACCCTCTTGTTGGACCCATCGCAAAAAAAAAAAACCTGAAACTTTGGATCCTGTGGTTTTTTTTTTGTAGCAAATTTTAGCAAGCTGGCGACTTTAAAAAATGGGTGGAAAATCCAACAAAGGGCTTTCCGTGAATTTTTAAAAAAAAATCGAGAGATCTTGAGGGAAAAAAAAGCTAGAAGTCGCCATTGAAACAGATTATGTTGAAATAACATTGATAAGTGCATTTGCAGAATTCAAAAAAATGTAAAACCATGCTGCTTAGTTTTAAGCGAAACCATGCAGGCCCCAAAAACATGTGCAAGAAGACAAGAAAAACATGCGCCTCCCAAATGACAGTAGCCATTCACTGCTAATTAATGCTAAGGGTCCTAGCCAGTGCACCTACTTGAGGAATTTGAAAAAAAAACCCTGCTTTGGATGCTCCCTAAAATAAAAATTCATAATTCAAAGACAAAAGTACTTAACCTTTGGCAGAAAAACCAAAAAAATCAGCACCCCCTATCCAACCAACCCTAATAGAAAAATCCTTCGGTCTCTTGGGTGCATGCTGTATCCTCTCATTGGCTGAGCATATTTTTTATTCCTAGAGTTGTTTGTCACAATTAATGGCCGGGACATACAACTGAGGAACACATTGACAACAAGCAAAAAACAAAGAAAACAAAGATAATCTAGTTCTTTCTAGCTAATTTCCAGTTAGCTTTTGGTTACACATAGGTTCCACATTAAAAATATGACAAATGTCATCTTACAATGACTCATTTGGTTGAGTCACAACTATTGCAATTTATGCTAGGCTGCAATGCATTTGTGAGCCCAGTGAAGTGAGAAAATGTAACAGAAAGAGACTATTATGCCAGATTTGTCATCACAGCCCTCTAATGGAAAGATGTTGAACAAGCGGCTCTGCCAGGAGAGGCTCTGTACCGAAAATGAAAATGAGGTATCACATTTAATGTTTTACTATGAACTCAAGCTATATTGGATGAAAGTTTGTTAATTTTATGAAAGATCATGAATTTTTTATTTTTTTTCACATTTGTACTCAAAACTAAAGGTTTCTAACCATCTTAGAATTCATTGTGAATATATAGAAATTGAAAACATAGTTCCGTTATTTTTTTCTTTAACCATATAAATGAATATAAAGTTATAAATAATTATATTGTTTAAGAACAATCCAATTTCTCAAACTTGGACAATTTTTAGCAATGTGCATGAGGTATTTCAATGTTTGAAACAAACATCAATATTGAATTGACATAATTTATCACGAAAGATTTTTAATTTCTAGTCTCATTTTCATTTTGAAGTTTGAGAATTTGGCGATTCTTATATTTGTTTTTGTCACATTTTGGGTATAGGTTTTCTATGAATTTTTTATTTATCATGATGTTTGATGAGTGTATGTGAGAATAAAAAAATTGTTCAAATTTTATTTGTCTTGTTATATATATGGTCTATGAAAAAATTGTAAAAATGCGAATTCAAGCCACAAGGTGCCAACATTTTGGGAGTAATTAATTAGGTGAAAAATGCAACATTTACATGCATATTTTCACAAGCGTTACATTTTAAATAAATGAAAACATTAATGGTTTTTTGTTATACATTGGAAGTGTGTTTCATAATTTGAATGCAATATAAATTAGTTTGTGAAAATATGACCAATATGCTTTTGATACGCCAAATTTGCATTCATTTCTAGGGTCATTTGCCCATATATGGTCTAATTGAGATCTATTGTGATTTTTCACTAAATTGTGATTTTAATTACAATTTATCCATGAAATATAATGTTTCTTGTTTTTTTTTCTTGGTTATTGTTTTTTAAAATGTCAATATTAAAATTTCCCATAATGATGATTGCACAATGTTCAAGAGATTATTGAATTATAGTTTGAAGATTATTTAAATATATAGAAATTGAACATGAATGAATTTTATAACACATACAATATGTATCGATTTTCGTGTATTAATATTAAAGGTCGATGTTATATATTAGGAACCATTGCTAGTTATCATATTGAAGGAATCTAGGTGCATGTGTATGTCATACATCATCATTAACCCATGACCATCATGGATTGAAATATATGAATATTTTGATCAATTTATAAATTTGTGCACAACTATTGATGTGTGGTGTATTCTTGTTTTTATAACACATAAGATATAAGACATTTGAAAGTTATGATCATGATTGATGTCTTCATAATGTTGACATAAAGAAGTTGTATTCAAAGCTTGTATAATTACATGATAATTATGTAAACATTTTAAATGGGAAATTAATGGTATCCAAGTTGCAATTGTTTTCAATCTATTTGACGCACTCCCAAGCTCCTTAATGGACTCAAATGTGAGTCTAAACCGAAAACAACAGAAGAATAAGGAGTCGGGGCACACTCCTTGGCTCGCAACACTTTGGGGCTAGAGGGGTGTGTTGGAGCTTTAAGATGGGATTAAGAAGAGTGAAAAACATCAACTACTCACATGGACCTACACAAAACCAAACGCAAGGTGGTTAATGCATAATTGGAGCACTTTTGGTGCTAGGACGAACCACGAGTAAACTTGGATTCATTGAATTCACAAGATTCATCACAGCCCAGATTTGAGGGAAGCCACCACCTTCCCCCTTATAGTATACTCTGTGCCTCTCCATGAGGCTCACATTCAAATGACATTTTGTCTTGGGACGCCCAAATGGGAATCCCGAAATTGTCAAAGTTGGGACTTCCGCAACTTTGGGGCACCATAACTTTGTGTGTAAACCTCCGATTAAGATGAGGTCTGAATCAAAGTTGTAGCTTTTGTTGAGAGCTTTCTAATGGTATATTGCATGCCACCTACACATAAGAAAATCGGGTCGATTCTTGATTTTTAATGGTCGAGAGTCAAATTGCCAATTTGACTTTCGGCCCTTTTTTTGGCCATAACTTGTGCAAAAGCACTAGGCACAAAATACGACTATGATAATAAAATTCATCTACGAATTTATTCTCAAACAATTTGGTTGTTTGTTTATTTTGGTAAGTGATCAAGACATTCACTTTATCAATGATGCCATTGAGATTTTTATAAACCATTTTTTATGATAACATATAATTTTGACCACTTATTACTTACAAGGTAATGGACATGTAAAATCCACCAACAAAGTTATTGGTTCATTGCTTATTAAAATGGTGAATGAGAATTGCACCGATTAGGATGAACACCTACGCATGGTTTTGTATGTTTACCACACAAGCTTTAAGGTAACCATTGGATATACACCGTTTCAATTGGTCTATGGCCTTTACCTTATGATGCCAATGGAAAACTTGTTGCCCATGAATAATTCACATTTCGAATGAGACTTTTCTCTTACCCATATTAGAACATTTCGATAAAACTTGCCAAGAGGTGACAAATCAGACTAATAGAAGGCAATGCAACACAATGTTTTGGGCTCAACATAACCACAAAATATTTTTTTTTTTGTGGGGGACATAGTTCTTTGGTTTTTAAAAGGTAGAAAGGAACACATTGAATTTTTTAAAAAAATGGTGGTTCAATGGAAGTGGAAATGATTTCATGCCTAATTTATATGATCATGTATTATCAATGTCTAATAGCTAATTAATTTTTAAATATTTTATTTAACTTTAAATATACTAATGTTTTGACCTTATGTCAATTAAATGTCATTGGTAGTGTATGAAACAACATGAAGCCCAAGTGATTAAATAAAATTATTTAGTTCATATTTTATATTAATTAATAAACTATTTGATAACACTAATTTTTAATAACTAATGTTCATTTAATACAAAAAATATATCATATTAATATGACTTTGTTATTATAATTTAATCATACCTTAATAAATTTGGTATATTTTTAAATGAACCGTACAAAGTAAAAATGATTTTTTTTCAACCCAATATTATGTCCATAATATGAAAAAATATAAATGTTTGATATACTTTGAATACAAATTAAATACCTTAACATACCATGAGTATAAGTCAAATACTCTTAATATACTTTGAATATAATCTAAATGCACTTTAATATGTTAAATAAACTTAATAGATGTTTAATATACCTCGAATAAAATCTATATAACATACTCTTAATGTAGTCCACAAAATCTTAATGTACATTACATGTATAAACACAGCATAATAAGTAACCAAATTGCAACTAATTTTACAATTAAATGAACATAAAAGCATATTCTTGAATGAAAAATTTAAAAAGCTGATCAATATGCAAGGATGTGTAATTTAATAGTCGCACCATAGTTGCAAAAATAGTCGTAAATTTTAAAAGATGTTGATTAGTTGTAAAAATGATAAAATAAAGTTACAAATGATAGATAGTTGCATGTAGTCACATGTAGTTGCAAATTGAATGGTTACATATTATAAAATTTATTTTAATGTTGGAAACATTATTATTATTATTTTTGGATAATAATAACAAAATAATAGAGTTAGTATTTACCAATCGCCCTTGATGTAGGCCACAATTTTTTGTGTGAACCCAAATTTGTTGAAGATCTTTTTTAACTTCATAGCCATGGTAGCCCCATTCATATCATGGGTCTTAAACAACCCAATAATGACATCTTTGGGTTCACAATTGGTGGACAAAAAATTAACAACCATTGCAAAAACATTATGGTCCCCTTTCAACATCCGAAGATTGAAAGTGCATGTGGTTGACAAGAATTTAGCCAAGACAAATTGCACATATACTATCAAAGTCTATTTCATCAATGTAAAAAAAACTTTTTCAATAAAAACTTTCCTACATGGGAAGTTTACCTTAGGGCACAATCAAAGAACCAATATGTGAAACCAAACATTGTCATTAGTCCTTAATGACAAAATACCTTTAGTGACAAACAACATGATATCCTTGGTACCCTTCTATGTCTTGTGATCTTTTAGGAATGGATTTAAACAAGAAGAAAAATCCTACTATGGCATTCATGGTTACATTTTGCCATTTAGTAATTGGTTCTTGATCATGAAAAGCTTGGGGATGAACATGTACATCATTTAGATACTTTTAAAGCAAATCAAGATGACCTTGCTCCATGTGTTTTTTCATGATTGATATGTCGTTAGTTTTATGGTAAGTAATGAGACCTTTACAACAATTTGTGCACAAGGCCATAATGTCAAAGCCAATTGTTTCATTGTGAGAAATAATGCAACACATTACTTAATTATATTCCAAATGAATAGTTCGATTGTTGTTCATCTTGAAAAACATTTAAGTGGCTGAACTTTTTTGGTGAAATTTCCAAAAAAATTGTCATTGCTTCAAATTCTCCAACAACATTGCTCCCACTACAAGATTCACAACCCCAATATAGATGGAGCCTCTTGTTTTAAAACATTTATGATGTTCGAGCTAGTATCATATCCTACCAATTATCCAACAACACAAGCATTAGACTCAAGTTGCTCATTAACATTGTTAATATGTGCACATGAAGTTTCCATGGTAGCTACAACAAGGACAACAAATGAAAGTAAATGGCCATGAAAAGAATGGCAATCAAAGTGCATAGTTGGAAGTCAAAAGTAGTAAGCTTTAGCACAACCCTATGACAACTTGTAGCACATAACAAAGCTTCAACTTTGTGATAGGATGAATATAGAAGAAAAACACACAACTTGATTATAAGTTTGTAGATAAGAAGGAAAAAAATCACAACAAATTTTTTTCTCACCTTTGTCAAATTCTGAGCAATAATTCTCATTCACCATACATGAAAACTTTATGATGTTCAACATTAGGAGAAAAATGGTGGTAGATGTTTGTTATGATTTAGATTTCACATTTAAGTTTCTATCAAAATTACAACAATGCTTTCTCCATGGCATGACAACTAAAACATCACACTCAAATAGTTCAAAGAACTCTACATCTATTTCCCCAAAAACTTTTGGTTCTCCAGTGCTACTTGCTGTAGATTTCTATGAAATAACCACATCAACATTCCGGTTTTCAAGCTTTGATTAGGTTGGGTTTCTAGCAAAGAAACTACACCATAGTCATGTTTTCAAATGATGACAATGATGGGTTTCTCTCAAAGATCCTCAATGGTTTTGGGCACCAGTGAGGTTGTGGGGGCAGGCAGATCTTGGTAGCAGTGACGAAAATCACCGGTCCAAATAGGGGCTGAGGGTCTTACTAAGTAACTGGGAACCACTAGTTATATGCCTATATATCCGGTGTGAAACCTGGCAAAGAATCAGGAGTGTCTGAAACAGGGTTTTTAAAAAAAGGATTTCGTGATGTAGCCAAGGTGGCGACCATCCAGAAACTCTTTTACCCAATTCTAACTTCATGCCAGATATGAAAGTAGAAAAAAACCAGAATCCTTGTATATTCTTGGCTACCTGCTGGAACTTACTGCAGAAATCTGGCGATTTGAATTTTTTTAATGTTCGAAATTTGGCGAATCTGGACCAATTTTCCCATGGAAAATCGTTTGCATTGGTTGAAATCCACATTTTGCAGGTCGAATTTTTGCTAAAATTTGCCAGTAAAAAAAACACTCGTTTGGAAACAACGGTCCAATTCTGGTTAGTACATAACTAATCCAACATGTTTAGCTATGGTACAAGCATGTAATGAGCAACCAGTGATTTAGTTGATCTTTGACTCTCCAACGTTGTTGGAACTTGCTTGATTGGTGAAACATTAGTAACGAACAGCTAAAATAAGACAATGAGCTTTCGAGCTTTTGCTTTTGTACTCTCTCCTATCTTAAGAGGAAGGACATGAAGAAAGTACCTCGCGTCTTGGGGCCCATGGATATTATCTATTTCACGAGACATACAAATAAAGGTGGTTCCCCTTTGGTTCCCTTTACAACCTATGTAAGTTCAAACTTTATGATTCATTCCTCAACTTTTTACTATTTTTTATTCGTAATGGGCGGTAAACATCCCACATGCAAATGTTATTTTGTTTAGTATTGCATGCACGACATCATCATGTCACCCATATGTTGCCTCCCTCGTAAGTGGGGTGATCATCACATGCAACGCAATACTTAAAACATTTTCACCCACACCGCTAATGGAGCTATCATTGTTTATCACTTCCAACCAACTCTATTAAATATTCCCCATTCTCAATTATACCTCACCCATAAACAAAAATAAAATAAAACGAGAGAATAATTATAACATTGGTGCAACTCTCTAATGAGCAACGAAGAACAATTATTTCGTTTTATCAAAATAATTTGCCCTCTTGGCAACCATTGTATCTAGCACATATTTACAAGCCTCAAAGTGAGTTTCACACTAATATAACTATCGTACTTCATCCAAAATATGTCATAAAGGTCATTGTATTTTGTTGATGGAGATGCTCTTAACAAAAGTTAAGCAAAATATTTCATAATCTGAAAAGTTAAGTGCATGAAGCACAAATATTTAAGATTAAAATAACTTGGTAAAATTAACTTGTTAGGATGTTGGTTATTCAATAGGCACTAGAAGTATTTAAAGTTAAACACGTGTGACCTAACTTTCAAAGCGGTACAACACTAAGGACGAGAAATTTCCCCAGTGGCTGGGCTAGTTGGTGATTTTCCCCAGCTGCTGGTCTATTTCGTGTCCACCTAATATGGGAATTTGCGAATTTGCCGCGGCCGCTTCGTGTCCTCCTTGTAGTTTTATGCACGAACAGTTTCGTATCGCAATCGTCGTTTCTTTCCTCTCTCCCTGCCAGGTCTGTGAGGATGACGCGGGTGGCAATTTCTGAGTGACAATCGTTGCGACAACGGCACCAGCGCTACTTAAAAGTGTACCAGAATTTTCTCTTTCCCTTGCAAACAAATTTGGCCTCAAGTTTTTGCACTTGTAAACAACGTTCAAGTCCGATTGATTGTTTTTCTTCTCTCATTTGTTGTTGTTGTTGGAGTTTCGTTTTCCTCCTTGTCTCGGATCTGTAATCGTTATTTCTCCGTGTCAGATTATTGAGCGTCATTGACAGTCTTTAGAAGTAGTCTCCGTTTTTTTATTTTTCTTTTTTGCAGGAGACTTTAGTTGCTTTGCTTTTTGCACAGTCCAGAATTTTCTCGTATATCTTCGCGAGTGTTTTTGTCTTTCTTTTTCACGGAATTTTGTTCTCAGTTCTCGTCCTGTTTTTGCTCTTTGCGAGTTTTAGATTCTTTTTTCTCTTGCAAGTTTGGTGTCAAGTTTTTGCACTTGTACAAAGGTTCAAATCAGATCGATCGTTTTCCTTTTCTCATTTGTTTCGTTTTCCTCCTAGTCTCGGATCTATGATCTCTATTTCTCTCTGTCTCAGTCAGCGGGATTGACAGGTTTTCGAAGTAGTCTCCGTTTTTCATCCTTTTTTTGCAGGACACTTCGGTTGCTGTGCTTTTGCACAGTCAGGAATTTTCTCGTACATCTTCGCGAGTGTTTTTTTGTCTCCCTTTTTTGTGGAATTTTCTTTTGAGTTTGTGACTGTTTTGCTGTTTGTGTGAGTTTTAAACTACCAATTGCCTGTCGTGATGAGACTGTTCTATTAGATTTTCTTAGGCTTCTCTGCGAGCAGTTGCTTTTGACGATTATTGGATTTTAGAAGAGATCCCTTCCGGCATCTGGAATTAGGAATCCAGCTTCTTTTATTTAGAGAAACGTTTGTTGTGGACAGGGGTCGATCTTCTCTTCCAACGAGAATTTCCTTTTTCCAGAGAATTGGAAATTAAAACTCGTCCAAGCGCAGGCGTATTCTCTCAAGAAGAGAGCAAGTAGTTTACTGTGGAAGAAAGCAACAAAAGTTTTTTCCTTCAAAGGATCTGCTCACAGAAAGAACTGGTGGACGCACATACAGACATTAGACGCGGAAGCAGAGACAACAGGCATGACGCTGGCATCAGCGTATCCCCCAGCCGGGACGGGGCTCGTGAAGCACTCGGAATTGGAGACTCTCTCACAAGGAGTGATTCCGCAGGTGAATGACGAGCATGTGGTATCTGTTCTCGTTCCGGAGGCTCTCTCTTGGTCTTCCCTGCATGGCCTTGTCGTTGGCAACACCTCTCATGAGGTATTATCACCAGCTTTATTTCTCGGTTTCTCTTGTTTCTCGTCTTCGTCTCCTGCTTTTCAAATCCACTTGGGCTCAGCGTTGCTCCACACTACCAATGATTATGAAAGAATGAGAAAAATCGAGTTGGACTCAGATTCAATTGAAGAGAAATGAGATGCAAATTGGTGCACAAGCTATTGAAAATCTGCTGGTCACTATTTTTCAACACGATACTCACAACTATTTGCAACTATGGTGTTGAAAAAAAGAAACAGCTCTGAATTCAGACACCATTCCATTCAGAGTAGATTCCAGACCAAAATCTATTTTGGGAGGACAAATCTTATTGACTACATAGTTGTCCCCCTTATACCAGCTCTGATGTTACCATCGTCAGTGGAATTTTCATAGACTATAGACATTGTGATAATCTGCCACTCACATTCCTGTACTGACACTTTGTTTTTGGCATGAACTTATTGTGGGAAAATTGCAGAGATCAGGTACCATACCGGGAGTTGGATTGGTGCATGCACCCTTGTCACTGTTGCCATCTCCATTTCCTCGGCAGGCCTTCTCACAGGCCATTGAGCTTGCCCCTCTTTTTAACAGGCTCGTTGACAGGGTTAGCCAAGATGCAGATTTTTTGCGGCAAGCACTTGCTAGGTACCACCTCCACTTGATGAGGTTGTCCTGAATTTTTGTTGAGAGGTTTTTTTAGTTTTTACTCGCTTATTACTGAATATTTGTTTTGGTGGATTTCAGACAATTTCGTTTTTAGAGCTCTGACAAGCAGGATTCTGTCACAAAACAATGTTGGGAACTGTCTGCTAAATTTTGCCATCTTGTCTTGTTGCATTGTTGTTCTTACAGGACACGAAAGGCAGATAGCTTCACAGCAAGGCTTTTGGATATTCACTTGCAGATATTGGACAAGGGTGTGAAGCAAGTCTGTTCCAAATCCCACCCATTTCATTGCTTTTGCTTGTTTGGTTTGAGAACCTGTCTCATGTTTCTTTTCACAAGTGTTTTACTAGGCTTAACCAAGTACTATTCAGATACTCGCTTTTGGACAAGTTAAAATGGTGTATCAAAGGAAGCCTGAAGACCCTCTAAGTTCAAGTTGGCTCAATGTATCTACAAACATACAAACAAATTATATGGGCTACTCAGGAATCCAATTTGTGTTTTCAAGTCAAACAAGTGATTCTCACTTGTGTTAAAGCAGGACACACAGACCTGCTCCTCATGAGATGCCAACCACATAGATGCATACGTGAACATGATAGTTATACTTTTGGCAGTCAAACTTTGAAACTGGCATCAGGGAAGCTACATATTTGTGATTTTTGGTTTCTGTTCTAAACTGATGATCCAAGTAATGGGTTGCAGGAAATAAGGCTAGGACTTCACCGTAGTGATTACATGTTAGACACGGCAACAGGGAACCTGCTGCAAGTAGAGCTAAACACTATATCATCCTCTTTTGCTGCTCTTGGTTCCCTTGTTACCTCTTTACACAGGTATCCATATCCTTTCTGTCTTATTGTTCCATTTCTTTTAGTGTACAAGACTTTCCAATCTTGTTCTCTTTTGTGGTTGTCATCAATTGGTCTCAAGATTCATTTCTTAAAATTAGCTCTAAACATTGTTCTTTGGCTTTGTCATGGCAGACATTTGATCAACTGGTCTGGAGATCGTTCAGGGTTGGAAGCAAAGAATGTTCCAGAAAATAGTGCTGCTGATACATTTGCAGAGGCTCTAGCTCTTGCTTGGAAAGAGTATGGTGACAACAGGTAGGTGTCAAATGCAGGTGACAAGATGCCATGTGGATACTAGCTGTTAGTAGGTGATAGAAGGAAATTCTATGCATTCCTGGAAATAGGATGAACTGTTTGTTGACAGAAAAAAATGGAATGCGTTGCAGGGCAGTAGTGCTGATGGTGGTGCGTGAAGAGGAAAGGAATATGTATGACCAATATTGGCTGGCATTGAAGCTCTTTGAGTCATATGGTATCAAATTGATTCGAAAAACTCTTTCTCAGGTTACTGCTGAGGGCAAACTGGGCAGTAACAATGAACTTTTCATGTAAGGAAAAACCAAATGCCACAACATTTCCTTACATTTCTATCTTATTTTGTTTCTGCTCACAGGTTGGAATCACCAGTGATTGTTTACCTAGATGGACCTTGACAGCAGAGATGCTGAAGCAATAGAGGTTGTCTTCATATGGTCACATACTTGAACCAATGTTACTCTAGTACAAGTTGCCATCTAACTAATGAAAGTTCAAGCAAGACACTGTGATCATTAATTGACAAAACGTTATGAAGATGTATGAATGAAAAGTTGAAAGTAGCTCATATAGTGAAGAGGTTGAAGGCCTGTCAGTTGGACCTGATTTATTGTATCTTGCAGTGGAAAGCAGGTTGTCTCAGTGGTGTATTACAGGGCAGGATACTCACCTGATGATTATCCTTCTGAGAGTGTAAGTATTCTCTCAAAATTGCCTATAATATCTGAAACTGATTAGGTACTTGAACTGCTTATTGGCCTATGTCACCTGGCAATGCTCTCAACTAGAGGAATTAGAGTGCTTATGAGTGCCTCATTGTGTGCTAATTGTCATTATGTGACATGGCACTAAATTGTGAAGTCAAAAGCCCAGCTGCTCCAATTTTACTTTGGAGATTTGACCTTGAGATATAAGTGTTTATTCTTAGAAGAAGGTTACCTGTAAATTTTTCCAATGTTCAGCAGGAGATAATATTGTAATCTAATATTTGTGCAGTGGCAGTGCAAGAGTATAGTAATGGCAGAATATTCACCTGCTGCCACATGGGCTGCATCCCAACAATTTGTTGATTTGTAGCTCACTGGTTGTACCAGGTTAGGATACTGTCGGGGTCACAAGTAGCAAACTGGTAACATGGGAGGAATAGTTTTCCCTTGAACCATGAACAGTAGTGACCACATTGGACACAATGATGTTATTGTTTAAATGAAGTTGAGGGATGCTATGCATTATCAACCCTGTTGGATAGCATGTTGTTTCTATTCATAGTACCCTATGAGGGGGGTCTTTTGGAGCAATCTCAAAAGATTGCAAAGCTTATTTTCTTGACCCATTTTGTGCATAATTTGGTGGAGCAGGAGTGGGATGCCAGGTTATTATTGGAGCTGTCAACAGCAGTCAAATGTCCCAACATTTCCTATCATTTAGCAGGTGCTAAAAAAATTCAACAAGAGTTAGCAAAGCCAGGAATACTTGAAAGGTAACTTTAACTAGCTATTTAGTTATTTGCAAACATTTTAATATGTCAGAGTTTAGTTATTCTAGGTTTGTTTGAATGCTCTAATGACAGGGTACCAGAGATATGCAGTTACTTTACTAGTATGTTCTTCTGGTGACTGAGCTTGTAGGTTTTTTGAAAACAAGCAAGAGATTGTGAAAGTCAGAAGTTGTTTTGCGGGACTGTGGAGCCTTGAAGATGAGAACAGTGATGAAATTATCAAGGAAGCAATAAGGAACCCTGAAGGCTTTGTACTCAAGCCTCAGCGAGAAGGAGGAGGTGGTGCCTTCATACATTTTCTACTCCGAAGTCTTTTTTCAAATTTTTAAATACTTGATATGACCTCTTTACTGCTGTATCTCTAATTCTTTTTAAACCTTGTTTCCTCAGGTTTGGGAGGTCAGGAAATGCCTAGGATACCCACTTGCCTCTGGCTTTTGTTTCTCTGCTTCTTTGTTCCCTCTATGCTGTGAACTAGCTTTTGGTCACAGCTGTTGGGTACCCAAAGGTTTATAAGTGTCTTGTCGTCTGTAAGAGGCTGTTACATCCACTATGATTTTGCTGATTCTCTTGATTTTTGGTGCTGTGAGCAGGGAATAACACATATGGGGCAGATGTGAGTGAAAAATTAATCCAACTAAGGAAAACTGATGGAGGTGCAGGACTTGCTGCATACATTCTAATGCAACGTATCTTTCCTGCTGTTCATCCTGCATATCTTGTTCATGATGGGATTTCGAGCTGCAAAGAGACAATCTCTGAACTTGGTATTTTTAGTACTTACTTAAGGTAAGTAGATCCTTTCCTCAGATCAATCAAATGAGCTTGCTTGTGTTGTGAATATGAAGTTTCGGCAGGTGGATTGACCCTAGATTACAACATAGAGAGTTGGCATGTTCAATGTAGCAGTTCCACAATTGGCATTGTGTATTTGACACTCCTCTATTATCCTGCATGACTACACATTTTGGGTGTGTGTCTGAAGTATGTACATCAGTACTTGACCCACAGAGCCTAAAAGACCTTTGACAGCTCTAGCTTGGGTGGTCATATTGCACTAGTCTGTCCATCTTAACTCCACACATCATTTTCTAAAGCTGTATTTAACAAAAGCATTTATTTTGGTTGGTTGTCAACAAATAGAATAGAATTGTCAATGGATGTCCTCAGTGATAATAGTGGATATGATTGTTCATGGCTGCAGAAATGGCAAGAAGGAAGTCTTGAATAAGGAAGCGGGCTACTTATTGAGAACAAAAGTTGCAGATTCCAATGAAGGTGGAGTAGCAGCTGGTTATGCTGTTCTTGATAGTCTGTACCTAATCTAGCTCTACTCTGGCTCATTGATTGTTAACTTTACAACGGACTACTTGTTCACTTTGCATGCAATTTTGAAAACCATCAGGCTGCTATCAGATTAGGTTTGTTTTGTTCTTCAAGATAGAGATTTATTGCACTCATATCCACACTTGGAAATGTATAATTTGCTAGAGTTTCTGTATAATACTTGTCCCTGGTTTACAACCATGGAGCTTTACAACAATGGAACAATGTTAAATCTTTTGTGGTTGGTTTCTGTTGGCTCTCAAAGGAACCGCAGGCATTGTGCTACAATTTTGAAACAATGTATGATATTTGTTTTTTGGGTCAGACCAGTTTTGGTGATTGAAAAGTTTGGTTGGTCAATTGATGATCGAAAATTTGAAGATTGAGTTTTTTTCAATTGTTGTTTGAAAATTTTCTGTTGTTTTATGGATGATGATTCAATTTGCAACATTGATCTAGCAATTGAAGTTTTAAAATTGTTACCCCAAAAAAATTTGGTTGTTGTCTGAAAAAAATTTAGTTGTGATCTGAATTTTTTTTTCAGTCATTAATAGAAAAATTCAGTTCTCACAGGACTAGGGTCATTGAAAGTTGTTTTGATTGTCACAAAGTTCACCAATGACACTTTTTAGTCATCCCTAACCATCCTTGAGCAACCCAATCTTGCTTTGACCTAGGTTGAACCTATTATGAAATGATGTTAGGCAACATTAGTATCCAAACAAATGCTTGGACATTATGACAACCTTGAATGACCTTGCAAGTTCGACGATCATTGTGCATTTTTTCATAATTGCATCTTCAACAACTCATCTCATTTTTGAAAAACTTCAATAAACAATTTTTTTATAAATTCAAATGACATTCCAAGACATCAACAACAATGTCATCCAATTAAACAATGAAATCCAATGTACTTTTGTCCATATCCTTCAAATTTAAAAACACATTAATTTTCAAAACATCTTACATCCAATTCATTTTGCAAAACATGCAAAAAATGAGGTAACTAAAAATGTAAAGAGATGTGCTAGTTCACATACTTCAAAAAAAAGTTGTGAAGCACAAAGGGGTAGAATGATAAAACTTGGAAATGAAATAAGATTGGAACTATTGAATCTAATTAGTTGACTCCACCTATGAAATGGACACAAAATTAGTTCCAACCAAATTGGGAGTACTAAGAGGTCATCGTGTTGATTCAAGCAAAGAAAAAGGAGTTCATAGCTAGGTTAAACATAGTTGATCTAAGGGTCTAATTGATAATTATTGTTTAAATATTGTAAAGATAGTTAATGCAAGTGGGCATTCGTTCTTAGTAAGAAACAATTCAACATGCAAAGAAAAGCGAGGTATAGTTTATGTAGATTTCAAGCACATTTTCAATTACATGTCAAGGATAGAAGGCAATACATAGTATTTAAGTTTAATTTTGATAAAGACAATAATTTCAAATGGCCTTTAACATCACAACAAGGTAATGTACAAAATCATAGATTCATTCATGGGTGGGGAGGTAGCCCATGCTATGTCCTCCTCATGTTTGCAATTTAATGTTTCCAAATGACAACATATTCAACCCTCTTGTGTTGTAATTTGATTTTGAAGTAGAAGCTAATGTGAACATGCATAAACTATTTTGCCATTCAACTTAACAAAGTAGATTGTGTAGTTGGATCTGTCAACACCATTAGTGCTTGCAAGACAAGTTCCAAACACATATACATCCTACATTCTAGCACTAGTGCATAAGAAAAGATCCCATTTAATTGAGAAGATTTCAAAATTTTGAATGAACTCATTCAAAAAGACACTTAACTAAGATTTTTATGCATCCATTAAAATCATAAAACATCTTGCCATTCTTGATCAAATGACACTTGGCAACATAGGTGTTAAATGCAAGTTTATTATTGTATCTAATGACATGGTGGAAGTGACCAAAAAAAGGGCAACAATAACTGTTGGCTTTAGTTGAAAAAACCCACATGATAAATCTAGAAATAAAAAAGTGTCACTAACCAACACAAAAAAAAAAATATAGAACTAACAAATCAAACACAAGTCAAGATGGGAGATGCTTAAATCAATTGCATGTGAAGAAATACGCTCCAACTCTCTTGCCCAAGTCATGGGCATGATATATTCGAAGGGGGAAAACGATAACATTTCTTGAACTTGTTGCAATAGCTAAAGATTGAGGGGATGAAAAACTTGTTTAAAAAGTCAATGAAGTTGAGTTTGATAATATATAAAACTACAAATAGGACTACAAATAAAAACACAAGTTCAAAGGCATTGTTGCATACTTGTTTAACTATTTGATGTTCAACCCATAGAATTACAAACAAGACTACAAAGAAAAATATAAGTTTAGTTGCATACATGTTCAAACATTTGAAGTTCAACCCATGTTTTTTTGGCACCCCAAATATTTCTCTATCTCAAGACATCAATTTTCACTTGACACTTTTTCTCCTACAATTACATTAATATAAAATATTCACCATCTATTTGTTTTCTTCTTGATGTACAATGTCTTCAATGCAAATGTCATTCTTGTGGAATAACATAAGTTTGAATATCTACTTCTTCTTGTAACACTTTCAGACCTTCTACCACTACAAAGTTAACTATTTTAACTATTTTTTTTCATATTCGGGTTGTGACAACCTCTAAATTAACTAATTTTTTTCATCCTTGGGTTGTGACAACCTTTAAATTAACTAATTTTTTTCATCCTCGGGTTGTGACAACCTCTAAGTTAACTATTTTTTTTTATCCTCGGGTTGTGACAACCTCTAAGTTAACTATTTTTTTTCATCTTTGGGTTGTGACAACCTCTAAATTAACTATTTTTTTTCATCCTCGGGTTGTGACAACTTCTAAGTTAACTATTTTTTTTCATCCTCGGGTTGTGACAACTTCTAAGTTAACTATTTTTTTTCATCCTCTAGTGGTGACAAAGTAGTTAACTTTGTAGTGGTAGAAGGTTTGTAAACTTGGTTCATGTTTTAGTTTTTTCTAGAAACTTTTTATTTATTTATTTATTTATTTATATGTGTTTTCTGTTAATATTATTATTTTGTATAATAAAAATAAAGTGTTTCTTTTTCACTTTTATATTTTGTTTATTTGGATGCAAGTTTGAAGTTTGGAGAAAAAAGACACACCTCATTCTTTTTCAAGCATGGTTTTTCTTCATTATTATAAGTTTTATTTTTTCTTATTTTTTACTCTTGATTTGGTTTTTTCATTTTTGTAATTTTTTTTCTTTTAAAATTATTTTACTGTATTTCCCTTTCATTGTTTCATTTGTTTCCATTCCTTTTTTACAGTTTTATAGTTTTTACTTTTTTTTGTTTATGTTTGTTTCATGCTTTAATTTTTTCTATTCTTACTTTGTCTATCTTCATTTTTTAAAATGTATTTATTCATTTATTTTTTCTATTTTATTTTTCAAAAAAATTCTACTTTTTTCCTAATATGTTTTGTAATGAAATTTTTTTTTAAAAAATTTTGTATTTTTGTTTGATTAAATACAGGTTTGAAGTTTGGAAAAAGAAGACAAACCTCATTTTTTTTTTCAAATATGGTTTTTTTCTTTTTCTTTTGCTGTCTATTTTGTTTTTTTATTTTTTGTCATCTTTTTAAATTTTCTTTTAAGATTATTTTATCATATTTACCTTTTTTGTTTCATGTTTAAATATATTTATTTTATATGTTTTCATTTTTAAAATTTTAAGTCTTTAAAAAAATTGTAATTGTTAAAATGTTTTTCTATTTTATTTTATTTTCTAGCTTTTTCCCTTAAAAAAATTTTGTTCTATTTTTAAAATTTTTTTTGTTACAACTTTTACCTTGTCATACTTGCAATATAAAAAAATCAAAAAATAAACTCATGAAAACTCAAACCTTACAAATAAATATATTGATTATTCAATAGTTACTTGTTAAACCCAATATATCATCCCTCCCCCAAATTACACATACCCACTAAACCCCCCCCAACATATAACCCAAGGAGGACGACCAGACGGACAGTGACGCACTGTGAAGTCCCCCGGTTTCTTTAAACTTGCAGACCTTCTACCATTACAAAGTTAACTACTTTAACTATTTTTTTTCATATTCGGGTTGTGACAACCTCTAAGTTAACTATTTTTTTTCATCTTCGGGTTGTGACAACCTCTAAGTTAACTATTTTTTTTCATCCTTGGGTTCTAACAACCTTTAAGTTAACTATTTTTTTTCATCTTCGGATTGTGACAACCTCCAAGTTATCTATTTTTTTTCCTCCTCAAGTTGTGACAACCTCTAAGTTAACTGTTTTTTTTCATCCTCGGGTTGTGACAACCTCTAAGTTAACTATTTTTTTCATCCTCTAGTGGTGACAACCTCGGGTCACCACTTAGTGTAGTTAGTGACGTTTTAGTGGGTTTAGATTTTTAGTGGTAGAAGGTCTGAACACTTTGGGGGTTTGTTCACCATCTATTTCACAACATTTGATTAATATATTGCAGAATGTACATGCAACAAACAACCAAATCACACACAATAATGTGCAATTTTGTTTTCCATATAGTTTGTGAAATATCAAGTTTTGAGAATGCTAAATACATTTTCCATATATACTCGCCTCTTGTGTGCTTCTTGTTGTAACTAAACTTAATAATATTGCATTTTCCATTTTTATTTATTGTCATCAACAACAACACTAAGGGGCAACCCTTATCTCCTAATTGGTAGTGAGTTACACATTCTTGACTTCTTTCTAGAAAAAAAAGTCCATGATATTGAACTTGAAAATAAAGGTTGAACTTCTTAAATATTCTAGAGTTGTTGACATTGCTTGGGATACTAACAAATAACTCAATAATTTCTTTTTGTCATCTATAACAACTTGACAATTGACATCATATCCTTATAGTTTTATGATAATAATTGTCTTCATTAAAAGGTCCAAAAGGCTTTGAAATAGAGAAATGAATATTGTATTTGACCCCATGAATATTTAGGAGATCAAAAAAAGTGTTGAAGCATTGCAAAATTGCTTCCATCTTAGGTCCAATTGATTAAACAATAAGTATTTTCAATAAAAAATTGATCATTGTGACAACCTTTCTAATGACAAGAAAGATAATTGATTGACCAATGATAAAAAGTTTGCTACAAATCAAAAGATTACATACTTAAACAAGTTTGTACAAGACAAATGTTACTCATACTTCAATTGGAATTAAAAGCTTGTATTTTGTGTCTTGACAAATTAAAGGCTTCAACTCATTTGCAATGTCAAACAAACTTTGTTTTTTCATTCAAAATTGTGGAATCATCATGCATCGTTGTACTCCATCAGGAAAAAAATTGAACACCATATAGTCAACCTTATCTTCATTAGTGGCCAAACTTAATATGAAATAGGTTCAAGTTGCATGCAAGTTGATGTTATGGAGATAGATGAATGTGCAAGTTGGTTGTAGTGATCAAATTTGATTGAAAAACTTAAAAAAAGAAGTCCAATTAATCTAGTGGACAAAACAAAGTTTGTAATAACAAAATTAACAAGACCTTTGCTAAGCATCAACACCATATTTAATGATATCTATGAAACTAAATGTAAAAAAAATAAAAAATGTTGTAAGATTGGACCATGCATAATACACTTGTACACACAAAAAAGTGAAAATATAAAATTTGTAGACTAAAGTAATATAAAGAATCTTGATTGTCCATAATCACAAAACAAAGTGAACATATAAAAAATCTTTAAATGCAAAACAAAGTCATAAAAATTGCAACCATGCATGGAACAAAAATCATTGAATCTTATGCAGCTAAAAACATCAATAAATCTAAACACATTAGCACAACAACATAATGCCAAACTTGTAGATGATAACACCAACACAAATGAGCATCAACATATCTAAATGGGAAAACACAATCAATAAGAGATAACAAAACATGAGATCCATAAATGAGATCTGGGCAAGAATATTGTTGGAATGAGGATGTTTAGGTGTTAAGTGGGTCGAAGTTGGGGGTTTCTCATAGTGAATGAAAATAGAATGAAATGAGAATATCTCATGTTTGGTTTTTAGGAGAGAAAATTATATGAAATGTATGAAAAAGAAAACATTCACAAAGTGTTATCTCTTGAAAGAGAAAATTGAATGAAATGCATTCACAAAATTGTCTCTATTGGAAGAGAAGATTGGATGAAGATGCATTCATGAAGTTTGTCTCTTGGAAGAAAAAATCTGGATGAATGCATCCACAAAGTTGTGTCTTTTGGAAGAGAAAAGTGGATGAAATGCATCCACAAAAAGTCTCTTTTTGAGGAGAAAAATAGATGCAAGGCATCCCTGACTTAGTCTCCATGGAGAAGAAAATTGGATGAAAAGCATCCACAAAAATCTCTCCTTAGAAGAGAAAATTGGATGAAAGGCTTCCATGAAGGAGTCGCTCTTGGACAAGAAAGTTGGATGAAATGCATCCAAGATAAAAGTCTCTCTTTGGGGGAGAAAGTTGGATGAAATGCATCCAAATAGAAGTCTCTCTTGGAAGAGAAAATTGAATGAAAGACTTCCACGAAGAACTCTCTCGCGAGAAAATTGGATGAAATGCATCCCCGAAGTTGTCTCCCTCCTGCTGCTGCAACAAAATCTGCTGCAGCAGCGGCTGCTGTGGTTGCTGCGTTTAGGGAGGGAGTTGCGTGCGAACGGAGTCCCTGAAATTCCATGTCCCGAGCACCCATTTTACAAAGTCTCCAAATATAAATCCTTGATTCCCGCTTCAAACGTAACAAGTCAATTTGCAGTTTGAAGAAAATTGTAGAGGAAGAAGAAAGAGATAGGCGGAAGCAATGGCCTGTTGTGGGTGCTTGGCATGTGTGGAGCAGTCAACTGTGGGGATGGTGGAAAAATGGGGCCGTTTCTCCTATGTTGCGCAAGCAGGGCTGCATTGTCTGAACCCATTTCTTGGGGAATGGATGGCAGGGAGACTGTCCCTTCGTGTGCAATCCCTGGATGTGCGCTGCGATACTAAGACCAAGGTGTGCAACCCAAAATTGTTGCTGGATTTCTTCGTAAAATGGGTACTTTGCTACGGTGAAGATTTCTTTTGGGTCGAGTTCATTAGGACTTGGAAAGTCTTGGCAGATTAGGTTTCTGGACTGCAGATCACTGGAACTTAGATCTTTGAGCAACTTTCCTTGTTAGGATTATGTCTGGTAACTTTGTAAGATTCAAAAGCTAGTGCAAGTTCACTTGATTGGGCAAGTTGCAATACCATAAAGAGTAATCAGAGTTCATATTCTGTGCAGGATATTGTGCTTGTGACAGTGGTGTACTCAATCCAGTGCCGTGAGGTACGGCAAAATGCAGATGATGCTTTCTATGAACTCCAGAACCCTCGGAACCATATCAACCCACTTCTTGATCCAAATCTTGCTCGATTTTTTAAGCCTCTGGTATCGCAACCAGATGCAATGATGTAGCAAGCTCCAATTGTGGAGCAATATCTACAGACTTTGAGGGCTCAAGTAGTAGGTTTACTGGAATTATCATCTGTCAGCTACCTTGGTGAAATTCCATTTCCTTGTATGGAGTTGGAAAAGTTCATTTTAAGACTTCACGTGGTTATATATGCCTATGTCTTTACCTTTTTTGACTTTTGATCAATTAAGGTTTCAGTTCTTGTCTCTTGGCAAATTGAGTGGATATGCATTGTGGTTGCACATGTGTGAACAGTGGTATGGGCAGGTGTACCAAGGATGACATTGGATGATGTCTTTGAGCAGAAGGATGAGACTGCAAAAGCGGTTTCTGAGGAAGGTAGGTGCTCTTACTTTGCATTGTGTTTTTTCAGAGTCTGATGGTAGAGAGTACTGCCACAGTAGACAACTCTCTGTGGTTCTCTTGGCTCAGCTCTGTGTGATTGATATGTCTGTTTACAGATCATGATGCAAAGCCACCTTTGGTTGGACTGCTTGTTTGTTTCAGCAATACCTTTCAAATCCATGGGTTGCAGAGAAATGGTTCTTTCTTTGCTAATACATTCTCTGCAAGAGCTTTCATTACTGAGTTTGGGTATCATTTTTGTCAGGTGATGGGTGTATATGGATACAGCATTGAGCAGACAATCACTGTTGATATTGATCCTGATCAGTCTGTACGTCGGGCTATGAATGAAATCAACGACGCTGGTCAGTTGTCTCTTTTTAAAACTCATCAAATTCGTTGGCTAGACAAAATTAGAGCATTGATTGTTTATAGAATTGACACAAAGCATGTGATTATATTTCCATTCTTGGTTCGGCTGCAGCACAATGGCTGAGGATGGCAGCAGTAGAAAAGGCCGAGGCAGGAAAGATATTAGAGGTCAAGAAAGCAGAGGGAGAGGCAGAAGCAAAGTACTTATCAGGATATGGCATCGCCAGACAGCATCAAGGCATCACAGAGGGTCTACGTGAGAGCGTGTTAGCATTCTCAAATGATGTACCTGGAACATCAGCTAAAGGTGTGATGGACCTGGTGTGGGTTACACAGTACTTTGACACAATGAAGGAAATTGGTAGCAGCTCTCAGAACACCACTGTCTTTCTTCCTCATGGCCCAGGCCATGTTGGAGACATCACCAGTCTGATCCAGAATGGGCTCATGCAAGGTTCTGCAGCAGACACATCTTCATAGGTTGCCATTAATGTATGTAGTGTCTTCCTTTGCCTGGAGCGTTGGGGGAATTGTTTTATACTTATCTACACCAACTGTCAGGTGCTCATGGATGAAGTTAATGGCTGCTCTCATTCTCATGTGAAGATTCCTGCTGAGAACATTTCCATGGGTAACATTTATGACAAGGAAATGTTACATCCAAGTATAGCATTTGCAACATTCTTATACTACTTTGTACAACCACGTGAATCCAAAGTACTGTGAAGTAAATGTACATATAACTCTTGGCTTATGATCATCATACAATTATGAAGTTGTCTCTTTTGGATTAGGCAAATAGAGAAATAAGTATAATCTTATTGTCTCTATTTTAGTGTGGAATTTTGGATTCAAACTTCAAAATTGCCATTATTTCATATGTAGAGGTTATGTTAGATGGCATTATATGATATAAGCTTGAATGTTTCAATTCTTGAATGAGTTAAGAGATCTTGTTCTGATGGCATCAATAGGCATCACACAGTGAATCTTTTGAAGCGAAATAAAAGCATGCTCATTTAGGGAAAGTGTAGAATATGTTTTTCTTTTTAATTGTCTCCAATTTATTCAGGACGATGTGAAGCATGATAATCTTGGTCATCTTGTTTCATGTTTCAAGTTCTTTCATGTAGTGTATAAAGTTTTAATTTGCATAGATTATTGCATATTTTGTGTCCATGACTCCATGTGCATGTTTTTTATTTGCTTTGTAATAACAATTATATTGAGTTTATTTTGTTATTGTTTGTCATAACTCTTTTGTTCATTAGGACTTTTTGGGTCCTAATAATGTCATGGGTGTGACAATTTTTTTCCCTAGTGAAAATTTTCGAAGTTGTTTGTATGAACAAATAAACAAAGTTTTACATGTTTGCCTCAACAATGCCCATGGGATGAAAGGTCCAAATGATCCGCCATTCAATCTCAATCACTGAATTGAAGCAGGTGAAAAGTGACTTACCTTGCCAGTGACCATATGGTAATCACACTTCTACTGTATAGGTATCTACGAAGTAACCACTAGCTACAAGCATCTGACAGTGCTTTACAAGTCACCATCCCCTAAGTACCCAGGTGGCCAGGCACCTTTCCATGTGTCACTTGGCTGAACACCCAAACCCGCATTCCTGCACGTGGTAACTTATCTCTATCCGATTTGGACTTTGTATTGAACATTCTGGACTGGAATCGACAGGCAGTGGCGTCTAGCAGGCGCGCTCTCCCCACCTTCTGGAACTCCCACTCGCCTCAGGGTTTTTTTTTTCCGAATTTTTTGATGTAGGCAAACTGGCGATCAATCACAAAAGAAGATTTAGCCAAATTTGGCTATCGACCAGGTATGAGAGTTTCAAATATTAAAGAATCCTTCACATTTTTTGGCTAAAATGCTAGAACCCACTGGCGAAATCTGGTGATTTTTCCACCAAAACAAGGGTGAAAATATGACGATTAAAAAAGAAATATGGCGACTAAAAAACCAGGAAAACACATACTTTAGCCTTTTTGTTTAAAAAAAATGAAAAGAAAAACCAACTGACTAAAATTTAATTTAGCCGGGAAAAACAGCGCCTCAGTCCCCCCCCTTCTTAATTACCTACCCACCCTACGCTTGTGACCGACCGACCATGTGGTGTGTGCCTTCTCTATCGTTCTCCTGCAGCTGCTTTCTCTCGACTTCCGTGCATCGCACCTGCGCTGCTGCGGCTGCACTCTTTCTCGGAATAGAGAACTTGATGGGTTTTGTGGCCATTTTTGGCGCTGATCCGCTGCCGACGCTTTGCTAAAAAAGAAGAGAAAAGAAAAGAAAAGAGAGGATTTGGTGAAAGTCCCGCGAGTTTGAAGGTCGTGCTGATGGCTGTGTTCATGGAATTGAAGGGCGCTTGAGAAATGCGCGTGGAGCGGCGGGGCGGGGCGGGGAGGGGAGGGGGAGGGGGAGTGGGGTGAACGTCAAAAGAGACGAATTTTGCGGGAATTTTGCTGGAATACGGTACTTGAGAGCTTCTCTCGGTTCTTAATTTTGCTGATTTGTTCTTAGAATGTGAGAGACGGTTGCGGTTTCGGAACGCGGCACAGAGAGCGAGAGGAAGTCTAGAATCGGGACAAGAAAGGAGAGTGGACAAGGCGAGAGAGAGAGAGAGAGAGAGAGAGAGAGATCGATTTTTCTGTTTTTTTTTTTTTTGCTCCTGTGTTTTCTTGACAATTCTCGGCAACAGCGAGTGAGGATGAAAGCATTAGTGGAGTATTATGGGAGACGAGGGTTTCCAGGAGAGGCGTGGAGGAGTGATATCGACAATGGGCAACGAGGTAGATGGATCTTGATACAGACAAGGAACGCGGCGCATTGCTTGTGGACGACGGGCAAGCGTTTGACTCTGTGGACTCTTGTGCTGGGCTCGATTCCGATTGTCTTGCCCGTTTTTGTTTTCTCCCTCTTCGCTGGATTGCTGTTTGCCGCTCCTCTTTTGTGCGGAATCGGTGCCTTCTTCCTCCTCCTCCATGTGTTATCTCCGTCGACTTCCAAGCCCTTGCCAAGAGATGATGATCTTCCACATTTGCAATCTCCAGAACTTCATCATTTGCAGGAGAACTCAGTCTCGTGTTTGCCATTGTCCGACGATGATGACAAAGAACAGAAGAAAGGTCAGGAAGTCGTGGACATCAGCCCTGGCTACGAAGGATCAGAGACCGGCTATGATGATGGTTTGGAAGTTTCCATGTCCAAAGAAGTATCAGACAGTATTGGCCATCACGATGATGAAGGAGAAACGAGCACCACCACACCAGGTACTGATGATGGAGAAGCAACACAAGAAAGGACCGCAGATGCCTTGAGCTTTCACACAGCCCGGCTTGGCGATGCTGGTGCTGAAGAAGGAGATTCAGAAGAGTTGTTGGAATCCAATGGAAGCACCGATTCATGTTTGGAGCAGGGATGGCCACTGCCGCTTCAATCACAGCAAGCCGAGGATTTTCGGAGAGTTGAAGAAGAAGAAGAAGAAGAAGAAGAAGAAGCAGAGGCGGCAGCAGAAGAATCTCTGGTAAGCACTCCACCTCCCAAGTTGGAGGAAAGACCTGAGGGAGCTTTAGTAGGAGCGAAGGCAGCTGCTGCAGAATCTCTGGTTGGGTATCCACCAGTTCCAGAACCTGAGGAAGTTCTGAAGAAAGAAGCAGCCCTAGCAGCACCTCTGGTAAGAGCTGTATCTTCTAAGTTGGAGGAAAAGCCTGAGGAAGCACAGATCACAACAGCTCCATCTGATGTAACATCATCCTCAAAGGAAAAGGGCTTTGATGAGGTGCCTAAAATGGAAGAAGAGTCAGAGAAGGACAGTATGACAAGAAAAATGCCAGGTACCATAGTACGCCATGAGGTGGAAATCCTCCCTGTACAATCTCTTCATGTGACCATGCCACAATCTGACTATGTGATTCCAAAGCACCTTGATGGCACTCTGAATGGAGAAGAAAGAGGAAACAACAACCAGTGGATACCAAAAGCACCTTCTAGTATTGCAGACTCTCTGGAGCAGAACAATGATGAAGGATATGCTCCCATCAGTCCATTGTCCATGTATGAGGAGGCACCACCACGACAACACCACAGGTTCAAAGAGTTTGGGAAAGGATTCAAAGAGTGGCCTGAGCGCAGGAGTGATATTATAACATCCCGCTCTTCAGAATTCCCTCCTGGATCAACTACAAGCATTGGCATTGATGTATTTTCAGGAGAATTTGAGGGACTATTGAGTTACTGGAGGGAAAAAGACAAGGGCAAGTCGTTGCCTGCATATCCTCCATCAACTGCAGAGGTTGCATGCCATTTGCGGAATGAGATCACAGTCATACAAAGAATTCTTGGGGAGGAATTTGCACCTCAGTATTCTATTTGGAAGGATGTGGAGAAGCTTAGTGAGATTGTAGGTGTCCAGCTGCCTGACATGGGAGATGTCTCTGACCTGACAAAAGCAACGATTGGTCTAGACCTTCTGAGGGTCGTAGTTGGCGTGAAAGATATAGATGATGCTCAAACGTCCTCTATCTGAAGGGGAGCATGAAATTTTGGTCATGAGTTAACATTTTAATTGGGAATTCACCATTCTGAGCATGTGTGATGTTTGCTGAATGTAAATAGCTTCCTTGTGGAGAAGGATGATGATGGTGTCATACAGTACTACTGGGGAGAATCGTGGTGCTCACCTGCTCAGCAAATGAGTTAGAAATGCTTCTGGACCATATGTCTATAAAGAGATGACTGGGGAACAGGCTGAGAGTGGAGCATTACCCTTTCATGCTTAATCAATAAAGGATGGTTTCACTATTTCTACATATTGTTGGTTTTCTTTTTCCAAATTTTGTTAAAGACCACTCATGCAAATTATTGTGCAGAGCCAAAACTCCAGGGATTGAATAGTGTTCTGAGGAATCTATGGGTTCATGAGCTGCTCACATGTCTTTCTACAGGGGTGTGATTTCATAAACCACTAATATACCGTGCTTGCAGCAATTTGACATACCATGCAACTGCTCCAAACCAATAGAGGCAAATATAATTTACCCTTGTTTCTTCAGTTACATTGTGTGTACAATGGTTAAAGGGAATTCACCTTTTGCATCTACTGGTTTGGAGGAGTTGCACATTGGGCAGATTGCGAATAAGACCAAGTATCATCATACATGGTAATTGAGCCACTTTAATTGTCAGCTTTCTGTCAGGATGTGTGAGATGCGGTCCAGTCTGTAGGTCTGATGCTGAGACTGTACCTCCCTACTTTTCTACAGCTTGCTTTGTGCAAACTCTGTAAGTAATCTACTTACTTCAGCTTTCCTTTGATGACTAACACACTTTTCAGGCCCTCTTTTAAGTTTAATTCTAGAAATCTCATATAACTTGATTGTACAAGTGCTACAACACAAGCAAGGGTCTTAGAAGTCTTGTGTGTATGCAACTTTTGCTGCTAGCACCAGTATCTTACCCATATTCCTCAGCTTTTGAGGACAATCAGGCCCTGGCACATGACAGTGATAGGTGGCCATGCTAGAGATATTCCATTCAGCTTCCTGCACTTATGGTGGGGTTGGGTACAGATGGAAACCTACAAGAAACTGACTTCAGTGTAATATGGCAAGCTGTGCAGAGGTGATCAGGTATTGGTAAAGGAGAGCTGCATTGTCCAATGGTTACACAGTGTTGTAGTACTTCTTGTACTGCTACATAACCAATGTGACAGGGAGGTGAGGTGGTGTTTCAGGATTTCTGTGGTTTGGCATGTTGTCTGTACTTTGATAGTGGCACATGGGAAGTTGTGCCACCTAATGGGTTGTAATTGACACACCCCTGAAATTGAAGAACCGTCGGAACAAATATCAAGACTGTGGACAAGCACAATGTGTAGAGTTGAGAGACAAGGACATCAGGTTTTTTGGCTTCACACTTGGACCCAGTGTTCAATCTGACCACCATATTACAGTGGAACTCCATCTCTAAGATGGAACAGTGATGGGTATTGCTCTATCACAGTAGTGCAGACAGGAGCACAGTGGCCACTTCTCCAGCACATGAAGGCAAGACGAAGTGCAAGGTGCTGCTCTGAAGCAATTACATTCTACACTACATTGGTGATCAAAGGTTACAACAGTCAGCCCAATATCCAAAACTATTAAACTCCTGTTGTGTTTTAATTCTCAAAACATGAAGTACCCTCAAGCTTTACTTCCTTCCTTATAAACATCAACCATTAACCAAGATGTTTATTTTATGGTCCAACTTATGACAATCGATGATCCTCTGAGAAGACGAATTTGAGTGGAAGACATGCAGCAACCAGACAGGCCTTTAAGACAGAGATTTCATGGAAGTATTATGGTATATATCAAACACATTTCAAACTAAAAAGCTTTTTAGTACCTGCATCCCAATTCTCTCCTGACTAAAGCAACACCACAAACTGCAAGGGTTTATTATAAAGATTCAATAGGATACCAAGCCTAGTTACAAAATCAAACACAACTGACTCAGTCCCCACTATATAATTGTTGAAATTCAGCTGTTCAAATAAGGAAGCTGAACCCCGTTGAATTTATTTCAGCAATGTTTACCAGACATGGATGTCAACATGTCAACTGTCAACCAGTGTTGGGTGGTGGGTAGATCAATTTAAAACTATCATCACAGTAAGCTAAGTATAAACTTTACTTTCATAATTTTAATAGCCAAATTTGGCTAAATTAGCTTATGGATAATTGCCACCTTGGCTACATCACAAATTGAAAACAAAAAACACTAATACTGTACACCAAAATATATTTTAACAATTAGTTTAACAGCAGAGTGTTTGAATCCATTATAATACTATTGTACAGGCAAATTGTAATACAAATTTAAATGGTTCCAAGAGGAAAAGATAAGATCCTTGTTTAGACTAATTAGTGCAAGCTACATAAATAAATGCCAAAGCACAATAGCTATTAATTAGTCACCGTAACTCAAACAAATCCAGCATAACCACATGCATTGCAAAATGTCAAAATGCATATATGCAATAGGTTGAATTTGGCTTGTATCTTTTTTATCCACCTCAAAACAATTATTTTCCTCCTCAAAACAATTATGTTCCTCTATGTACTTTTACATGTTTAAACTTCAAATGTATATTAGCTATGTACAATAAAAATAAGGTCAAGGTGAAAGCACAATTGTGATCAAGTATACATTTTGTGATTCTTGTTAGCATCATGAAAAGTAACCATAAAATATGCTTTGATGTACTGAACTTCAAAGTTTTTTTTCAATTATCAATATGGACATATCTTTTGATTTATTATGACAATGATATTGAAGAATCACATGTTAAATATGCATTTAAGTAAAATTTTAGAAATATAAATATATGCAAGTAGATGACATTTTTTTAAAAAACATCTTGTCTAATAAAGGCCTAAAATATTTTTTCAATTTTCACATTAGAAGTATATAGTATATCAAGCTTTTAATATAAAAATATTCTTCAACACCATATTCACCAACTAGTTTCAAAAATACTTGTTACATATTATTTTATACTAAAGTTTCTCACATTTAGTATACAGCTTATTATATATTCAATGGAGGCCATGATGATTTGAAAATAAGATTTGAAGAGGTTTCAATTTTACTTTTTCAAGGATTTATGTGTCCAACATATGATTTTTTTTAAAAGCATTTAATTTCTAAAGACTAAGTTATTGGAAATTTTTAAATATTAAATTGATTTGGTCCAATGTTATTATGAGTGCAACAATTTGATCCAAACTTTTATTTTGGTATTGAGACTTGTAGAGTTTTATAATAGAATTTAACAACATATGATTCTTATAAGTTGTCCTTTGTGGTTGCAATTTTTGAACCTAATTTGTTGTGTTAAATATGTAACTTTTTAAATTTTGAATTGAATATTGGGTTTCGATCAATGTTTTTTATTTTTAGTTTTTCAAAGTAGCCAACAGGGCCACATATGAAGTGCATTTTAGCTTTATGATACATGTTTATCTATTTTAGCTTTTATGATTGGGGGTGAAGGGTAGAAGGAGAAAGTTGCAAGGTTACCTTTGCACTAGTTTTTCACCAATGATTCAACAATGACAAATATAAATCTTTTGTCATCATTGAAGGTAAAATGATCTCCAAATCCTAATGAACTACCTAATTATATTAGCCGTTCAACTCAAAGGTTAATTGTGGAACTCCATTCAATTATGTCCTATCCAATGCATCTACATGGTTTCATGTTTAAATTCCAATAATGATATGAAGGCCCAAAAAGTATCAATAGCGAAGTTGAAAGTTTGGTCACAGTACATATTGTCAAAATCACCTTGACAAACCTTGATGGTTGCCATTGGGTCATACACAAAATTCAAAACCATGTTTGGATTGTGTAAACTTGATGAAAACATGCACAAATTCTAGCAATGATAAAATGCAAGCAAGTCTAAGCAAAATCTAAATGTCACATAAATGCTCATAATTCAACATAACTTGATGGTTTGTAAGGCTATCCAAGGCCATCTTCACAAAAAGATCAATCCTATATTCTAACATAGCTCTCTTGGTGGGGCTTAACATTGAAATCTATCGTCTTGATATTATGGATAATTTTTTTCCCCTTTGTTGCCATGAACTTTGCAAGTTTTTTTAACTTCAAATGTCAAAACAAGTGTGCAAAAATAGAAATATAAACATTACAACAAATTTTCAAGGTGCATTACCAAAGGTAGTCTTGATAATGTGTAAACCACTAAATAAGTGCATTGGGCCATACAATGGACCCCAATAGCATGAGGAACATAGGTGTCATGAATTTATTTTGTAACACCATTTGTCTCAAAATACATGAACTTATGTGCAATCTAATTTCTTGGCACACCACCATTGAGTGGAAACACATTAAGGTGTCTCATTTTTAGTAGAACAAAATCAATTTTGAAAGTTCAAATCTAGTGTTGTTAAAAATTGATTTAAAATGTGAATATTTAGATGTTATTGAAATTAATAGATTTTCCATTTTCATTTCCAATGTCAAGGCATGACACTATAGGACATTTTAGAATTTTCCAAACATAGATTCAAAAGAAATAACTATTTTTAATGACTAAATTATCTTTTTAAATCATTGAATGTTTTGGGACCTTGAAAAATCCATAACACATTAAATTTAACTCATATTTCATTCATATCAATGCAATTTTAGTTTTTAAAATATCAATCATTCAATATCCCAAGGTTTCAAATACATGGGATTAATACATTGTAATTTATAAAAATCCATATGTGTAAGTGTTATAGGTGGGATGAAAACTATTGCCAAAATTCAAAAGTCCATTACTTATTGTGTTTCTAGGAATTTGATTTGCTTTTTGCATTCTTTTAAAACTAATGGTCTTAGCTTTACATAAGTGAATCCCCTTTTGTTATTTAAAAAACTATGTTTTGTTTTTTTGTATTTTAAAGATACATGAAAACATGCCAATGTGACATCCATATAAGACCTCACATAATGTGCTTTCACCCCGCTAATCAAATTACCACTCCTTGATCCATCAAACACCCAATCCAAACATATGAAAATAGAAATCCTTGCCTAGTTTTGCAACACATAATAATGAATAGACAACCAAGTTTGGTTGTTAACTATATAAAATCCATCACAATTAAGAGCAACATAACAAGCAACCCTTACTACTACCTTAGTTGCCTTCATTATTTCTTAATGCATGAATTTTACCATTGTCTAATTGGAGCTATGTTTCTAATGCTTCTTATTGGTTTTTGGCATTATCCAGAACTCAAACAATGCCTCATATTCTATTATGAGAAATGTTTGCTACAACAAATGTAAGAATACAAAATAAAAATTGCACAATTTTCCTTGCCTTCTCCCCTACCAAGCCATTTGCAACTTGGGCAACACACACTCTCATGGCTATAAAAAAAAAACATTTTTTGGTTCTTGGCATGCTTACAAAATTTGGAGTAATATTAATCCCCTTACTTCACATTAGTCTTAATATTCTTATTAGCATTCTTGTGAATTACATGTTTACAAAAAGAATCCCATTTAGGAACAAGTAATTTAATTATCTTTCCTTGCCACCTCATCCTACATTTGACAATATGGAAGTTACCATCCAACATTCTCAAGTGTACATTGCAAGAACTACCAAGTGCACATTAATTTTATAGACAATTAAAAAGAAGAAGAAAAAAAAAAAGGTTGCAAAATGTTGAACTTTGGACAAATCGAAAGAAAGGCAAAAGATTCAAGTTGCATTTTTTAATTCCTCGAATCTACATTTATTTCTTTTATGGTCTAAATTCATTCCTCAAACATCTATGGTTATGTAGATTATAAAAACCATGCAAAACAAAAGGAAGGAAACACATTATTGACATGGATCACAAAAAGTAGTGCATGTTTAGTGTTTGCAATAAATAATTGTGAAGAATCATCACCAACCATCAACAACTTTCATCCTACACATGCACACACTTCAGTCCCATGTAGAAATCAAACACTTAGTAACATCGTAGTTACACACTTTCATAGAAATCACAAATCTCCCATAACAAAGGATTGCATGAAACAAACATTCATCACATGTTGTGGTAATTAATGGTAATGAAGTTCATGATGTTGAATGGCTCCACATCGATCAATGATATTCAAAATCAATTCACACACAAATTGAAGGCAAATTGCGTTGCATCACATAACAAACATGGGTAACATAGAGAGGTATGTTCCTTTGTTAGTAGGAAAGTTGATGAACTTGTGAGAAATATTAATGTGTGATGAAAGATCTTCTGTTGATGCATGTTGCAACAACAACCATCCTTTTAACCTAAACAAAAACTTGTGATTTGTGAAGGCTCAAATGATGACCCCTAAAAAATATATATTTGTGAAACTCACCAACAAATTAGTGAAATTCCATAGCATTCAACAAACAATTAGTGATGAAAACAAAGAAACTCAAACTATGCATAACTCATGTACACAATAAAAGTAAGGTGTTAGTGAAAAATGGTTTAGGTTTCTCATAAATAGGCTTTTTAAATAGCTTAAATGTGGCCATTTGACAAGATTGATGGCCTTCCATGGCACCACATGACAACATCCAAAACACATAGGGTTAAGGTTGATAAATCCATGGTGCAAGAAAGTAGTTTTCTAGCCCATCCCATCTAGCTTGAAATGTTTTTTGATAATTTAAACTGATTAACCCCACTTTTTCCCTTTATACTTGTAGTCACCCTTTTTAAAAAATAGAATTCTAGCAATAAATTACCCAAAAGAAACATCGATTTGGATCCATGGGGAGAAAACCTTTTATTTTCCTTGTGAAAAATGCTTACATTTTTTTACAACATCATATATTGTTTGGAACCAAATTTGCTTGTTTACTACCCTATGGATGATCACCATTTTAACTACATCACAAAAATGAAAAAGAAAAACCTTCCCATTAAGGGTTGTGTTTCAATGATACAAATTAAACATCATTACATTTTTGTAGCAAGCTTAGCATACTAACCATCACATAAAGGATTTAGTAATTGACAAAAGGTGCAAACCATTCTTTTGTCAAGTTTGCTATCATATACAATTCCATGCGAAGATTTTGTTCACATGCTTTGATAAATTTCCATTTCTCTTTTCACACTATGTCTTTTGATATCCAATGAATTTTTTTGTAATGAAGTTGTTTGTTTTTTTATGCCATTAACTCATTTTGAATGTAATTGCTTGAAAAAGAATCATTTGTTACCTTCTAAGGCAAGTTCAAGTTAAAATCATGAAAGAGGATCAAGTCATAGAGCATGAACTAATTATGTGATTTGATTTAAAAAATAATTTACTCATGATTTCCAAAAAAAAATTGAATTATTTTTAAATATATATTATTTGTTTTTTAAAAAAATCAAATTGTGAGCCAAAACATTGTTGTGTTTGGATGAAATTTAGGTTTCATTTGATATTGATAACAAGAAGCAAAATAATTAGGTTGTTTCTAAAACATGTCATTTGAGGACATCCACATCAAATCACATCAACACCTATGCCCAACAAAAGGTGGAAGAATTTGATATTGGATTTAAAAATGTAGCTTAAAGAAATGTTAAAACAAATAAGAGGGCTTCTAAATTGTAATGAACTACACATTCCAATAAGAGTTGAAATAGGTTGTTTGATTACAATAGATTTTTTTCTTCATGCACTTATCTTTTCTTATTGAAAGAAAAAAAAAATTTAATTCAATCAAAGTGGAATAATGTTTAGTGTGAGTCTTCAAAATTAATTATGCATTCAAATATATATTTGTGCCAAGATAAACAAATGAGACTACTAAATTAATCCATGAATTGTGGCTCAATAATTTTAGATGTTCATAGGGGTTTTTAATAATGTTAATTAATGTTCATAATATGAAGGTCACATTTGCTAGAAAACTAGAAAATAAATGTTTCCATAAATTAAAATTAAATTTATAATACATTGTGGCTTGTGCCAAAATTGAAAATAAAACTTGGAATAGAAAATATAAGTGGAAATTTTGATTGTTTTCTTGCACGTTTACCTTGGCAAAAGGTGTGGTATTTATTGAGTAAGCTAGCATTTAATGCACAAAACCAATACTTACATATACATTTAACATATTTCGTGTTTAGTTTTGATATAACATATTCAATTTATTGATACCCAAACTTCATATTCCATTGCTAAAACCAATAATGTTATTATCCATTTGCATGAAGTTCCAAATGAAATCAAATGAACTATTGTGATTACTTTACTCAAAGGACTATAATCATTTTGCAGAAAGAAAAACCTTTTCATAGATAGAAATTATAATAAAATCCTTCACAACTTGTTAATTAAAATAGTTATAGTTGTCCCAATACATCACATATTTTGTGTCAATAATTGTTGAATGAATATGAATTTCTAAAAATGTAGAGATTTTGTGAAATTATGCCTTTCATTTTGAAAAATGATCAAAATTTCAAATCATACCAAAATATGTTACCTATTTTAAAGTTTAATATTTTATATTATAAGCTACAACTTTGGGTTATATGTCATGTACATTATGGGAAACCCATCCTTTGGTGATACCATTAGGAATGTCACACCCCAAAAATTTAACACCCATCCAAATTCAAGACAACATAGTGCCCATTTAATGAATTTTTTCATTTCAAATTGTATATCAAAGGATTATCCAAGCCATGTAAAATTTGAAACTTCAATTGGATTTACACAATAATTAATTTTAATATTTCAAATGAATGGTCAAGAAATACCTATGGTTCCTTTATTTAAGAACATAAAAGGAATAATTTTTTTCATTTATTTATTTATTTTATTTCGAAGGGGGTTTCAAATAATCTTCTTTTTTATTTGTTTAATAGATAGTGGATTGAAGATCAATTTTTGAGAAATTTTCAAAGATCATGATTAACATGTCTTGAAAAGCCATTGCATTCATGTTTTAAAAATACTATTTTTTTATAATTAAATTAAACTAGATTCACCTTTCTTTGAATTTTGGTGAAGCGATTTGTAATGATACCATCCAAAGATGGGTTTGCCCTACACTTTGTTTAAATGTTGCAAAAGGTATTTGAAAATTTGAACTTCTTAAACATACAATAGTAGGAATCTTGGTTTTTTATTAGCAAATCTAGTAAAAAAAACCCCAGAACACATATTTAATTAATTTAAGACTAAAATTTTAATTTATGACTTTAAACAACTTGGTGGATGGAATGAACTCCACCTGGTGGCCACCAAACTTAACAAATTAATGATCATTTTTGACATGAATGTCATAATATAATTTTTTCAATTACATTATTTCCAAATAAAAACAACTTTGTAACCAACAATTCCAAAAAGATCCATGTACACATTATGTTAAAAACATTCATGTCAAATCTAAAAAAAGATTATGAATTTTCATGAGTAATTGAAAGCCAAATGTTAGTGTTCCCATTTGACATCAAGAAACTTGACCTCTTGAATTTGAAGCAAGAAGAGAGGCCAAATTAGTGAAACTACAACATCATACAACTATCACACAAATTCTATTAATACTTTTCAAATATATATATACCATAAAACTTTTTTAAATATAATTGAACACCTAGTGGCCACCATGTGAAACATAAAAATTATAAGTTATGAAAACCAAATGATGCAACTCCCATTTAAAGTGAGAAAAATGAATTCAATGTTTTGAATCTAATATACGGACAACATGCTAAATTTCTAACAATGACAACTTGATCCATCCATGTTAATCATACAATAACAAATTTATTATGTTTCAAATTCCATATATAATTAAAATAGTACTTATCATGTTGCCTAACAAATGATAATACATAATATATTATCAAATAAGAAAGTCACAAGTAAATGTTACCAATAAACAAAAATAAAACTCCATATTTATGATTTACAAACAAGGCACAACATACCAATAACAACAATGTCTATGCATGCAATTTTATTATTCATGTTATAGCAAATCCATTATTTTTGGGGCTTTTCATACCATGTAGGAAAGTTAACGCTTGGTGGCCACTAGAGATTAAAGATCAAGTGGAACAAAATAGGGTTTTAAATTATTACTCTTCAAAAATCATGTACATGGATAAATTTCAACAAAAAAATGTTTTTGTTAAACCATTCAACACATATTAATTTGACGTTTGTTTGTTGTATTTTTCCAAACATGAACAAAAAAAAGATAGTTGAAATGTCAAACCATTTTTTTGGATTTGCTAAATTACATTTCCACTTCCCATTCCAACAATTTTCACATAGATGTTGTTCATCCAAATTTGATCCTTTCTTCACAAGAACCCACCATTGAACTCTTACCATTTTAAAATATTCATTATTTTCATCCTTGATAACATCACCCTCTACTATTTCCATCCAAAGAAGAACAAGATTTGGATCATGTGGTCTCACGAACACAAAATCTCCAACATTAAGATCTTTAAATGGCATATATGCAATTAAAGGTCTCATGTTCTTTGGCTCACAACAAGAAATTCGAATTGGATTTTCTAGATCAACAACATCCATCATGGTTAACAAGGAAGCCCTGGCATAGTTAGATCTCCAATTGTTTAAAGGCTAAAAGCCCTCCAAAAGAATTATATTTTGAGGCAACAAAAATCTTGACAAATGAAACAAAATATGACGCACTCCCAAGTCCCAAGTTAGAACCAAAATGGGCCTTGGTTTTTAAAACAGCGAAATTGTAAGGACTTGAGGGCACGCTCCCAGCTCTTAGCACTAAAAGGGGTAGAGGGGCGTGTTGAAGTTCTGAGATGGGACTAGGAGGAGGACAAACTTTAGTTACTTACTCAAACTTGCATCACATCAACCAACAAGTTCGTTAATTCACATTCCAGGACACCCTTGGTGCTAGGGCAAGCCACGGGCAATCTTAGATTCACAAGACTCACCATAGCCCGGACTTGAGGGAAGCCACCACCTTCCCCCATATAGTATTCTATGCGTTACTCTGTGGCACCTACATCTGAATGGTTTTTTGTCCTGGGACTCCCAACGAGGAGTCCCAAAACTGTCCCGATTTGGATTCCCGGGACTTTATGAGTTCATAACTCTTTGCTCAGACCTCTAATTTGGATAAGGTCTGAATCAAATTTGTAGAGCCTTGAGATTTTTCCAATGGTGTGTCGCACCCACCTGCAACATCCGGATCGAGTCGATTCCCGACTTTTAGTGGTCGGGAGTCAAACTGCCACTGGCGACCCTTCTTTTTGCAATAACTTTTGCTGCATATGTCCAAATGGCTCATGCAAGGCCATTTTCGACATCTACACTTTGATAACTTTCCAATGATATGACAAACTCTTCAAGGCAAGGTGTTTTGACCACTGAAATTGAGCTCTAAAGTTTTAAGAGTCTCGGAGGACTCCCAAGTCCCCATTTTGAGAGTGTGAGTGTCTTCACACTCTTCCAAAAGTGGGGTTGCAACACTCTCCCCCACTAAAAGAAATGGTCAATGTCCTTATTAACACTTAGAATTTTTTTTGACAATTGCAATTGTTTTCTTTGGATCCTTGGCCACTATTTGCACCATTGCCCCAAATTGGGCAATATATATTGCAACCCTAACCTCGGGCTCGCAACCAAGGCAAAGGCTTGTGAAGGTGCGGACCAAATATGAAGCCTGGGAGTCACACTTCATGCTCTTGGGAATGTAAGAAAGTGTGAGGGAATGAACCTTCACACTCCCAAATGAACTCTCACTTTGGGGAGTTAGAGTCCCGATGGACCCCGAATATTTAGAGAGCAATTGTAGGGGTAAAAACCCAATGGATTGAAAAGTTCTTTATATCATTGAAAAGCTATTGGAACTCAGATGTCTAAAATGGGTTCACATGACCCATTTGGACACTTAACACACAAGTTATGGCCAAAAGAAGGGTTAGGAGTCAAATTGACAATTTAACTCTCAATCACTAAAAGTTAGAAATCACCCCGATTTCCTTATGTTCAATAATGTGCAACATATCGTTGAGAAGTTCTTGATCAGGGCTACAACTTTGATTTAGACCTCATCTCAGTTAGAGGTTTGAATACAAAATTATGGGCCCCCAAAGTTGCAAGAGTCCAAGCCATGGGAATTTCAAGACTCCCAAGACAAAATGACATTTGGGTGTTGGTCTTATGGCCAAGCACAAAGTATATTATAAGGGGGAAGGCGGTGACTTCCGCAAAGTCCAAGCCGTGGTGAGTCTTGTGAGTCCATGGTTGCCAGTGGCTCGTCCGTGCACCAAAGTGCTCTAATTACGCACTAACCAACTTGTTGTTTGGTTTGTGCATCTCCATGTGAGTAAGTGAATTGCTTGTCAATCTTCCTAGTCCCATCCTGGAGCTCTAGCACACCCCTCTACCTTTAAAGTGTCGTGAACCAGGGAGCGCACCCCAACTCCTTTCTCCTTTGATTATCTTCACCTTTGGGTTCATAATTGAATCCATCAAGGAGCTTGGGGGTGTGCCAATTACACACTCGATGGTTATCAAGCTTATCAATAACTAATTCGATGAACGCATACGTATAAACTTAAGGCGACCGCCATGATAGTTACGATGTCATTAAACATTTGGTGACCGTCAGGCATTCTTATGTAACATATTGCAAGATACTTATGATGTCTCTAAATGCTTGGTCGTCACTAGGCATAGTTTTCCAAATTCTTATGCATTAAATACAAAATTTTGTTAAAGGTTGCAACTACCAAGCTTGTCAATAATAACACATCAAACTATTCCTTTGAGATATCAATGACCATCAATCTAATACTATGTAATATTCTACATTATATGAATAGGTGAAAATTAATGTAGTGTTTTTTTCTAAATATGTCTTTTGCCTTATTTTAATATTTTCATTGTTTAACCGTGGTCAATTATGAAGTTTTCTATGATATGTAAAATTATGCATTGGAGTTTTATTTGCTTCAACTTTGTGTGCAAATGGATTGGAATTTGTACCGCACAAGTGCAATGTAAATACATTCGAGAACTTGGATCCCTCTAATATGAGGCATGGAATTTTAAGCAAAAACTTTCCTCTCATAGTAATGGTGAGCTCTCTTGAATCTATCGAATCATTGCATTATGAAGAAATGTATGTTGAATTCAATTCAATTTTAGAATCATGTTTGATGTCTTGTGTTTTAATTCAAGGAATTCTAAGAATGAATCAAAAGGTGACTGTGTTAGTGTTCGTGAGGAGAAGGCAACTATTGTGGTTACATATTTAATGGATGGCCACACCATTTTTTGTATCCAAGATGTGAGGGCTTCTTCGACAAAAGATCCTTCATATCATTTTGGAGGTCAAGAAATGGAAAGTCATTTTCACCATAATGACAATTTGGAGGTGAGTCCTTTGCATGTTTTTTTCGTCTTGAAGGTAGTTTAATTAAAGAAAAAAAATGCTTGAAAATTTGCACTTTTAAAGCTAAAAAATGGTAATGCTACCTTTTGTATTTTAAAATTAAATAATTCTTTTGAAATAATCTTATAAGTTTTGTGATGTGTGAAGTTATTTTATTGCTATTGGAATGCTAACAAATATAAATACATTACTAAAATACAACTGAAGATAATTGAACTTGACAATAAGAAATTGAGAATTTGAAGTTCATGCCATTATGAATATTTGTCCAATATCTTTGAGAGTTCAAAGTAGTCCAAGATTTGCCAAAATAATCTTTTTTATTTTTTCAATGTGAGGGTTTTCTTTTGAATGCATGCATTCGGTGAAATCATAGGTCTAATGTTTGTCATTGTTGCTAAAAAACTAGACAATAGGACTAGATGATGTAACCATCTACACATAGTTTTTCAATGTTAAGGACACATTTACATATGATCCACATTATGAGCAAAGATTGCATGAAATTGCGACAACATCTTGGTTGCTGGAAAAATCTCTAGGTGAACTAAAGTGAATGAGTACCATTTGATTTTGGACTTGAATGGAATACTAGTAGCAATAGGGGAAGGTCCAACTAGAGTTTGGCTAGTGATTTTGTGGCTTGGGTTGAAAAAGTTCTTCTCTAGTTGTGCAACAAAATTCATTATGTACATATGGTTTTCTACAATGAAGAGAAATTTCTCTAATCATTTGGAAATAATCGAGAGAATTGGTGTTCACCTTGAATCTTCAAGAATAGTAGACCAAGTGCTATGCTTAAAAAATGAACATTTCCTCCCTAAAAAGCTCAAAAAACATATTTTCCATAAAAACCTAAATGCATTTTTTGGTGTCTTTCATGGTACGAATTATGAAAATACATCGCTTATAGATGACATGCCTTACAAAAGTTTATTTAATCCTCCCTTTAATGCCATTGTTTTTGAAACATTTCATGGATCCCAATCATGTGGTGATTACTTGCTCAAAACCGTTCTCCCTTCCAACCTGATAGTATGAGAAATTGGCTAAACCTTGCTCTTCCATATGTAATGATACTTTTTGTAACATGATGAAATTTAAACCTACAAATAAAAAAAGGTGAAATATTTTATTTAGTTCTCTATCTATTATGTCCTATGCCATGTTGAATTTTTTTTGTTTTATGTCTATTTATTTGATTGTTATTGAATGTAAATTAGGTATTATCTTTCCATGTGTTATAAATTGTGCATATTTAGTTTCATGGCAATACATTAGAAGATTTCTATAAATATTACCTAGTGGCCACTAGGGTTTTGTTGGAACTAACCCAGTGATGTTTTCTTGAAATACATTTTAAATTATTTCGTTCTCTATCTATTATGTCCTATGCCATGTTGAATTTTTTTTGTTTGATGTCTATTTATTTGATTGTTATTGAATGTAAATTAGGTATTATCTTTCCATGTGTTATAAATTGTGCATATTTAGTTTCATGGCAATATATTAGAAGAGTTCTATATATATTACCTAGTGGCCACTAGGGTTTGGTTGGAACTAACCCAGTGATGTTTTCTTGAAATAAATTTTAAATTCATGGTAGGTCAATGTGTTGTATAACTTGACAACAATATTTTTTATTAGACATTGTTATTTGATCATGAGTTGAATTTTGAAGGTGTGCATATTGCCCTAATATTCTATGTTATGTGAGTTTAATTAGGGCATATTTTAGTTTTTTTGTAATTCAAAATTCTTTCGCATCAAGCTCAAGTGAGCAAAGTATATACTTGCATTCATGTCTACATTCAAAAACTTTATGGCCACAAAAATTATTAATTTTAAGCGTGAATGGTGTATTTTGCTATTTCCCTCAATTTGTTGTTCTACAAGGGAATGCATGAGTGTTTGGAAGAAATATTGACAAGAGTAATGTCAAAGTGAGAGCTAAAGTGAAACAGTTTTTTGCTTACACATTTGAAAAGTTTTACATCACAATTTGGTCTCGTATGAAACAAGAGGATGTGCTTGAGGTTTTTCCAATGCTAATTCTAAATATGTTTGTGGATCAGTTTGTTTTTATTTGGAAACGTGACTAATGTTTGAAGACTTCTAGTCAAATTTCTCTTGGCTCCTATTATTATTTAAAGGATTTGAAGCATATGTACTATGGTTGTTGTGGGTTATCTTATGGGAAGGAAGATCAAACATTGCTGATTCACAATGAACCTAGTAAAACACTTCTAAATCCAAAGTGTAGTAGTCTTTTTCTAGAGTCCTTCAAGGGTGAACTATTACTAAATAATAAGGTGCAATTGTTGGACTTAGCATTTCATTTGTGTCCAACCTTAATTAAATTACCTTTGAAGAGCACAATTCGAGATCATTATGATGTTTTGGTCAAGTATTCTAAGTTTTGTTTAAGTTTTTCTTCATGAAATTATTCTTGGTTCATGCAATATATGAATTGTGACAATGATGATCTTGTTAATGCCTAACCCTCTTTGGGTATGCACTCTAAATCATTTCATCTGTTTTCATTTTTGATCTTTCATGTCATTTTTTATCTTATATGTTGAAAAATATTATGTTAAATGTTTTCTTTTGTTGGCATGGAGTTTTGTTTGTAGTTGGTTGTGTTGTTGTTCACAAATTTTGAGATGACGTTTGTAGCTTTAAAAAGGATAAAACAATGTTTGCCATTAGGATTTTTATTTCGAGATAACACAATTATAATTGCATATTTGATCATTAACCATCACAAAAGTTCAAAGATGAGGAAGAATTGACCTTACTCTTAAGATTTGCATTGTTTTAGGGTTACTTAAAATAGTCTTCCATTTATGATAAGATTATAGTTGGCAATTAAGTTCAATTTGTATGTTTAAAATATGTTATATTTATTCCATTAATATGTCCATTGGAATTTCTTATTTTTTCAATTTCATTTGCAATAATAATTATCAACAAGTTGGGCACTAGTTTGGCTCAAACTTCAAATTGTATTTTAATTTTTCAATAAATTCTGTTGATCTATGTTTAATTTATTATGTTAATGATTTCATTTTGGTTTTGGTTGTGGTCAAAAAATGGTGGCCACAAGGTGTAATTTGAGGATGGATGTAAAGATGCATTTTGCTGCGTATTGTAAAGTTTTTGCTATAGTTAATATTTGGTGGCCATAAGTGTAATTTGATGATGGATGTAAATATGTATTTTATTACTTGTTTTAAATTTTTTATGGGTAAAATCTGGTGGCCACAAGGTGTAATTTGATGATGGATGTAAAGATGCATTTTGTTACTCATTCTAATTTTTTTGCTATGGCTAAGATCTGGTGGCCACAAGCTGTAATTTGCATGTTTGACTTATGTGTTTTTTGTTGTTTCCCTAAAATATTTTGTTGCGGTGAACAACTTGGTGGCCACTAAGTCATATTTGTAATTGAAAGTGACATTGTTTGCACAATGTAAATCATGTGTTGGTATTTCTAGACTTTTGCAAAGTCCAAAATAATTAAATATGTGTTCCAATTTGGACAAGTGTCAAAAATACCATTCCATCATTTTAAGCAAATCAATTCTGACATGTTTATTGTCATTGGGTGGTTTTTTTATTAGCATAATAATGGATCATTTAACTGGTCATTTTGAACAATGGACCATTTGACTAATCAAATTTATTCCCATATTCCCATAATTCATTTAAAATTTTATTAGCAAATTTTTTTTTTGTGTGGTATATAGGTTGTTAAAAATTAAGTAAGTAGGTGATAACATACTTTCCCTAGTTTAACCTAATTACCTTAGCCCCCTAAGTATTAGAAATTGAATTGTTGACTTCCACAATGATAAATCAAGTCCTTAACCAATGGACCACACCATTAAAAGGTGTATATTTTTTGTCAATTTTATATTTCACATGTTATTTTGACACATCATTACAAGGTTATGAAATGTGTAGGTAAATACATCGTAAGAGGTAGGTGAGTAAGTGGATAGGTGGGTGGGTGGTTAGGTAGGTAAGTAGGTAGGTAGTACATTTAGGGTGAATGCAAAGTATGGTGGTTCACTTTTGGAATCATAATAACAATTTTTTGGAAGGTGTTTTGTGTTTAAATGCTTATGGTAAATAATTTAATATTAATTCGTTAAATGATGATTCATTTAAAACTAACAGTGATTATAAAGACATCTGCATAGTTTTTTTTTGAAAATAATGCAATCATTATTAATATTGGACTTTTGAAATTAAAAATTTGGATTGGTCAATTAACTGGATTGTTGAAAAAATCAAGAATTCATATTGAATCCCACTCCAAGTCGTTTATAGTGACTAAGCATGGGTTGAAGAATGAAATCATAAAGTTAAATGTGATTTTTTGTGAAACCTTAACTAAATGGTAGTTATGAACTTTTGAAAAAGTGGAATTGGACCTTGTTTTCAAAAGTTGTTTTGAAATGATATTTTTTCTTTTTGTTTGTCTATTTTTTTGTGCCCAATGGGTACATGATTGAAACATTTAAATGGGCTTTAATTCTTATGAATTTTATGAGTTTTCCTTTTAGGATTTTGAATGTGATTTCAGTATACCGGCTGATAGTATCATTTTTCAATATGGATGTATTTAGTTTTAAAAGATTTCATAAGGGTTTGAAACTTTAATAGTCAAGATTACATTAACGAAATATTATAACCATATCCATATGGATCATTCGTAAAAAAACTTGCTTATGATTCTTGTGAATGTTGTGTCTATTTAAAATGAACCATTAGACAATGCATACACCCTTTAGGTAGGTGGGTAGGTAGGTAGTACATTTAGGTAGGCGGGTGGGTTGGTAGGTACGTAAATACGTTGTAAAATTATAGGTTGGAAGTAGGAGGTAGGTACATAATACTTACGTATAATGGGCTAACCTATTACCTAACATTAGATGTTCCATTTGACTAAAAATATTGGTCATAATTTTGATTAATTATGTCAATTTCTTATGTTCAATTTGACCATATGTTTCATTTAACTAAAACCCATTGACCATTTTGATTAGGGTTGTCCAACTTGACTAGATGTATCCCTCAAATAAACCAATTTAGTTAAATTGATTAGTCAAAAAATACATGTCCATAAATTCAGTATTGATGTGGTGAACATGAATTAATATTAATTTTTGGGTAATGGAGTTTGTTTTCATAACTAAAATCATCCCCACCCCTCTAAAAAATGACATTATTGTTGGGGATACTTTTGGGGTACTTTTTGAAGTCCAAATGATATGACACAAATTGTTTTGTGAAGCTAAAAGGAGGGTAGAGATGCCCATGAATTAGAAAACTAAAGGTTTTATTTGTTTTCAAATGGTAGAGGAAGGTAAAAAGTTAAAAAAAACTATTTTTTTCTTGCTTTCAAGTAGAAAACAAGGTAAGAAGCATGTACAAAATGTTTTGCTTACACCCCAAATACATTGAATTCAAATTCTTAATTTTGATTTAAATCCATTGAATTCAAATTCATTTGGATTTATATTCAATTGAAGAAAAATGGGATGAAAATTGGTACATGAAGGTATCGAAAACCTAATTGTAATTATAATGTTTGGAAAAAACCTTCGGAAATACACACATCCAAAAAGATATTTTTTCATCCTTTTTTAGTTGAAAATCAATTTAAGAATTTCAAATTTAGAATTGTTTGAAGGACAATTCATTCAAAATGATGACTTATGGATACTAAAGTTATTTTACTCAAATTAGTTTCAATGAATCATCATTGTTTGAATAAATGTTACATCTGACCACCTATTTTTAATTAATCTTTCCCATTATTATCATTCACAAATTGGGTTTTCAATTTAGGTGAAATTTTTATATCAAACTTCACACAAATGCAAAGGTTTTTCTAGTGCTGGTCGATTATATATATTTTCTAGTTATTAATATATATAATAGCTAGATTCTAATTCAATTTTTATAATTGACCCTATCCACAATTGCTAGGTGAGTATTAAGTTTATATCCATATTTTATTCATATTTAGATTGGACATTTACATATTATATCCTTATCATATTCATAATAGTTTGAGGTGGTTATGGATGTTGTGAGTAATATATGCATATTTGGTGATAAATAGTGATGGTTATGACTATCATACTCATATATGGTTTGAACATGGATCATCCTTTTAAGGTTAAGGTTTAAGTTAAATGATGTAATATTGATTGATTTTCAAGGTTTAAAGTTTAGGACTTTAGATTTAAGGTTGAGGACAACAGTGGCAATGTCATTATCAAGGTTGTTTTAATGGCATGAGATGTGAGAGCGTTGAATGCAAAGTACAAAAGGTGAATATAAAGTGCAAATAGTGAACATGAATGTGTTTATGATTGCAACTAAATTATCATTATCATCAACAATTGGTTTGATGACCCATGTTTGAATTGCACACCAAATATAGATTGAAAGACTATTTGAAGGTTGAAGTTGGTTTAGTTGAGAATAATTATGAGTTGATTGAAAAAATTGAATACTTCAAGGAGCTGCAAATTTAAACTATCCAAATGACCTTTTTTCTTTGTTTGATGTGTTAGGTTTGACAATTTATGGATTGGTTTTTGGAGCTCAACAAGTTGTTAGAAATTTTTGGTTTCTTGGGCTTTTATTTTGTGGGGTTGGGGTGGTTTGTTGTTTGTGTGGGTGTTGTTTTTTTTTGCAAGCAATTTGCGATACAATGTGCATAGTTTTGTAAAATATTGGGGTTCAATTCCCCTATAAGTTACTTTACATGTTTTTATGTTTGTAAATGAATTGAGATGTTCAACTTGTTGTTTATTATTGCTATACATATATGCAAGTTATTATAATTTTGAAAATTTGCAAATGCATATCTAGTAATGAATGAATTTTTTCATGAATGCATAATTAGTAGTATAAATTTTTTTTGATGGGATATTTGGGTGCATATCCTTATACTAAGAGGAATTTTAATTTATTTTTATTCATGTTCTATGGATAGGTCTAAAATTTTATAACTAAGAAACACTAGTTTTTTAAAAAATAAGACAAACAAACAAACAAATAACCTATTAAATTTGTTACTTATTACTATAAGTATCTGCAAATTAGATATTTTAAATGATTGTAATATTTTAGACAAGTTTTACATATTTGGTATGTATTGTTTTTGGAATTTTACATTTCACAAGGATACATTTTTAATTGTCAAGTTTAGGTCACAATCTTTATGTTAATCATAATAACAATAATAATGTTATTTAAAGAATGGTTTTTACAAGAATGATGGCTACTCCCATAGAAATGGTTTCCATTTTTAAAAAATTAATATGTGGTGATTTTACAAGGGATTCCAATTCAAGATGTCATAAATATTTAAAAGGAAGGTTCATTTTTCCTAAATATGTTTTCTATTATAATACTTCCAATAGAATCACATGTACCACATTTGAGGTGCATGTTTGTGTTGATAAGGTTCTATTTCATATTAAAAATTGAAGTTAGATCTCATAGTTAATGAAAATTCATATAATCATATCTAAACACTCAAGCAATGTCCTTAGTTGCACATGTTGATCACTACAAATGACATTCACATTTATTTTTTAGTTTCTTACAATATTCAATATTTATTTCTCTACATAAATGATCACATCTTCACACTTGAAAAATATTTATAATAAACACAAAGTCATATTGGAAGAGCTATGAACATCTACACATAAAAAAGGTGAACTCCAATTCATTACTACAATGTGCATCTAAACTTTCATAAATATTCAAATCAATTGGACCAAACAATCCAATATCCAAAACAGAAATGATTAATCAACATAAGGACTTGCAATGACCCATTCGATTATAACCAAATTGTGATAATTATCCCATAACCTTAGTTTTAGAACTCTCACAAACTATTTGACTTGGGCTAACCAAACTAACTTGTTTAGCCAATAATTACTTTCCAAAAAAAATGCAAGTTATTGGAGGTATGTAGAAATGGTTGCAATGCTAATATTATACAATGCTATGCATAGCCAACAAGAGAGACATGATAAATAAAAATGCTGAAAAAATGACTTCATAATAGGCACCACCTCTAAGGACTTCAATTTTCTTCAACAAATAATATTCTAGCTACTGAAAAATCCTTTTATTATCTCCTTGACGCTTATGGTGTGATAAACAATTGTGCCTCCCTATGGTACATAGTACATACCGCCCTATCTTATATATAAAGTCACTTGGTGCGTGCGTGCGTGCATGTGTCTGTCCGACGCAACAGTTCCACGTTTTAATGCACCGGCAAAACTGGCCCGGACAGTCGGACGTTCTGTGCCAGAACTGGCCCGGACAATCGAACGTTTCACCGACGGAACCAGCCCGGACAGTCGGACGTTCTGCCGCACACACTGAGTGAATTCTGTGGCAGAACCGGCCTCTGCCATAGAATTAAAATTAATTAATAAACTTGACTAACATCAAATTATGTCTGTTGGTAATTAATTAGTTACACATCTTTGAATGACTTTTTTCTCTTTTTTTATTATTTTACTGACTTAGTTTGACCTCTTGGGAATCCGATCTACCATATTTACTTTTACTGGGTGTTTCCGGAATTACTTCGAATCTAGCCACCTTCTTAATTACCTCTCACAGGAGAAATTACCGGCAGAACCGACAGGGTAGGGCAGGGCAGGGCAGGGCAGGGCGGCCAGACAGGGCAGGGCAAGGGGCAGGGCAGGGCAAGGGCCAAATAAAGAGTAAAAGATAACAAAAAATAAAACTCAAAAGAAGAATTATGAAAATTCAAATATTTCACCATGCAAAATTATAATCTTAAAAAAAAAACCTCTAAAAGAAACCAAAATCCTTTAAGATATCATAACTCTATAACTAATCTCAAGTTTCAACACAAGCCAAAGTATCATCTTTCAAAAATCCTCTTACAAAAATAGGGCCAAAATCCCTTTAGCTACTATACCCTATAATGAATCTAAACACAACATCCTTGCCTACCGAGGCAAGGCCAACAAAACATGGAGCATGAATTGACTAACTCCACGAATAATTGTACATAGTTCTTTACAATGACGAAATGTGTATACTAAAAATAATATTATCATTGATCAAGATCTAGACACCACTTTTGTAGGAAGGAATAGGTCACCACCAAATTAAGATAAATAGGGAAAAGTTGAACAATTGATAGTGTGATTTTGGAGTGTGGATTTCTGTGTGTATAGAGAGTGTTTTTTACAATAAAATTGGTCTCTAGTGATGTACAAAAGTGCGAAGGATGGCCTAAGGGTAGGCTTTTGCTTTGGGTTGCATGTTCAACATTTGTGTGTGTGGGATAAATGGAATAAAAATTAGATGTGTTTTTATTTCTGTGTTCTTATTTCTATGGCATAATCATTGTATTGTTGCCAATTAATTAGCTAGGATGCATGAAGGTGTACATTGCATTGTTGGTGTTATATTCAATAAACTTTTTTATTTTTATTTTTATGATCTTTTTTCAAGTAGGGCTTTTCTTATTCTTTACTCTTTATTTGGTTTTTTCATTTTTGGAATTTTTTCATTGTATTTCCCTTTCCTTGTTTCATTTGTTTCCATTCCTTTTTTAGAAATTTTTATTTGTTTCATGTTTTTATTTTTTCTATTCTTATTTTGTCTATCTTCATTTTTTTTGTTTTGATGTATTTATTTATTTATGCCCTCCCCTGCCCTGCCCTGCCCGGTCCTTCCCCGCCCGTGCCCCCCCCCCCCCCCCCCCCCCCCTATATCAAGTAGAGAGCTTTGAAAGTGTTTGCAATTTTTTTTTTTAGTCTTCACTGGCTGATAGGTATATACTTTTGAAATTTTCATTACCTTTACCTACATGAAATATTGAAATTAGTGTGCCCACCACCTAACATTGGTAAAGACATCATCCAAATTTTGTAGTGTCATTGGAGGGCATCTTATTGCATGTAATTCTTCCTCCACAAAAACGGGCAGGTGTATTTTTTTTAATTCTTTTTTCTATTTTTAATTTTTTTTTGCTACACTTGGGGATTTAAAAAAAATTGTAAAATATTCATGAGGTCTTTACGCACAGTAAAGCCAGTGGCTGTGGGCTTGATTGAAATCAGTCCATGTAATGGCAGACACCCCAGTTTTGGGTTTTATAAAAGAAATTTTTTCCAGTTGGGTTCCGTTTCAGACCGGATTTTGTTCTATCTATGTTTGCATAGCCCAAAGCCCATTTTTAATCTTGTTATTGGCACTGGATCACCAATTAAATGTGACCACCTATGTCAACTACATGCCTAAAAATAAATTAAAAAAAAAACTGTTAATTTTCTTTTCATGTTTGAAACCAATGAAGTTTTTTTTTTTTTTTTTTTCCAAATTTCAGTAATAAAAAAAAACTAGTTAAATTTTTTTGCTACCAAACTAAAAAAGGAGATGAAGCTGCTGACCAGTTCTACTGTGCGGCTATTTGAATTTCTAAAGAATTGTGGGTTTCAGTTTTCAAATTATTTCCGAATGAGAGAACCATCAAAAAAACTTTGGGGTTCCTTGGAAGAAAAAGAAAACGAAAAAGAATAAAAGAATCGCTGCTCCTGGCTTTTTATTTAATAAAAAAACCTTAAAGAACCGACAGTTGTCATAAATGAACCAACAATAAACTGGCAGTTTTATAAAGGCTGGTTATTTGAAATTCCAGAAAATTTGAGACCCGTGGTGGTTCACATGAACTGGGTATGTCGACATTTCAAGAATTGGGTTTATGAGTCCCCAGAACCGCTCTGATAACCTCCCAGCGAGTTGGGGTGGTCTGTTCTGTGTTCTAATACCCGCCCGACACTCCTGCTGCGGCTGTCGTCGTGGTACATAGGTAGGTGCAATAAAAATAATAAAAACCTGCAGCAGATACAGAGCACCCTTTTTAATGCCGTGTATATGTAGCCAAAAATCGAATGGGTAATAAAATTAAGTGCCTTTTGATATTTTGAGTAGCCATAATTCAACCAAAATTTAAGAAAAATCGCCGGATTCCTATATATGGTTCACCTAGGTTGTCAAAACTATAGAAGGATGGTTAACAAAAAGTTTACTTCCATACAGTAGTCATTCGATTAAGTCCGCATTTTTTAAAGTCCGCATCGCGGATAAGTCCGCATTCTGTAGGGCTAAAAATGCGGATCAACATATATGGAAGTGTTTATTGTGATCGTGTAAATCCAAAATCAAAAATCGTTATCTGCCTACTTCCATCAATTTTTTCTCGCGAAATCTTTGAAACTGCTTGCTGAATGGTATTTTTCACTGAAAACATGCTGTTAAGCATTTCATCAATCAATTCTTGAGCTAGAAACTGCGATCCAGGAAGATCGCGAAGCCTTGAGTTAAGATCCACAACTTGCAAGAAAATATCGTGGATAGACTTCTTGACAACTTCTTCATCAATTGTTTGCGGTTCTTCTTGTGGCGTCTCATCGTTCCCTCCCTGCTCTTCTTCATCTCCACAGCTTCCAAGCTCATCTTCGATGTCTTCAATCACAGCTTGCTAGTATTCTTCAGAATTTTGTTCGTCCTCAATTAAGAATAGACGGATCTCTTCTGATAACTGAGATCCCGGGTTGGCCAGAACAGGCGAAACGGTGCAGTTTTCCATCATCGATACCAATTCAGAAACCATATTGTCCACATTGTCTCCATCGCAGCTTTGTAGCAACACAGAACGGAATTCTGGAATGATATCAGCTTTTCGAAAGCAGTTCTTTAACGTTTCCGGCGTAAGGGTATTCCAAGCCTTAACAATATAATTCGCTGCGTCTAGCAGATGGGCTGGTCTTCCGAATTCCACTCCAGCTGCACCTCGTTTCATCTTGGAAGCATCTGTTGCTAGTCGCATTTTGAGTTCATCAGTCAGGTCATGATAAGTCAGAATATCCTTCATGAGCATAAACTTGTAACGTTTTTTCAAAGCAGCGATAATTCCCATGTCCATGGGCTGCTTCCATGAGGTAACATTCGCAAGGAAAAAGGCGACTCTGATCCCGTCTTTTTCAAATGGCTGAAAATGTCCAGGCGCATTGTCGAAAATTAGAATCACTTTGCGACCCGTTCGGCGTCGGACGTAAGGACGAAAAACTTGATCAAACCATTGATTGAACACAGGAATGTCCACCCATGCCTTTTTTTGGTTGAAATAGGGCAGAGGCCACTGCCTTCCAGCAATACAAGCCGGCTCCTTTGCTTTGCCGATCATTGCTACAGGAACGCGTTCTGTTCCTGTTGCGTTGCAACAGACTACCAGTGTTACTCGTTCTTTCGATTTCTTTTTGCTTCTAGTTGTAGAAAGATCTTCAGATGGTAACAGAACAGAATATCGAGGAAGCAAATGATAGAAGAGGCCTGTTTCGTCCATGTTGTAAACGCAACTGGGATCGTACTCCTTAATTATTTCTTCAAGATTCTGCAAAGCCTGTAATGTTTGAGGATTGTTCCTGTCTACCTCACCGCCTTCGCCGTGAAGAAGAATGGACTGCAGTCCATGTCTTGTACGAAAATTCCGATACCAGCCCCAACTTGCTTGAAAGTTTTGGCAATCAGGCAACGCCTCCGCTAGTTGTTTCGCCTTAGCAATCACCATTGACGGCGGTAACTCAATAGAAAGCCTTCGACAACCTTCTATAAATTCATAGAGCTTTTCTTCCAAATCTGGATGTTGTGGTTTCCCGATCCTAAATGTCTTCTCTCTTACAGATATTTCCATATTGACAGCTCTGGATTTAATCTCTTGTGAAGCAGCAAGAACATTGCGGATTGTTTTGTCATTAACGCCATACATTCTCGCGATGCTGCGCATATACGGCTTCTTGCCGGCAGGCTGCTCTATCATCTCGATAATTTCCAGGCGTTGCGCCTCGCTGAGACGCTGCCCTTCTCCTCTCCTCTTCTTGTTGGCGACGCCCGCATTCGCTTGCATGTTTGCACTCTATCGTCTATTGTAACCAAAAGAGAGGGACCCTATACGACCGCAATGGATGATCGAGCCCCTGATGTGGACCTAAGCGATCCTGATCTACTCATTCAGACTCAGACCTCCTAAACCAGGATGAACTCCAAACTGAAATTGCTGATCCTCTCAACGAACATTCGAAAGGTCAGTTCCCTCATCACAACACACCATTGCAGAAACAAAGATTCACACAACTGACACACACAGAGTTTATCTGTGAAACCTTTCTTGTTTTAATTACAGAATATGTACATATCGAGAGCACAAGCTCCCTCGGAAGTTTTTCCCAAAAAACCTCATACCTCTACTCCCTGTACTAACATTCTCTACCTTCTCCTCAAGACCTCTGCAGCAAAACAAAACATACTTCGGGTACCAGGCGCAGCGGAAAAATTCTGGTCACCCGCCAAGCTTGTTCCACTACAACACACACATACTCACCAGTTCCAACTTCACTCTACTAAACTACCTCACACACATCTCTGTTGCTCTTCTCCTGGACCTGACAGACCTATCTTCTTCCTCACAGACTTCCTAACCATCCTCTTCCTTCCTTCCTCTCCTCTTGTTCTTCTCTAGTGCTGATCTACGTCTCTCACAAAAATCAGCCACCTCACTGCCAAAAATCTGCCTTCTCCTCTTCAACAACCTCCCCCCAAACTTGTTGTTGTTTTCCCTTCTTATCAGCTTCTTCCTCAAGTTTCTCTTTCAAGCTTTTTTTTTTTTTACCTGTCGTTTCCCTACTATTCATTAATGTTCATCCTCTCCTTCTCATCGTTTCCAGCCGCCATATCCAGTACCTAACACACAACCAGAGGAAACCCTGCCCATGCAAATCTATGCAACATTAATTGCACATCGTAGCAAAGATGGCCCATAAACCAGATCTAATTCCTACAATCAAGACATGTTCACACTTGTAGTTGTGACGTGTTTTGGTGTTACACTATACCTATTCAAAGAGATGAGCAATATAGGGCTAAGTCCGCAACATTCGGATAAGTCCGCATTAGGACGCCCAGATCAAGGTGCGGACTTAACCGAATGACTACTGTATTTAAGCTTCTAACCACATTTGGTTAAATCTCGCTATGGATGATCACCACTTTCACTACTATCACAAAATTGAAAAAATGAAAGCATTGATGTAGGAGAGCCTACCTGATGCAATGTTTTTATTTTTTGTTTCTGGCTAAATTTCGCCAAATGGCCAATGTCTTTCAAATTGGAGAAATTTTAGTGTTTGGAGTTTTTTAGTCGCCAAAAATTTCGAAAGAAATCTAATTTTGAAAAAAAATTAGCCAGATTCTATCCTAAGGTTCCAGCAGGTAGCCAAAAGATTATAAAATGATTATATATATATATATACTTGAAACTTTCATATTTTCTTAGCGCCAAATCTGGCTAAATGGTCTTATGGATGATCGCCACTTGAGCAACATCACAAATTGGAAAAAAGAAAAAGAAAAATACCTTGACCTGATGACCGATCGTCGGCGAAGCTTCGAACCCAGGCAGCCCCCAGGTCTTTTGTCTGTCTACGCGCGGCCGTGGAGTGCCTTAGCCGCAGACCTCGCGAGCTCGAGAAACAGTAGCAGCGGAGCTTCACCAAGCTCCTCCATCGGCAAAAGCCATTATCGTCTTCGTCCCCTCCTTCCTGCTCCGGCATTTTCTGTCTTCTTTGAGCTGCCTTTTCCTTTGCACCAGCATCAAATTCGCATATGCGGACTGCTTTTTCTAGACTCCAAAAACTGCAAAGAAAACCGGCCAATAGAGCGATGGTTGTATGAGAACCGAGCAAAACCTAAAGCTTTTTTTTCCTGTGTTTTTCGTTTCCGAGATCCGTTTCTTCTGCGTATCCGATCCAGCCTATGATGATGTCTTTCTTCGTCGTCTCGCTATTGCGATTGCCAGTGGTATTGTAGGAGCCGGAATGAGGTTCAGTGATTGAGCCATTTGTTGTTCAGTGCCTTCTTGGGGGAGGTTTTTGCCATGCTTGTCGTCGCCGATTGATATGATAGCAGAGGTTTCGAACTGCGGCGGAGAGTAGGAAGGCTTTTTTGTTTCGGTTGAGGAACGATATGTCGGGGGAGGACCCTTGGCCAGATGAGTTGCGCTCTGCGGTGTTAGGTTTTCACTTATATTGTTGACTGCCTTATGAAGAAAGAGTCGAGGAAGTATGCTGCTAGACGAAGCTCATCACTGCGTCTGCAATGCATCGGAGTATTCATCCTGTCCCTCAGGTAAGGAAGAGACAATAATCTCATGCCTTTTTTTCGGTCATGCCAGCGGCCGCAGGCGTTTTCCTAGGGTTTCAGAATTAGAAGGTCTGTGATGTTGTTGGCATGGAAAAAGCGAGTGAAGAGAACATGGCATCGATAGAAAAAATTCTTCAGGGTTTGTACGCCATCCTAGGAGATGTGAAAGGAAACAGAGAGTGACATCTTACTTATTATCTGCTCAGACACTCTCTTTTAGTGTTACTCCGCAGGTTGAGACTGCAGCCTGCTTTTGTGGAGGGGTTGATGCTGGCATCTCGGTAGGAGGAAGGAGATTTGTGCCCGGACGCACAGTAGGTCACTGTGTTCGACCTGACATCAAGCCTGCTATTGTTCTTCCTAAGAAGCCAACAAGAGGTGAACGGCCCATCCCTTCGGAGCTTCTACCAGGTCTTCCAGATGATCTTGCCATAGCATGTTTGATTCGCGTACCTCGATTTTATCACAGAAAGCTTCGTGTGGTCTGTAAAAGATGGTATCGTCTTCTTGCTGGCAACTATTACTATCACCTCCGCCGCAATCTGGGCAAGGCAGAGGAGTGGGTTTATGTCATCAAGCGCGACCGGGAAGGCCGCATCTCTTGGCATGCATTTGATCCGAGGTATATTTAGGGTCTATCTTTGCTTGCATTGCCTGAAGTTTTTTTTTCCAAGAACAGCAGAAGTTTGCCCTGGTTTTCCCTGGTCAGTCTTCTCAGCTCAGATTGAAATATGTTCTTGATCAAGTGAGGCATTCTGCTGCAGAATTTTGACTTATGAAGCCCACTCAAAGTAGTGCACCATGGACTGAGATCTTTCAACCTGAACCCTTGCTTGATCTTTCAACCCTTGCTTGACCTACTTGCAATGAATGGCTTTGGTGTTTGGCATGCTACAAAGCAATGTGCTGGGTGGTGTTCCATGGAGGGGTGGTCTTCAGCCATAAAAGGGCATTGGACCCTTGGCCCATGTTTCACCTCAGGCTCAATGCTTATGCTCTCTGTGTGCTTTCTGGCTTCATCCTCATGACAGACTTTTGTGGTTTTGTTTTCAGTCTGGCTCACCAGTATATATCTCATAGTGGCGAACTGTGGATCCAGGTACCAGCTTTGGCAGTCATTGCCACCTGTGCCAGTTGAGTACTCCGATGCTCTTGGCTTTGGGTGTGCAGTACTCAGTGGTTGCCATCTGTACCTCTTTGGTGGCAAGGATCCAGTGAAGGGATCGATGCGACGAGTGGTGTATTACAGTGCTCGAACAAATAAATGGCACCGAGCAAAAGACATGCAGCGGCGGCGCCATTTCTTTGGCTTCTGTGTCATCAACAATTGCCTCTTTGTGGCTGGTGGGGAATGTGAGGGTGTCCAGAGGTCCTTGCGGTCTGCTGAGATGTATGACCCAAACAAAAACAAGTGGTCTTACATCTCTGATATGAGCACAGCTATGGTGCCTTTTATTGGAGTTGTTTTTGGTGGCAGGTCAGTTTTGTGTTTCCTACTGGTTTGTTATCTGTTGCCATTCTCTAGTCAGATTATTTCAGCTGCCTGATGGTTTTCCAGGGTGTGAAGTATGCTCTGGAGTAATTACAGGAAACAATTTATGACAATTCATGTAGGTATCTGATTATCTGTCTCAACTGAGGTTTTCTCTTAATAGACAGTCACTCTCTCTGATTGCTATAAATCTTCATCATCAGATTTTTCATCACCCATGCACTGTGGTTGGGGCAATAATTTTGATAACTTATTCCTATGTCATATGCTAGATGCAGAAACATTTGAGTTTGAAATTTGTGGCAGGTGGTTTCTCAAGGGCCTAGGAGCACACCGCCAGGTCATGAGTGAGGTGTATGTGCCAGCCACTAATAACTGGTCGCCTGTTGTCAATGGAATGGTGGATGGTTGGCGTAATCCCTGTGTTGAACTCCAAGGCAACCTGTATGCACTTGATTGCCGTGATGGTTGTAAATTGCGGATGTATGACAGTGACACTGATGCTTGGAGCCTGTCAGTAGATAGTAAACTTCACCTGGGAGGCTCTCGAGCTATGGAAGCTGTTGCAATGGTGCCCTTGGGTGGCAAACTTTGCATTATCAGAAACAACATGAGTATTACCCTCGTTGATGTGGTGAATGCAGACATTCCTGAGAAACAGGGGCAGTTGTGGGAAACTATTTCAGGAAAAGGCCAGTTCAAGTCCTTTGTGACCAATCTATGGTCCAATCTTGCTGGCCGGAATCGGTTAAAGTCACATATTGTGCACTGCCAAGTACTGCAAGCCTGAGGTCTGGGGGCTTCAATTTGGCTGTATCATTTCTCTTATTTTTTCTTCCCTCCTGTAGTACCTCCCTCAATTACAACGTTGGACCACAGACTTTTCTGTGCTGTGTGGGATAGATGCAGCAGCAGCCATTCTTGAGTAGAAGGTCTCTGTTGCCTCGGTCCCCAATATGTCAACTTGAGCTTACCACCAATAAGTGCTCTGACACAGATCTGGGTTTGGCGTATTACTGCACCTGGAAACTGAATCTGGCAGAAAAGATGCCAGAAACTACATACATTCTAAAATTTACTCCTGGGATTTTCTCCTTTTTCCTGTTCTAACTTGTGCATGATGCTGACTCGTAGATATGTTGTTTGTATGGTGCAGGGATAGTCTTATAGAACTGAAGGGGTTGCCATAACTGAACTTTGTTGGGCACTTTGCTTTATGGTACTTATGTATTGAATGCCTTATGAGTTGTTCTTGTGTCCTTGGAAATATGTGCAACCTTCATGACCCTGCGGGTATCATCAATCTAATGTGCAGGAGGGGCTCAGGCTTTGAACTCAGGAAAGGATGTGAAAATCCAATGAATTGTCAGCTTCTTTTCCTTTCCTATTTTGAAGCCTGACAGTGAGGTCTGTATCAATTGGGACTGAAACCTCTGGTGGTGGCTGTTCTGGATCTTGCAAGGTGAGTCTTAATGATCACATTTCTTTAGGGATGTTTTGATGGGGAGTTTTTTTCTGCAAGGTTACAAGGAAAATCTATTATCCATATCAATCTAGATTGGTAGCAGGACAACTTGTAAATTTGACCATGCTTATTTTGGTATTGCCAAAGAAAGAATTCTTAATTCTTTGGTCAAGTGAATTTTTAACATTTGCAGTAACATGACCCTTGATTAAGAGGAATGCAATTATGTGAAGCATCCCCCTTCCATGTGTCCAATGTTCATTACAATGATTGGAACTTTTTGCCCTTTTAACTTTATATGCACAAGCAAAGAGGTGCACATTCATGTAGACATTTATCAAATTTCTTTACTACCACACAAAAAGTTCAATTTCAAATAATAGGATTTGGTTTTTCACTTGCTTTTATAAAAGAATGGATCTTGACTTCTGCTCCTTTATTGGTGTGGTTATGCTAAAGCTTGATGTGTGTATGCAAAAAGGTATTTCTAAGATAATTTCTAACTTTGAAGCAAATCCAATGATAGATGTAAAATAAGTTACATTCTAAGTTCTGTACCTATTGTACAAACTAGTGGTGAGTGGGTATATTGATTTTAATATATCAATTGAGTAAGAATACATATAAAAGTTTGTAAAAATATCAGTTGGGTTAAAAAAAAAAAATGTTTCAAGATTCAAACCAAGTGCAGGTAAGTACAAAAAAATTTAACAAAAATTGAACGAAACCAATCAATAGTCTTAAAATATAATCACAACAGTTGTATAATGGCAAATGGTTGTAAAATCTGAAAGAGTTCCAAAAGCATATGGTAAAATTTGTTCAAGGTATCTGATGTGATGAACATAAATTAACTTTCAAACTATATATATTTAGTCACAATAATTCAAACAAATCCATCATAACCACATGCATTACAAAGGATGGAAGTGCATGAATGTCATACAATGGTTTTGGCATATACACTGTTTTTACCTGTTTCAAAACAAATACCCTACCTCAGTAAGGGTAAACCTCAAATATATACTAATTGAGTACAATATAGACATGGTAAGTCTAAAATATTTACCAGCCTACTAGGTTATGTATTAAATCTGTTATGTATGCATGGGTATATCAGGGTAGAAGACCTTCCCACCAGTGGTACAAGCTTTTCATAAGTACAATTAAACCACATTTAACATGAAACTCAACGTGGATCACCAATCTCCTGCCTATGAACAAACACTTTGGCAGATCTTTCTCAATTCTTCTCCATTTTGAGCGATTTAAAATGTTATAGGAGCACCTTCTCAAGCTCTACAAATCATCTTTGAACTGCAAAGCCCAAGGACTAGCCAAAAAAGAGCACTAAAGAAAATACGTTTTTTCGACCTGCAAAATGCGTTTTTTTTTCATTTTTTTTCATTTTGACCCCTCCTACTTTCAAACCTCATAACTATCTTATTTCTTATTCATTTTAAACAGTTTAAAGTGCTATAGGAGCACCACCTGAAGTTCTACAAATCATCTTTTAACTCTAGTATCACTAAATACTCATGATCTTTTGTAGTTTTTTTTTTTGAAGTTGTTTATCATTCAAGTTGAAAAGGTGATTAGCTTTCAAAACATGGCAGAATGATCATGAATAATGTTCATATGGATGAATTAGAATGCTCATGAATGCTTTTCATCCTCATGGATGAAAATGAATCTACATGAATGCATTTCATTCAAGAGTGACAACCTGAGTTACATGAATTAGATGAAATATCTTATTTCAATATTTAATTCCAAGGTTCTTAATAGATGTTTTATGTTGGATGATGTCATTTATGACACATTTCATTTGTAATTTGTCATTTTAAGTTGCTTAAGAAGAAATTAGGAAGCTACCGTTTAGGAAGTTATCAATAATGTTTATAGAAGTTTGTTCAACACTAATTTCAACATAGGATATTTTTTGAAATATTATTGTAATTATTGTTTTGGAGAGTGGTTTCTCACCTTTCCCTTACCATATTTAGGGACAAAGCAATATTTTTAGTATTAGAGATGGCTTTTGAACCTTAGCACACATTGTCATAGTTGATTCAACTTGGCTGAACATGATATAATGTGCATCATGCACGACAACACATGTAACAATAGTTGTTGCTCAAGAGAAAACATGATCATACGTTGAGTGTGCATCAAAAGGCGATTTCATTTTTCGTGCAGTAGAGACTTATGATTGTTTTCATTCTCATTTCAACCTTTTTTCTTTTTTTTTGTGCTTAGGTCATTATAGTTCGTTAGTAGCAATCTTCTTTAGTTCTCATGATGCTTATTTTTTATTATCCTAGCATGTGTACATTGTCATCTAGCGTGCACATGAAATTGCAATTTTTTAATGTTTCGTTGTATTTGGGAAACATTATTCCTTTTCCACACTTCATAGCCTGTGCACCTTCGTCACGAGTTGATTTGTGACAAATGACACTTTTTAAATTTATGATCTTATATTTGTTAATGTATTAGTGGTGGCCTTTTTAGTTTATGGTTTTCAATTTATTTGTGTGTAAGTGGTGTCTTGAAGGATTTATTTACATGGTTTTTCTTTAATTGAAGGATACACATTTTAGTCTTTCTATGTAAGGTTTTTTTTGAAGCATGATATTCTTGTTTTCATATTGCCCATTGAAAAACAGTTTGGGTACAATCACAATTAAATGAACCAATGGTGATAAAAGGCTCAACTACAAATGGGTCCTTTCTGAACATTTTGACTTTTTCATAGAATGAAATTTTTGAAAGATTGTTTTTAGAACATGTTTTTAAAATATGTACAATAACCCCAATAAATTTCAAACCCCAATAAATTACATTATTTGTCTTCACTCATTTTGAATGAATATGAATTGTTTAAAAGTGTAAAACTTTTGTCAAATTATATATTTTATTTTGAAAAATGATCATAATTTCAAATCATGCTGAAATATGATAATTAATTTAAGCTTTAGTTTTTTGTATAAAAAGTCACAACTTTATATATATGTCATACACATTACGACCTATTTACATTTAGCAATTGATTTTTGGAATTTAAACATTTTGAAATTATATTTTGAATTTCAAAAAATTTCAAGTACCACAAATTTTAAATTATGAGTGCTTTTCATATGTGGATGGTAAGTTATCATCATTTACATTTTTTTCTCATCAATTTTTTAAAAATTAAATTATTTTTAGCCTAAGACTTTACGAAATTGATTTTTTGGTGTTAAAGTTCAAAAGTTTTTTTTATTAAAATAAAAAATAAATTTATTAAATTAAATATATTTTTGAATTCTTCAACATTCATACATTCAAAATCATTTAATACAAATTTTTTGGTACAATATGACATTAAAATTTTATTAAATAAATATGTTTGACAAAATTAACAATTTTTCAATTGCTTGACATGATTTTTGACTCGTCTGACCGTGATCACACTCATTTTCACTCTCTTAAGCTGGGTTTATAACATGAATGATTTTCTAGTGAAGTTTTTGCCAGGTGTTTTTTCAAGGGATCAACATCTAATAAGGGTGTGTCACAATTTATGAATGTGTTCAATTTCCTAATATTGTTTTAATAAACTCATCAACACAATATATTTTCAGGTTTCCCTTCCCTTTCTTTTTATGATATGCTTCTTGCCACTGGCGGGAGCTCTGGAACATAATTTGTTTCCTTTGTCCCTAGCAACCCCCTTTGGGTTTGTGTGCTTTTGGGTTGGACTTGGGTCCTCTCTCTCTCTACTTCTTTGCCCCCTTTGCTTGAATGGTTTCACCATAATCCAATTGATTCTTTCATTTCATTTCAATAGACTATTCTTTTCCTTATATCCCCAAATAATCTTGGTCATGAACACAACAGGTAGAAACAGTTTTTTTTTTTCTTTTTTTTTTGGGGGGTTAAAGATTTTTCAGTTTGGGTTCATTCTGCTAAATGGTGGAAAAACAAGTTTTTTTTGAGTTTTCCAGTTGCCAAATATTGAAATAATTTCTTTTGTGGAACGATTGCCAGATTCTAAATGGAGTTCCTGTTTGTAGCCAAAAATACAGAAGACTGTTTACTTTCATACTTTTTATATCTAGATTTGCCTAAATAAAATATTAGGGATGATCACCAATTTGGCTACATTAAAAAAATTGGAGGAAACCAAAAAACCAAAACACTGCTAGACACGATGGATGGTGCTACAAAGGTTAGATTTGAAAAAAATCGTTTTGATCTGTTTAAATGATACACTTTACAGCACTTAAAAGAAAGCTTTTGAAACATTGACCCATCATTTTGAAATGGGGGCCTACCCTTCCAACCCTAACTCATGGTGACCTAACCACCTGCAGCAAAATTCTAGTGCATTTGGAGGGCACGTTGCCAAGTGGAATTTTTCCTTTGAAAAGTTTGGGGGGGGGGGGGGAGGGAGGGGGAGCGCATTTTTCAAAAGCAGAATGCTGGCTCCTATGCGCATTTCATTATTTCCCCTGATACCTGCAGGTATTACAGGGATGCCAGTGTTTATGTCAGTTAACAGCCTCAGAGTAGGGCATTTTGAAAGTAAGTGCTCACCCAAGGGCATTCCGGAAATAAATGCCCATTAGCTCCGCCTTGGATGGGTGCTTACTTTGGAAATGGCCTGCTCCGGTGGGGGTGCTTACTTTGGAAAGATCCCCACTTCGAACCCGACTCCAAATTATTTCCTTCCCCCAGAAGACACCCAAACAAGGACTCGTTTTCTTCTTACTTAAAGGATAAGCTCTAAAACCCTTTCTCCACTACGGCTGCCACACCTGGCACATATGAACCACAATATAGGTACACCTGTCCACCTGGGCTGTCCAGTAGTCCAGCTAATTATCTACCCATGAACGTGCAGACGTGCCACCTCTCCGTACCCCCCGGGTCGCCACCTAAACCAAAACTAATGAAATTTAATTCTTTTTTTTCGTTTCATTACCTAAATTCCATAATTAAGTAGATTCCATCTCTTTCCTCCACTTTCTTTGACGAATGAAGAGATGCCACATGGCACACCCTCCATGCGTCAAGCCGCCGGTAGTCCGGTCTGAGCCACCAATCCGTGTGAGTTGGTCTCTTGATCTTGGCCGTCGACACGTGTGCCAGACACCTCAGCAATCGGGCAGCGAGCTCCCACTGGCGAAACTAGGGCTATATAGAAGGAAGACGCGAGAAGAGGAATACGAAAACACGAATACACTCACGAAGTTCTCAAACCTCTCGACTGAAATTGTTGCATTTAGCTACTAACACTTAGAAACAGTCTTCTTCTACCCCTTCGCTTCCTTTTTTCTGATATTTACTCTCCGGCATTGTCTGCGCCTTCTTGTAACGCCAGCTTTGAGCTTGAGCATTTCTTTCTAATTCGGTGATTATCAGAATTTAGCCGATCTTGTGATCTAGGTTTAGGCGATGGCTTTCGGAAGAAGAACTGCGGCTACTGGGGTAGGCGGGAGTGCTGCACCGGTGGGTGCTACTGGCTACGGCACTGGAGTTAATGGTCCAGCTGGTGGAACGGGCTATGGAACTGGTGCTGGTACCGGTCGAGTTGGACCCACGCGCTCCAGATGGGGAAGAAGAAATGCTGGTGCCGCTGTGGCTGGGAACAAGCTTGCTGGGGGTCCGAAGACGAAATTCACGGATATGAGGGCAGCCAGTGGGAGAAGAATGTCCGTGGCTGGAGCTAAGATCGGTGAGAAGCTGGCACACTTGAGGGCTAACATGGGTTTGGCCCTCTACACCGTGGCGCATCCTATCCATCCTATCCGCAGAGCAGCCGCCAAGGAGTCGGCAGTAAATACCAAAGCTGCTGCAACAGGTTAGTAACTAAGTTGTGAAGTTCGACAACTTCGAACTAGCTGTATAATTTGCAGTTAATTTTCCTTGAACTCAGGTGTATAATATTAGCTTAGCGAAACTAGAACATTTCTCCATTACGCTGCTGTGATCACAGATTTTGTGATCACAACAGCAGCTTTCCATTACGTTTTTCTAACTAGCTGTGCTCACAGTCAAATCACGGCTCAAGCATTGACGTATTGCAGGAGCTGTGAGTCAAACTCTGATTCATCATTCACTGACTGTTCTTTTCTTTCATGATAACATATGTTCGCAAAGTTCCTAACATGATTAATTACATATTTTCACCACACTTGCAGCTCTGCAATGGAAAGCAACTGTCCTTGTAGCAAGAAACAAGGTCCTTTGTCAGTGGTTTTCAGTTAGGCTGCTGGGATGATCGTCACAGCAGCTTAATAGATAGAAAAAGAATGTAGTGATGAAATGTTAACAAAGCTGTACAAAATAACTTATTTCTTCTTTGCATTTCGCTGGGTTTTGGTCAATTCAGTCAGGGAATGTTTGGTGACATCTGCAGTCTTTTGTTGTACTCTTGATCTGAATTTGCAGCTTCACTAGATTTTTCTACTTCGTAGTGGAGATGCAGGCAGTTCTTCTTCTCCTTCTATATTACTTCTTCTTACCAGCATTTTCTCTGTGATGGCAGAGAGGAAAAACCAGAAGATTGCTCGTGCAAACGATGTAGCGTACAGGAAACGTGCCATGGTCCGCGAGAACCGAGCTGCACGGCTCAATACGGCACTGTAAATCTAGCAATCAAGTTATTCAGTCTGCATCCAAACTCCTCATCAATTATTGTAATACTAATTGTTGAGGCCACTTACTATTCCAGCCACTTTCCAGCGAATGTTTTCATCAACTTGAACTGCGCATTCTACGCCACAACAACTAAATATTTGAGAATCTTAGTTTGCATGCACGATCACCGATGGAAGGTTTATGTATAAAAATTATTGCTTCATTCCTAGCCTTAACTTCAAGGGTTTGGAAGATGTAATTAACCAGGGTTTGAATTTTTGCTCTAGTTTAGAAAAATGTTGCTTACTACAGAGATCTTATCATCCAAATAAAAATTTGGGTATATTTCAGGTACCTTAATTTTGAACAGATTCTTTGTATCCTGGTATATATGTTGGGTATAATTTCTTTGCAAAGGTTTTCGGTTTAGAGGTTTGTTTTTTGAGCTCTTTTTGAGCATCTATAAAAACAAGCTTTGCTAAGGATTTTGGGAGAACGTAGTTCTGGATGTAACTGTCTTTCCAACTAGTTAGCTACCTAATTGAATATAGTTGCATGTTTATTCTCTGTTTTGTTATGGAATGAAAGCTTGCAACTGACACCATATTGAATGGGTTTGACATATTTGTGGAGTAAATACACATCAAACATTTTAAAGATTTCTTGTGGAACTATCAAGAAATACTTGAATTTCACCTGTGCAAACATGAAATGGTTTATTTCAACAATGGGAAAATACATATATCATTTATTTCACAATAAATTAGAATTTAAAAAAAAAAATGGATTTGACAATTACCTTGGAGAGTGTTCAACTTGGATTTGGTAAAAAATATCCATTCTTTTCTCTACAGAAAATACCAAAAAAATTGGTATGATGCTAATTTCTGCTCACAAATTGAAAACTATCAACCAGCAGTTCCAACTAATAATAGTACTACTCTATACTTGCATCCAACATTGATTTAAAAATCTTTCCAAGCATCTAAAAATGCAACTCACATGTGACAAGATAATATATTATGCTACCTACAATATTGAAAGATATATATGACGTGCAACAAATCTGGACAGTTTATGGCAGGTTGCTTTTCTTGAACATACTGACATTTCTTCAAATAATTTGATGAACACACCTAGATTCCTTGTTCTTTGTCAGCCCACCTAAGTCTCTTATATTACAAGTCTGATGTTTATAAGTAAAAAAGTAGGGTTTAAATGCAAAAAAATTGAAGTTGATATGAATCTGTTGTTGCATCACCACAACTTGTCACAATCAAATTGTGACTATTGCCCATAGCAGTGCACTGGAGAAGTTAACTCCCTCGCTTAATTGTTTGTTGTTGCAACAACCGCATTCCCTCCTTCCATAGTTTTTTCTTTTGGCAAAAATTGTATCGCCTTTGTGCATGTAAAACTAGTAAACTGGAGTTGATCAATAAAATTTTGAAGCTTGTACCACATTGCATCATCTTCATCTCTAACATCACTTGCATCAAATACCTTCAACAATACAACTCTAACAATGCAAACAATGATCCTTCATCTCCTAGTCTTGTTGCTTTCAATCTACATCAAATTTTTCATTGAGATATTCAATTTGTCACTATCATGCATTTTTCAATAGATCACTTGGAAGCTCGTCACACAATTGCTTGTTCTTAATAGTAGAAGTTCAAGGTTCTTTTTAAACCTTTTCATCTTTTTAGAAATCTTCAGCAAATTAATCCTATATGATATTTTGAATTTTCAAACTTGTGACAATAGTTTCCGTCACCTCAAAATTTGATGTAATCTACTTGAATTTTTCCTACAACATGCATATATAAATATATGTTGCCTACCTTCAAGATAGGTAGCCCAACACTTTTTTAAAATTCTTACTTTTATGTATAACCTCTAACACTCAGTTTAAGGTCTTCTGCATATTTTGAAATGCATGTGCATATCAATATATTCAGTTTTTGACATCTTTAACAACTCAAAATTGTCAAAAAAATCTCTCCATACAATATACAATCAAAATTTACATCATGGTGCAAAGATTTTAATAGCTTGTGTGGTGCAACAAGTGGCAACATGGTGTAAATCATGTTATGTTTACATACATAACGATTATTTGAGATGCAAGTTGATCAACCTAGCTTTATGTTTTGAAATTACATACGTTTCATTTTGTGTTCATTTGATGTTATTTAATGATCTATATGAATGACAAATTAGTCATTTACCCACAATCAAGGTTTTGCATTAATGTTTTTTCTAAAAATTGTTACTTCTATTTAATAACTTTCAAGAACCTTAAACATCTTCAATCCACCATTTAGTTTGACAACCTTAACTTTATAGCTTAATTGTTCCCGTAATCACATGGCATGCACATGCAATTAATGAAGTTTGAATTGTTGTTAGTCATCCCCCAAAACTAATGTTTTAACAACATTTGTTGAATTTCATACTCTACTTGAAACATGATAACACATCCATGTTAATTTCTTTTGTCATAACTCTAGTTTTTGGGCTCATGACCAAAGCAAGGGATTGTAAAGGTGAAATCCAAAAGAAAAACCTTAGAAGTTCATCTCATGCTCTCGGGAGTGTAGGAGTGTGGAGGTAAGGAACCTCTACACTCCCAAGTGAGCTCTCACTTTGAAAATTAGATTCATGAATTCAAGGGTCTAAATTCATTGAATTAAAAAGTTCTTTATGTCATTGGAAAGTTCTTGGAACGTAAATGTTTAAAATGGGGCTCGCATCACCCATTTGGGTACTTAAAACACAAGTTATGGTCAAAAGAAGGATTGAGAGTCAAATTGTCAATTTCACTTTCGACCATTAAAAATCGGGAATTGCCCTACCACATATGTTGAAAATTTCTCAATGACGGTTATAACTTTGCTTCAGACTTCACCTCAATCAAAGGTCTACACACAAAGTTATGGGCCTCCAAAGTCAAAAGAGTCCCAATTTTGGAAATTTTGGGACAAAATGAGATTTGGGTGCTAGCCGTGTGGTCAGGCACAAAAAATACTATAAGGGGGAAAGTGGTGGCTTCCCCCAAGTCTGGGCGGTGATGAGTTTTGTGAGTCCATGTTTGCTTGTGGTTTGTCTGTGCACTAAAAGTGTCCCAACCATGCACTAACCAACCTATTGTTTGGTTTGTGCAGGCCCGTGTGAATAATTAACCCTTTGTCACTCGTACTAGTCCCATCTCGGAGCTTTAGCACACCCCTCTACCCCCAAAGTGTTGTGAGCTAGGGAGTGTGCCCCAATTCCTTCTCCTTCCGCTATCTTCCTTTTTAAACTCATAGTTGAATCCATCGAGGAGCTTGAGGGTGTGTCATCCTTCATGTGAAATTGGGCGAAATTTGCAATTTGTGATGATGTTTTCATAACATTATGCATTCACCATGCTAATGGCATAAGATTTAATGGCCATCACAAAAGTAATGAGCTATTTTGGTTAGTGTACTATTTAAATTTAAGGATAATGCATCATGATTATTGATAGGACGTTCGTTAAAATTTGGAAAACTTGGAATAATTTGTCCCATAAAAGCTAGTTTAATGGGAGGAAAAACATGTATTCAATGAACAATCCAAGACCATTCTTGATCACCAAGGGCTATTCATCCATATCCACATCATATATCCCATGTCTTTCAATGACATTATCATCTTGTAACATTTCAAGATTTACCATAACTAAAAGCAACATTTTGGCCACAATGACACCTACTTTGAATACCTATTGGGCAACCCTAAATAAATAAGCGAAAAAATGTCTATAATGAAAATTATTGGAAGAAGGGAAATAACTCCAAGTGCAAACCAAATTGTTGTTAAGGCTTACAACAAGATGCATGCATTGGTTATTGGGTATGGGTCGAATGAAATATTGATGGTTTGAAATAGAAATGAAGACAATTAATGAAGTGAATATTTTACAAATGCTAAGTACACACACATGTTTCAATTTTACAACTTTACTTACAAACAATTTGCATTAAAGGTGCATGGAAATCTCCATAAAAATAGTTGAGGAACAAATGCAAAACCACATAAAGTTTAAACGGGACATGGATTTTTAATTATAGTTGCAAATTTTTTATTGTATTTGTTACTTGGGTTATGGTTGGTTTGGGTGTTTCAAACATAGTATACATTGTAATTTTAAAAAAAAAAATTTGGACAAAAATACCACATAGGGTAATGTCAAATGTGTGATAATCATTGCAAGAATCACAACTTTCCAAAAGATTAAACTTCATTAAAATGTTCACATTGAATAAAAGGGATGTCCACTTTGACTAAAGGCATGAGGATGAAAGATACATGTTTTATTTGGTTGGTTATTTTGACTAAGGTAACATTTTTGATCGAATGTCATGTCATATAATTAGTCAAAAGGGACAAACAAATGAAAATGTCACTATGAAAAAATAGGTGTTGTGCAATTAGTTTGAAAGTGGGTTTTAGTTGCAATTTTGAGTTGCAATGACCATTTTCAACTCATTGTATTTTTGCAATTTGAATGTTATTAGACGGGTTGCAAAAGTTGTAACGACACAATTCACCATATATGAAATTGTATACATATACAACTTGTGCAACTGTGTTGCAATTAGACCGTTGCAACTATTATGCCACTAAGCTGCAATTACATTGTAAATTTGTAATAATTATGCCAGATGTTATAACTATTATTCAACTACATAGGCAACAATGTGTTCATGTGGCAATGATGTGCTAACAAATCATCAATGGACATGTCAAAAAAATTTATTCATTTCAATATTTAATATTTCTATTAATTTAATTTAGTTCATTCAACTTAAGGTTGATAAGATGTTGACATCCGACACTTAGGTAAATAGGTAGGTAGGTTTAAAATAAGTAGACATTATTACTTACATTTTCTAGGTTAGGTAAGTGGGTAGGTCATTTGGGATAATCTTATTTTATTTTCGGTTTAACTTTTAAGGACAAACCTTTTTCAATTGGATTATTCCAAATGTCATTAATTTTTTAATACTCCTTGTGCACTTGGGCTTATTCATGGTTGGGGTTCCAAAAAAATAAAAATGATTCTAGTATTTTTGTGGGGCTACTTTTTACAAATAAAATTTACTTAAAACAAATTTAAATAAAAAAAATTGAATAGTCCAATTTAAGATCATTCATGTGATGGTGGTGAGTTTTCACATTCACACATAATTGTGTATCAATATTTTAGTTTATAGCCAAAAACATAAAAAATCCCAAAATGAGTTTCAATAGACAACCAAACATGTTTTTTGACAATATTATTTCCTTCATATATGACTTGCACCTAATGCTAGACATTTTGAACCCATTGAACATAATTGTTTTGTCAAATGGTTAAAAAAAATCCCTTGCACCTTTTTTTTGAAAATTTCAAAACTTTGAAATTTTGTATGGTTTAGTTTTTTGTTAAGTTCATCCAATGAACACATTTTATTTTCATAGAAGGGGGAACAAATTGTTATACAATTATTTTGAAATAAATTATATGACTTTATGAATTCCATTTGATTCCTTAAAAAACAAATGTAGTTTAAACACTTGATATAGTTATTTTATAGAACTCAAAATGAATTTACACAGTATCCAAATTGTTTTGAAATATTTTTATTAATTTTACAAGACATCATTTTATCTATTGACATACAATAGTTCATTACAACTATAATAATGTAAACTAAACAAAAATCCAAAGTTGTCCTTTGTAATCCTTTAAATACTAATAATTCCTTTTTGGTACACCAATCGTGAATACATCTACTTTTTCTATTTTACAAACTTGAAAGATAAGAAGAAAAATATGGGTTAAAAAAATTGCTTGCATTCTACAACTTGAAATTCATTTACAACTATTACAAGGTAGGGTAGTGAGCAAATAGTTAAGCTTTCAAAGAGCTTCAAATATTAATAAGTTGTCCCGAGTTGCCTTTCAAGTGAATGAAAAAAAAAAAAAAAAAACCTTGACTTGGCACACACACAACCATTTAGATTAATACAAAATGACACAAAATATAGAAAACATGGTTGTTAAAAGTAAGTAGGGTCAATGTTTGGTCACCGATTTAATTCACACTTTAAGATTCAACACATTTGTCTTCTTCATGGCTTTTCTATATTGTTTTTTACTTCCAGAGTTCATTTGTTAATGTAGATCTTAACTTGGTGCACCCATAACATTTTAGATTATTGAAAATGGACAAAAAACAAAAAAGATATGAGGTTTACAAATAAATGACCATTTTCTTAAAAAACACACTATGATTTTGACATGTTGTGTGCTCTTTCTATGTTATTTTTTTGCTTTTAATATTGAAACATATAATGTAAAGCTTGCTCTTGCATTCTCACGATGCTTTACATTACATAAATTAAAATAAAAAAAATAAAGATCCAAATTGTTTAGTCATTGGCCTTAGGTTATTTACCCTACATTATTCAAGGTCATTTGAAAGGCCATTATTTTTTGGCCTATTCTAGGTTATTTTATTTTCAGTTATTTTACCTTAATTTATTCTAGGCTAATTTTGCCTACTAATAAACTAGGGTAAAATAACCTAGAATTGTTAATAGCTTGGAATAACCTAGTACATAATAACCTTAAATAGGTTAAAATAGTTTATGGTATTCAATAACTTTAAAAAATTTAGTGATTATAATAATCTAAAATAAATTTGATTATATTAAAATAATTGAGTTGTAAAATAACATATAATATTGCATAATGGAATAATTTAAAATAAACTATAATAGATTAGGGTGGAATGACTTAATATAACCTAAATAATTTAAGGTTAAAAAACTAAAATAGTATAAGGTAGAATAACAAAAAATAGTTTAAGCTAAAATGGCTTAAACAACCAAAAATAACCAAAAATAATTTAGGGTAAAGTAATTAAAAATAGTTTAACATAAAATAACTTATGATAACTTATGATAAATAGCCTAAAATAATTTTAAATAATATAAGTTGAAATAATATAAAATAACATAAAATAACTTAGAATAATAAAAATTATTTAAGGTAGAATAACCAAAAATTGTCAATAATAGCCCAAGGTAGAAGAATTTACAATATGATAATTTTAAATAACCAAAAATAATGTAGGGTGGAATATTTTAATATAACTTAAAATATAATAAAACAGATTAAAATAACCTAAAATACCCTAAATTTAATTAACTTAAAGTAGCTTAAAAATAACTTAAATGGAATATTAACTTAAAATAACCTAAAAAATTTAAAATAACATAGGTCAGTTTAGCCTATAATAACCTTAATAGAACTTAAAGTGGTTTAAAAGTAGATTAAAAGAGTTTAGGGTAATCTAAAGTAATTAAGAAATTAGGTTAACTAAGTTATGTTGCAACCTCAACCTTGGGCTTGCAACCAAAGCAAGGGTTTACAAAAATATGGGCCAAGCTTGGGAGTCACATTTCATGTTCCTAGGAATGTAGGAGAGTGTGAGGGAATGAACCCCACACTCCAAAGTGAGTTCTCACTTTCGGAGTTGGAGTCACAATGGATTTCTAAATTTTTAGAAGGTGATTTCAGAGTTCAAAATTCATTGTATTGAAAAATTTATTATACCATTGGAAAACTCTTAGAATGCAGATGTCTAAAATGGGTTTTCATGACCCATTTAGGTATTTAAAACATAGTTTATGGCCAAAAAAAAGATTGGGAGTCAAATTATTTAAGTCCCTTGTTTCAGCTATTTGAAATAATATTGTCTATGAAATTTTACCTTCTCTTGAGCACATTCTATAGGGCATGTCCATCTTTCAAATGCTAAGGCACATCATCATTTTACAACCTCACTCTATTTGAATCTTTTTTATTTGAGAATCTAGTTTTCAATTCCTTCAAATATTTTCATATGTAGTCTTTTGTTGTGTCTTCTTGGAACGATGAATATGGGTATTCATTGAGGCAAATACTACACCACCTTCCAAACCACACTTAGGATGAATTGTGTCACCTTTTTTTTAACCTTCTTATATAACACAATTTTATTTGCATAAATAGCAATCATGGTGGATAGACAATTATTCTCCACAATGGGCCATTGGGATTGGTCACTTCATGTTAGCTTCCCCTTTTCATGAGTTGATAGGTCATTTCTGGTGGAGCCATCATGCATTCTTTGTCATTCCACTATGAATGGCTTTTGTAAACAATTGTTTTTCCATCCCAACTAAGCGGTACATATCATTGGAACAAAAAATTTCTTCATTTTTAGGTTTCAACAAAAGTTTAAGTGCACACCAATGTACACATATGAAAAATCATTATCACCACATGAATTATTTTAGTTTGGACTATTCAAATTTTCCCTCTTAAATTTGTCTTGTGTAAATGTTAATTGTAAAAATTAGGTTCAAACAAGTGATGATATCCTTTTTCCTTTGTTTGGAAACCCAATTGGATTATTTTATTATTTTATTAAATTGAACTACGTCATTATAAATCAGCAACTTGGATTATTCTAATGTCCATCAAATTAGTATTTTTACAATCATAAATTTAAAAAATAAAATAAAATTCCAACTATAATCCAAGATCTATTCCTAGATTTGGGTATTAATAATTATACCGAATTTTGGATACATGGCAAATCTTGATACATCAATTTATTTTTGTTTCTTTATGTCCTTTTGATTAAGGGTTTTCTTTTTTACTTCATTACTACAAAAGGTAGGTCTATTTTATTAACCCAATTCATTAGAGGACCTTAAAAGTGAACTGCATCACCATACCCTTGTTTCATATCACCTTGAGTGAAACTTGAATCGCTAATAGTCATTTAGTATTTCATTAAGGTTATTTTTGGTAATACTAAAACTATTATTCAATATTAAATAAAAATGTCTAGTTATTCATTAATTAACATGTTCATTTTTAATGTATAGTATTATTTATTATTTATTAAAAAAAATTAGTGTATCAATTAATTATAACATAACATATTACGTGATTGTCTAAACCAAATTTCAATTTAATTAAATAAGAATTTTACTGTTAAAACATTTTATAAAAAATAAAATGGAAATAAAATATTCATAATGTTATTTTTAATAAAAAATTAATATATTATGTGTGTATGATTAAATAATATTAAATTATTATGCATGTTGAACATATAAAATACATAAATTATCTGAAATAAAATAGACTAAAATGATGATAAATTTTTTATAAATATAAATTAATTATCTTGCCCCATGTAAATATCCTATATGATCACATGTTAGTGAATTCACTTGTCCACACCAACCCATCATCCATCACTAAGGGACTTGGTGAATTCATTAAAGGTCTAATCTAATGAATTGGTGGTGATTTCACCAAAATGGTTAGAGAAATTCCTAGTGAATTAAATTCACATTCCTTTTAGTGCTTGGACTTTACTCACTAGATTTTGTAAGCAAGTCTCCACACACAACTCCCACTATATGTTTAGAAAGGCCCAATGTTGCATCCTTAGGACAAAACAATGTCTTCACTTGCATTAGAAAGATGATGTTCAAAACAAAATAAATACTTTTTAATAACTTGGATTACTTTAATGTCCATCAGTAAGTTGGATTAGATTATTGGTTTTAAACATGGAATCCTAATACATCATATTCTAATGTACTTTAATAATGACATCCTCTTTTAGGTCATGTTGCTTGATTACATGTAAATCCAAGATTTGAGTAGGGTTTGGGTACTAATAGATATACCATATAGTTTCAAACATGGTAATCCTAATACATCCTATTTGTAAATTCTTTATTTATTTTTCAAATAATTTTTTTTACTCGAACTTTATTCATTAGATTTTACACACAAGTTTCCAAACACAAGCCTTGTTGTATATTAAAAAAGGACCACTACTATGTCCTTAGCCAAAAAAAAGGGGCTTCATATGCATCAGAAAGTTGATGGTCAAAAGTTGCATATCCATCTAGAGTCCCAATGGCTTGATTTCACATGCATTCAAACACAATGGCTCGACTTCACATGCATTCAAACACAATGGCTCCCATCAAATAATTATAATTGCCAAAAGATTGTCATGGAAAATGTGATTCCTTAGAGCTATAACTCACAATAAACTAATGCCACCTTCAATACACATGGCTTAGGGCAATTGTTTGCTATTGAAATGACTTTTTGTTGTTCCTATTTTTTTAATCAACCAAACATGTGACCCACCTCTACTCCTACACTTACATAAAACATGCTTATAGTTGGTAGCATATGTGTTTTTAAAAAATATAACAAAAGGGGATTGAGTGTTAAGATCCCATCTCAAATGTTCAGTAATGTCGTGGAAAAACATCAAATAAAAAAATTGTGTATAAACTATAGGTTTCAAAGGTTTTCCAATAAGAAATTGGGATGTGTTTAGAAAACCTAAACCCTACAAAAGTAGTGTGTGCCATGTTTTGAGCCAAAATTAAATAGAAGCATTGCAACTTACCTAGATAGAAGTAGACAAAATGTTTTGATTCATGAATCGCATATGAACGTGTGATCAAATCAACAATGGATGTTCAAAAGGGGCCGCGATTGAGTATATTAAGATTGAATTAGGTTGAACATAAGAATTTGAAACATGACAAGATAGAATGTATAATTTGGTGGGTATCCTTTGCATGGAGAAACTTCCATCAAACTTTTGTAGGAGAAAAACATGCAAGAATGAAATTTGCCTTCACCTATTTCCTAGAATACCTAAAAATTTCCAAGCAAGGAATACAACAATACAGAACTATTTTTCACGATCCTTCTCCCATTACAACAATAAATTATTTGATACTTTTTAGTTTTCACCAAAGAAAGATTGGCTCCTTTAGGTGAAACTTCAACTCCCCATAAGGAATCATGAATGACAAAGGTTACAGAGATCATAAGGCTTTTTGCACATTGAGAGTTTAGAAATTTAGCTATTTTCATTAAGAAAGGCACTAGAACTTGTTCATCATAATTTTTTATAACATTCTTTGTTCTATTTCTATTTGCATATTCCATGACACACTAAACACCTTTAAGATGTAGTTGGAGGGCACACACATGTGTAGTAGCAAGCTTGTTGAAGGTATCATGTGCAAAAGCTAGAAAAGGATCCAACACATTGATGACTTCAAGGCCAATCCTAACATACAAAATTTCAAGCTTTTGGTCAAATTGCCCACATATTAAAGGTGGTTCATGCAACACAAACTTGGTACTTAGCTTTCAATTTGGTACAAATGGAAAAAGTTTCAAATTAAACATTAGAAAATAACCATATGTACCCTTTGGTCTAGTTTAAAATGCATTGCTACCATGTAAGACTTAAGGATGTTTTATTGACAACTTTTGTCATTGCCCATGTGGAGCTTAAAGGTACTAGAAGTTTACAACTTGGAAGTTTGTTGGCTAAGATAGAAATGATTATAGAAAATTCGAATGTATCTTGAAACAAAACAACTTTGGAAATGAACTTGGTTTTTAGAGGCGTTGTTGGTTTTTTTGCCTTTAAACCAACCTCCTTGCAAGCTAATTCCCATTCCTACATGCCCTTGTTGAACTTTTTGTTTGATGTAATTGTTTTCTATAAGGTAGATTAAGCTTCCGTATAATTGAATTTCTTCGTCCCAACCCCAATCTTATTGTCATTTGTGGCATGATGACATATTTTGGACATCATATGACCAAAATGTCCCATTAAAAGGTGAAGCAAACTACAATGTTGCATAGGACACAATAAAGGTCAAAGTAACAATAGGGTGCTCAAGTTTGTGCCTTAGTTGTCCTTGATGTAAGTTATACTCTTGTTGGTGAGTTGGTATTTAACCAACAAATACTTGACTTGTTCAACCCGTGTTGCTCCAAAGAGTGTTAGGAGCTTCAAATAAACCAATTATAAAATGGTAGGGCACCAAATTTTCATTGATAAAATTTCTCACAAGTCAAATGTATTTAATTTTGTTTTCAACATTTGGAGCTCAAAAGAGGTAATGGTAGTTGCAAATTGTGTAATGGTCACTAACACATGCCACTTTGTCACCTTAGCCAACATGTTTAGGATTTGTGTTATTGGACAAACAACTCAAGTGAAATGGAAACTACACTCTATCACATTGCCACAACATGAAATGATACAAGGTCCAAGGATTGTCAAAAGGGGACATTGGTAAGTACCTTTTTGTTATGAAAAAAACTAAATCCACTATGAACTCTTGTTGACCCAAGTAAGTAAACTTGTAAGGGTTAGGGTTTTAAAAAATTTTAGTGATTAAAGTAAAAAGAATTATCTTCATCTACTTCCCTTTCTACCAAACATGTGTAACTTCTATTTGTATTGAACTAAAGCAAAAAAACGTTCATTTTTATGCATCATGCTTGTGATACCGTGTAAAGTAAATAATACTTTTCCTTGATCATGTCTAGCTATTAGAAGAGGCTTGAAATGGGTGGCACAAGACACACCTCATACTTTGAATGATTTGATTTAAACCCCAACATTGAGATCATTGAGCATAAAGAATGCCCTTGTAAGTAAAGAATATCCATGCACATTGTCACAATGACCACTATGGTAGCAAGAAAAACCTATGACAATGAAACCAACCACCAAATAACCAAAATATTACTGCATAACTTGGCATATTCAATGCAAATGTCAACTTAATATATGTGACATCAATGGAGAAACAAATAACACATAACCTTGAAGGTCTAAAGTTGGAAGACTTATATAATATACATGAACTTTTATTGTAGTATTTGCAACATATATACCATCATTCAAAGTGAAATGATGCATTAATTCACAAAAAAACACACATTGAAGGAGAAGCATACTAGTTGTCAACTTACAACAAAACAATGTACTTTATAATATCTTTCACACACAAATATGCAATACCATAAGATGATTAGGGATTGATACCAAGATTGGAAAAAGGAACATGAACACTTAATATCAAATATTAGAGTAACATTAGAATTCACGACATTAAATTAGTATGTTATTCAACAAAAAGTTTAGTATTCAATATGGGGATTATAATGGTATTATCAAAGGGAATGTCTATACTTTTAATACTAGATTGGTTTGGTATTTGATACCATTGTTGATACCATTATTGATATTAAGGGCTGACCTATAATGGGAAGCTAGAATTACGACCCACTTTTTAATATTTATGTAACATGGTAGTTTTTTTTGCACCCCTTGGATGATAATGTGTCCCATATTGAATACTTTTTGAATTTTATGAAAAGGGATTTAGATATATGGTTCCTACCTAATTTAATTAGGTGGAATAATTTTACTATTAAAAAAATTTTGTTTTCTAATAAACGAAGGACTTTTGAATTTGCTTGACTTCTTGTGTAACAACTTGTAAATAGACTCACCATAATCATAGTTTGTAATGATAAGTCCATTATCAATCTCCAAAATTGATAAATGCCATAAGTAAAACAAAATAAGAATACCCAAACCATTTCAAATTGGCATGAAATTTTAGAGAACTTTTAAAAATCCTGAAATTTTTTAAAATGACGAAATCCATGTATTTTTGTGAATTTTTTATTTTTATTTTCACAAACATTGTATTTTGAAATGTATTAAAAAATATTAATTGCTTTTGAAAATGATTTTTTAATCTCAAACATGAACATCAAGCAAATTCACATTGCTATCACAATCAAAATATCCTATGAAATTTTGATTAGGAACACCTCTTGTATCAAAAATTGGTTCATTCTAGCTTGCAATTACCCTCTACCAGGTCAACAGTAATAAATACCCTAGAAAAAATCTGTTGGGGACTTCCTTTTTTTCCAACTGAGAATATTTTCAGCTCAAAAGCACACTTTTCTAATAACATGGTAAAGTACCTCCTTCAACAATTTTGGAAACATACAATAATAGAGAGGACCTTGTAAAAGGCCCTGTAAATGATTGTGAACATATTATAAACTCTCCAAAGTGCCAATAGGGTACTGGACACACAATTACAGACATGAGGTAGAGGTGACCACTACTTTTGTTGCATTAGTGAGCATAGAGGGGTTGAACTGTCTTGAAGCAAGGGCCCCCTTGGAACATCCTCTTTTCACAAACTCCAAAAGAGTGGGCCTAGTTATAATTAGTTTTCTCACCAATAAGGTTGCCTTCCACTTTTGTAGTTGTCACTTTTGACTAGTAGTGGCTGGGGGTGGGTTGGAATGGCCTATAGGTTTGTAACTTCAACTTCCTTTCTTGCACAATTTGTACGCCCCCACAAAGTATTTGAGCAAATGTAATTGGTTTTGGTGTCTTGTTCAAGTGTAGGGTAAAGCCCAAGGCCACGGCCTTCACCGGAATAAGGGCCCACTTGAGTGCCAAATAGTGGGCCTAAGTCCAATAAAGTCCATGGTTGAGGGCTTTTCCAAGTGTTTAAAGATATGGAACAGGGCGCAATGAGGCCTGGCCCATAGTTCAATTGCAATAATAAACCCACTACAGTGCCAATTTCAATGACCATTCTGTCTCACTTATCCTAAAAGAAAAACCCTAAAAGTCGCATTGTCCTTAGAGATATGTGCAATCATTCTCCCCAAAGACAAATTCACCTCAAGTGAGCTTCAAAGTTTATGTCCAGTTTGAAACCCTAAAGGGGAAAAAAAAGGAAAAAAAGAAAATACCTTATGTTTCCAAGGATGTATCTGAAATTGTTTGAAATCATAAGAATTTTGGACAACTGAAAGGTTTGGAGAATTTTTGCAATCACAAATGTCAAGTTACTTCAGACTCAATCAAGAACTAGCCTTCGGATATATTGCACATTTGGGTGTTTACAAGCATGTCCCCAAATTGATAGCAAAGTTATGCATTGAGCCTTTCACAACGTTTCTTGTACGCACAAAATTGGGGATAATAAGTCTAAGTAATCTGGTACAATAGATTCACATTTGAAGGCAATTTAATACGAATATTGCTTCAAGGTCTAAATCTGATCCCAATCTGATCGAGTGGTAAGAAAAACTCTTTGAACAATTCAGAGGAAATGCAATCACGCTCCTCATCTCTATGACCATTATTATAAGCTTTGGAGATGTGCACAGGTTGTGCTGCACAGTTGTTAGAATGGAGTTGTCAGCTGTGACTTGATTTTTGCAGCTGAACACATCAAGAACTAAGTTTTCCAGTCTATTTAGCCATGGCCGCCTTGACTGATATATCATGACTTTGCAGTTGCTGCATATTGGCTGCATGAATACAAGAGTAAAGAAGAGGCAAAGAGAGTTAGCATAATAGTCACGGACTGATGAGCAGTTGCATCTGCTGATGGGCTTGAGCATGAGATTGCTGGAGGACTTTGCTCTGGTGATCCCGAATTGGTTGCTGCAGATGTGGAGGTTGGAGCTTGAACAGGTGCAGGAGTATTAAACACATGAGGTGTGGGAGCTGGAGCTAGCTGCTGCACGGGTGCTGCAGTTGGGACATGAGATGATGCAGGAGCAGGAGAAGCAGCAGCAGGTGATGGTGAAGGAATTACTGCATCTGATTCTACAGTGACCTTCAGCTTCATGCCCAGGTCGCAGTGGCCTAGACTTCCGCAGATGAAATAATACGCTCCCGCCTTGGAGAGTGTGACTCTGGTGCTTCCCGAGTTCCAGAAAGCTAATGGATTTGGGGCACATGCAAGGTAGTCGGTCTCGTTGCCAAGTTCACATACATTGTGGAGCCGTGCATATGTAAACACTGCGCTCATGCATGCAGAGAATCCAGATGCAGGCCAAGCATGAATTCAGCCGCCAAGAAAGTCTAGTTCCTATAACTAGATATATTACATCAAAGTATTGATCAGCGCAAGCAGCTAAGGAAAATACATCATTGATCAAGACCTCACAAACCAAATCATAATGCCTAATGAACAGAAGCTTCAAGATTGTTGTTCTAGGAAAAAGACTATCACACCATCTCCTTCAGATAAATTTTAGTCAGAGTGCGTGCGCAACGTTTAACATTTCAGAGGCCATGCAGCTTGCTGACAAATGAAGCATTACTGTATAATACATGATAGCAGTACATGAGACGATGTCACGGGAAGATGATGGTCAACATGATGATCAAAGGAGGCCTGGAGTGCAACACACCTAAGACATCGCCCACTTTGAAGTTGATGGGTCTCGCCCACACATCACTGTACCAAGTGCTTTGAGCAGCTGGTGGAAAAGTCCATTCTACCTCTCCACCCACAATATACTCTTTAGCATGAATTTCACACACAAGAAGATTCGATGCCAATCCGGCCAGCACTAGTAGCAAGAACCAGCTTATAGTTACTGCCATGCCTCTTGATCCCTGCAACACGTCAAGACCTGCAATCATGCGTCCCTGCAGCTTCTCCAGCAGCCAGCTCCACAGCTTCAATCAAGTTCTTCATAAGATGCCACCCAAAATCCCAAAATCTCGAGAATTGATCGAGCTGTATCTATCTATCTAACTATCTCTGCAGGGACTCAAACTCACTGAATTTTGACTGATCATCCCAAGTCCGTGCTTTGTATATTACCTAGAATATTATCGAATCCGCTCAAAGCACTAAATATTAAATATTACTCCAGTACTGGGGGCTTCGGTGTGATCCCAGCCTGGGATTTCTCAGAAAGCAAAGCTAGATGATCATGATCTATACATGTGTTATATGTTGCAGGCCAATTTGTATCAAGCCTGATGAAGTTGGAGGTGAAATCCTTTAATGAAGCAGTCAGGAATCATGCCAGGAAAGAAGAAGCCGCGGTAGTGACACACTGATCTTGATAAGGTAACTGCAGATAGCTCGAGGAGTGCATGTGTCCAGTCCAATCTGCTAGAGCTTTCTCACTGAACCTAGTTGCTGTTGAGTTATATGTCCGGAGATCACTGGTTTATATTGAAACTAGCAGCTCTGCTCATGGCTCTTCCCTCTATGGCAAGTTCGAACCAGCAACAGTTAAAATTTAGGATCCATAAATATTGTTCCATCAAATTCCCAAGAAGTGAAGTCACAGTTCACAGTAACACCTGGAACTCATTCCTCAAAATTGTTGGAAATTGACAGCAGATCAATGAGAGAACAGTAAAACACAGCTTATTTACAATAAGCTCTCCAACTAACCTTAGGATCAGATCAATGAGCGAATAGAGATGAGTTAAACATAGATTCATGTGGTCTCACACTCGTTGTAAATCTGTGTTGTACTCATCTCCAGTTTTCTCATTGATGTGATCCTAAGGCTTGGGTGGGGGAGCTCATTGTAAATTTTTATTTTATTCATCTCCATTCTTTCATTATATGATCCTAAGATTGGGTGGAGAGAGAATAAAGATGAGTAATACATAGAATCATTTGGTCTCACACTCATAAATCTATGTTTTACTCATCTGTATTCTCTCATTAAATTTTTGTTTTATTCAAATCTCTGTTCTTTCATGATATTCATATCCTAAGATTGGGTGAACGGGAGGGGCCCGGGGAAGAGTTCTCTTAGCTCTTTATAAATGTGTGTCTTACTAATCTTCATTCTCTCATATGCACTCTCAACTTTCAACAAATGTGCTCAACCAAATGAAAATCACAAATGTTCCATGAAGTTCCCAAGGAAATTAACTCGCAGTAATGGCTAGTCATCATTTCTCAAAATGTAGTCCCCACGCAATGAAAACATGGAACTCCATAGTCTGGAACTCTGTTCCTCAGGGGTAGAGCCAACAACCTTCAAGGTCCCTGTGTATGGTCAACTTACTCGAAGGGATTGTCAAAGTGCGTTTCATGATTGGCACTTAGAAGGAATGGTATCAAGCTGCAGCTGTGGTCTAATTGATTGCGACATTATGGATGTCTAAAGGGAGTGTGTTATAGAGTATATAAGTATGGCGTGAGGTCCAGGGATCAAGCCTGACCCCACAACAACATGAGTAGCAGATCCCCAAGTGATCAACAGCTAAGTAGGTACTTAAGGTTCCAGAAGATACTGGACTGAACTCATTGACAACCCACTAATACATGCTTTAAAAGAAAACAAATCTGGGTTGTTTCAGCACAAATCTTTTCAGGTGATTTCAAAAAGATGTACTGACTTGGAGAAAAGAGGACTAGACAAAAGTTGTGCTAGTAATTCATCACAATGTTACATTTATATTTGCTTTTGGGGACTGGAAATTTGGCCACTAAAATGATAGGCAATCAAACGGTTTCATAAAGCTGTTATTGTTGGAGTACTTTGCTTTTGTAATTAGGGACACCTTTGCATGATTGATCTGATCATATGAATATCCGCAACCTCACCACCGCCCGCCCCCTGGTCAAAGATCACATGTGAAATCAGGAATTTGGCATCATTTTCCAAATTAGGCTGGCAAGAATAATCTGAAATATCTTTTCCTTGCCAAATGGAATATGGGAATCAACAGGCCATCTGAATAATTCAGTGTGAGCGGTAGCAGAATGCGCATAACCAAAGACATTTGCATCTCAAGTTGTAAAAAGTGGGTTGCTGCAAATGACGATGTACTTACTGTAAGTGAGAAACTGTTTTGCAGTTGTATAATTCTGCATGAACGTGTAACCAAATGTCTTGCTAGAATACGACCAATGAAGACAAGGCTGGGCAGATATCACCGGTGTTGTGCACTTATTCAAAGAATCGTCGGTTCCAGATTTAAAACTATTTCAGGATCAGAGAACTGCCGGCTTCAGTTCTTTGAAAAAAATCAGAATCAAAGAACCGTTGGTCCAGTTATTTCAAAAACCTTTGAGAACCTGTGGTTTTCACAAAAGAACCAGCAAGGAACTGGCAGTTATATGGGTGGTTATAGACCAGAACTGGGTCTATGATGTTTTGAGGACTGCTTTTCTGAATCCAAAGAACCACCCTGATAACCACAGAGCTTCTGTTTCCGTTTCTAATAACTGCCCAGTTACACTGGATATGATCTTACCACAACAAAATCCCACTCACCATTTTATGATTCATTACAAACATGGGCACTCTACTCTCTCTACTCTAGTACTCTACTTATGCAACCACTTTGGTCTTGGGAGTTAGAGCACTACTATGAGACAGGCACAACAAAAGGATTTGCAACCTAAGTAGATAGGTCACTTAAAAGTCATGATTTGCTTTCGATTAAGGAAAAGCACCAAATACGTGTGGAAGTACCCCATCAGTTGTTTGCTATAAATGCAACTAGATGGTAGACCTTGATGTCATGAATTTGCAAATAAGTTTCATTTTGGATGATTGGATGGGTCATTCTCAAAAATATTTTGTTGTGCCACATGGCCCACCCTAGTACCAACCCAATCAAGCTCTTGCAATTGTAAGAGTGATGAAACTATAATGGATGTACAGGGGAGCTATGTATGGCTAGCAAGTTATTTGCTTGCTAGCCAGTCATTTGCCCAAAAAGCTGATTCAAATTCTAGAGAAAGAGAAATTATTTGTTCAAAATATTGTAACTCCAAGTTACCTCCAACAATAGGTGACAACCAAGACATTTACCATTCTGATTGAATGGTTTTCCAAGTTGGCAGCTCATAAGCGGTTGACAGAAAATTTCTCCCCCACACACTGGTAATTATAACTCATTAGATGTGGGACCTAGTATACTAGATATCTAAGAAGCTCTAGATTAGGGTTAGAGGGCAGCCTACAGATTTGATTCTGATTTGCAAATTAGTTTTGAAAAGTGTAAACCAACGGCCATAGAGAAACATTCACACATTGCATGGGATTTCAATTCTGGATACATGTGAACACATAATATTATAGCCCTTGTCAATTTAGCTTCCCAAATGTCATAAAGATTACTCACTTCAAAAAGAACATAGTTTTCTAAATTGCACTCATTCTATACATATATATATCCTTGGAACTGCCAACATTCATTAAGAGTTCCTCTTGCATTTGTAATAATAGCACAAAGCAATCTTTTCCATACCCTCATTCCTCACCAAACTTTTGCTCTCCCTAGACTTGGCTGTTTACTCTCATCCCATGCCTTGGTCATGAACCTACAACTAAAGTTACTACACATATACCAAAACAAAAAGATAGAACAATACCTCACAAGGTGAAAGAAAGGACACCTGAAGTTACATAACACATAGAAAACAACATTATACAATTATTTAAATTTCAGACTTTTATCATAAGAAACTCATGTCATGTAGTTCCCATTTAATGAAAAACATCCACTTATGAAGGAAGGTAGTTTGTTTGTTTTATTTATTTGTCGTGTTGAAATCTTCCAAACCACAATGCCTTTTGTCACACTCTTGGTCTCATCGGGACAACCTCAATGAGAAGGGGGTGAAATGAGTTGGTTTCATAATGTTTCAACTTATAGTGGAGAAGTTATTGAATATTCAGTAAAAATTTATTTAAATCAAAACTAGAATTATAAGGGAATTTGGGCACAATCTTGATATTGTTGGAAAGCCATTAGTGAGTAGGATTTAAAGAATGTGATTTGAATTTTTTTAGACCTAAGGTCAAGAGATCTTGAATTTTGAATAGTTTTGTAAAACTGAAAATTCAATTAAATTACAAAAAACGATTTTGGAAAGAAAAATTAGTTGGGTAACCAATTCACACTTGGACCAACATCACAAGCCACATTAACTAACATTATTGTAACCTATTCCCTATATTTTAGATGTTGCATCATGTTGCAATGGGGATTAAATGCAACTTTGCAAAGCTAAAACATTTCACTTGAAACTATTTATGTTTTATAGTGTTGGTTTTGATAATTGAACATTGGAAACAAATGTGCCCCATTAATTAAACAATTGTTTTTTGAAGGGTGCAAATTTTTAAGGTGTACCAAAATTTTGTCACAACATCACCTTTTTTTCCCTTTTTATTTAAAACCTTTTTTACCATGTAAAAGCACATTTATGGATGATTATGATGAAATCTAGAATTGTAATGGTCTACAACATAACCCTTCTAAAGTTTTTCACAACTATTGATTCATTATTTTTTATGAGGATCAAAATATAAGGTAACAAATGACTAAAATAAGGACTAGGCCCTTTTCATCCTATGTGGGGGCAAAAGCATATTAAGGTGTCACAATTTTGACAAAATAGAGTCCCTTTTCAAAGTGTTTTTTCAATGTACTTGAAAATTGGCTTAAAATATGAATATTTAAATTATATTGAAAATAACATTTCTCCATTTCTAGTTTCAAATCATGATGCTATAAGACATATAAAAAATATTTCAAAAGAAATTATTTAAAAATAATTAGTTTTAAATGTTGAAAATACTTTTTAAATAATTACATTTTTTGAAATTTAAAAAAGTCCATAACATAATAAATTAAAATCACATTCCCTTCATTTAATGGATCTTTAGTTTCTTAATCATAATTCATCCATTGTCCCAAAGTTTCAAACACATAAGATTAACACATTGTAACATAAAAGTCCATATCCATGAGTTTTGCAAGTATGATAAAAGAATGTGGGTAGAATTCAAAGTTCATTAGTTATTGGCTATCCACAATTTTGATTTGATTTTTTGATTTTCGAAAGGTTGATTATGATAGCTTTAAATAAGTGAGTCCCTTTTTTGTTATTTTAGTGGATCTTATTTTATTTATTTTCTTGTACTTAAGGAATACATGAAAAATTATCGTTGTGAGGTCCACATAAAGTCACTGTAGTGTGTGCAAACACCCTGTGGTACACCTTAAAGAAATTTCACCCTTAAGTGCAATTTTTTTTTACATTCTTATAAAGAATCATATAAAATTGGTTATCAACATTACTTATTTTAAAGTCTAATGCACAAAAAAAAATCCTTTGTAATATTTAGTTAAATGTTGTGATTCCTTTGGTTTGTTTGTTATTTTAATTCATTAGGTAGGTCCAAAACAATTTTAAGTACAAAAAACACAATGTAATTTAACATCTTAGAACATTTCCAATGATGCCCTTCACAATATGTTTTGGATGGAATCCAATCAAGTTCATGCTTGTTAGGGGTAATAAATTGGCTTTGGGTTAATATACATGCACAAGATGTAGTGCCTATAAAAGGTTCTACATCAAATAATAATTATTGCTCGTGATCGTCCAAATAAAATGATGGGTTCAAGTAGTGAATTTATTTAAACTTTGTCTTTCAAGTAAAAACACAATCAAAGGAATCACGCAAGTGAGTGGACACTCCTTAAACCTACATTTTTGTATGTTTGAAAAATGACAAGTGAGGCATAATAATTTGGATTGTCATAATGTTTTTGAAACATTTTTCATTAATTACAAAGTTTACATGCTCAAAGTTTGACACAAATGAAAAATGTTTTGCATGTTCAAAGCACTCAAACCTCAAAAGTGAATAATCCTTGTTTTTTTCAAATGTCCTTTTTTTATACCAAATGTGCACCATTCCTTCCGAAAGTTGGATAGGTTTTTAATATTAATGATTAGAGGGGCAAAAAGACTTAAACTAATGATTTTATTTTATTTTTATAATTGATTTGAGCACATTTGATTCAAAAGTGTTTTTGATCCTAAAAATTATGGATTTTGAAAATGTGCATTTAACAAAAGTTATTCATGTTCATGAGATAGAGGGCATGAATGCATAGTATATATATGATATAAAATCAATTTGTAGTCATTTATATCTAGAATTTAACATTAAAAGGGGTTACCTAAAATACAAATTTTAAAGTTATAAACCAACAAAAAATAAAATGACACGTGTCATGTGAAGTCCTTAGAAAAAAACTTTTACCTTGGTGCCCTTGGCTCTTTTGACTATGTTTCACCCTCTTGCATTTTGGTGTCCTAGTTTTTTTATTTATGGGTGACAATTGAAAAATAATAAATTTGAAACCATTTTGGATATGATAAACATTGTTGAATTAGAGGCCTAAATATTATAATTAAACATTGGAGAAGTTGCTCTTAAAGTCTTTAATTTGAATTACTTTTAACAAATGACTTCATTATACTCATTAATGGAAGTTACCAAAACCCTATTGTCATGTGCTATTAAGTTGGCAATTAACATTATTTAAACTAACAAATTAATAAAAATAAAACACACATAAACATCATTGTTTTTTGTGTGTGGTTTATGAACTTGGATTCTTGATTTGTGGGTGAGTTTCATTTCATAACACAATTTTGAAACTCTAGATAAAGGAGCCCAAATATAACAAGCAACCAAACACAAAAATAGTTGGAACACTATTCAAATTAAGTTGGATTCCATTAACAAAAGATTTCACATAAATTAAATCTCTTGCAATAAGAATTTAACATTGTTGTAATATTTGTAAAATGCCAAATTTTTATTAGTTCAAATTTTCAACATAAATTTATGTATTTGACAAGGAAGAAAAGATCATTGTTATACTAGAAGGACATTCAAGGTGGCCCAAAAGGTTTATTATGCATGGTAGGTTGGACCACACTTAATATCATAGTGAAAAAAATTTCAATTGCAAAAATGTATTATATAAATTAGATTCGTCAATAGGGACTCATTTTGAACTTAAATAAACTTGAATATGTACAATGTAACTAGTGCAATTACTTATTATGCAAAACTAATGAAATAGGGTTACAAACTTTTGTTCAAGCAAAATACTAAGAAATGTAAAGAGGGTAACAATTGGATTTTACACTTTGTTGTCGTTCAATCATCAACATGATGGATCTTGAACTTCCAATTGCTTAAAGACATAGTAATTTTAATTGAACAACATATCAATGAAAACAATACTAGTAACGTATTTTGCATCATATCAAATTTAGTAATGTACATGTGATTTTAGTTCACAATTCATGGTTAAACAAGGCTTTTATAACATGTGATTTGTTTTAAAGTAATTTGTTACTAGGCCATTCACAATTGGGGTGCCCAAAAGGATTGTTTAATTGAAATACAATTACAAAATAAAAATTTGATGAAATTTTATAATATTTTTTGCATTCCAATTATAGTGGATTGTTGTATGCCTATAATGAATTTTTTTCATGTTAAATTAATAAATATATTTAATAATATATTTGATGCAATATAAATGTATATTTGAGTCTTTTAAAATAATTATATTAATTAGTTGTCTTAATTCTAAGTTATTTTTTAAGGAATAAAATATACATTAAGTAATGAAATTGACTTTTTTTTTTTGGCAAATAATGAATTAGATTATTTTTTTGTTTAGCACCTTGGGCATAACCAATCCTTTGTTATAGGCTTATAAATTTCCAAATTTATATCTGTATAAAAGTGAATATAGTCTTCATATAGCCACTTATCGAACCATGTTCATATACAAAACCCAAGGTGGCATAAATAGTCCTTTTTGACATGTTTATAAGTTCTGTAAATTAAAATAATGTTGAAAATGTGTTTTTTATTTATATAATGTCCTTTTTCATATATCAATCTAGCATTTGGCTAATTTTGGAAATAATTGAATAAATATTCATCTTTTAGCACATTTTAATCCATAACTAATGCACTTTTAAACATAGTGAAACAATGGAAAAGCACTATTTAAGCATTGTTGTTTAACATGGTCTCTAAAATTTTCCACCAATCCCATGTTGCCACATCATCATATTAAACCTAGTCCCAACTAACTCATGACGTGCTAATAGCTCCCCTACTACCACATTTTTACTCCATTCAAATCACAAGAACAATTTGGTGTGGGCAACTTAAGTCAATTGGAAGGAGTTTCTAATTATGGTTTGTGGAAAGTCAAGTTCAAGAATGCCATTGTTGTAGGAATAGAAAATTTGTGGGGATTGATATGTCAAATCATAATAACCTAGACAAATGAAATCATGTCATCAATCAATGTTGAAAGATGTTGTTTTTGAAGCAATTAATGTAACCACAAGTAAAAAATACAAGGTGATATTGATTTGGATTATTCTTGTACCAAGACATGAAGTTATTTTAAATATGATATCGAAACAACTTTTTAAATTGCACAACACAAAACTCTAAAACATTGTAAGTTTGATGAATTGTGAGTATTCCATGAAAATGCAAGAAGAGTTTTCATTTAATGGCTTCTGTAGAATTCTCATGGTGAATGTAAAAAAATCAATGGAGGATGGAAAGGTTGTGCATATTATTATATTAAATGCATTGGCTAATAGTTATGAAACTTTCATTGGGTAGTTATAAGCTATGATGCACAGGCCTAAATTTGTGTTACATTAATTTTTGCGACATTTCCCATTATTAAACTAATCCTTAGCATTATTTGTTTCATAGGATTATAAAATGGTACTCATTTTAAGGAAGAATGTTATTATATTGTTAAATTCAAGATGAATCAAAATGAAATTGTTCATATTGACCACATAAGGGACTTTTTAAGTTTTGTACAAATTTGTCATAGTGCATTTTTACATATAAACAAAGATCAAACAATTGCAAGAATTGTGGGAATCTTGGTCATTAGGGAATTTAGGTTCATGTGTCCTTACAAATATCAAAATATTAAAACCTAAAACTAGCCACAAAATTGACACCAAATCAATGTTATGCATGAGGGCAAGAGATAATGGACAATTAGAAGGATTGGCAAAAGGAAAAAAATGAAATGTTGTTTGAAATTGTTGTCATGATGTTGAATTTTGAAAATAAAGACATAAGTTAGTATTTTGATTCTAGTGCCACAATTGAATGTGTTATGAGTGATGGTAACAAAATTAACAAGAAAGTGGTTGGAGGTAATGTGTTTTAAGGTTAAACAACAATATGCCACTTTCATGTTGTCTAGAGAAAATGCAATGCCTTAATTTAATGTTAATTGTTACAATGAATGTGTTACAAGGAAGACTTATCATGACCCCAAACCATAAGTCAACATTCACTTAACACTTGAAATAACAAATGGCCACTTTAATTTAATTTATGTGGACCATTGATTGTGATGGACATCATTTACTAGTTCTAAATATTATTTTATCATTTTCAAAAAATATATTTGAAAAGTGATTGAATTTTTTTTGCAAACCAAGGGAGGAAATTTTGAAAAATTGGAAGTTTTCAAATAATAGAGCTTGAAAGTGTAAAGAAAAGAAATTCAAGGTGGTTTTTTGGCATTGAATTCATAACATTTTTTAAAGAAAAAGACATGAAAACCTAGCTTATTAAATTATTGGTTTGGACATTGGTGGTCAAAACAATAGGGCTTAAACATGATAAAGTATAAATTGATTATAATCCTTGGCATTTTTTCAAAAACTAATGAAAAAGTAAATTTGGTAGGATTTTAAGTTCAAAAGAACACATGATTTTACAAGGACTTCCAACATTGTTCAAAATTATGGAACTTTTTTTCTCCAAATGCATTTCAAAAAGTAGATTAAAAGTATTTAGAATGAGTATTGCATTTTTGTAATATTTTTAATGTATATATGATACTTTTAGAAATTCAAAACATGACTATAATGAAGATGTAATTCTGTGCATGCCATACATAAGTATGTTCCTTTTTTTGGTATTATATAATATTTCATAGAACTACTCATTAATGATAATTGTCTACTTTTAGATTTTATTATTATTATTTATAATAGTTGTGAATGAATGTATTGGAAAAAAAATCAAAGACCCCAATTTTGCTTTGGGTAGCTTATTTTCCTTGTAAATTTTTCATGTTTTCACATAACGATGTACTTGATAAATAAAAGCCCATCATTTTGGTTAATCTAATTGTTTTAAATTACCTTTATGTAGCTTTTAAGCAATGGTTATAAGATGTTAAAAGTCCTAATACATATTTTTCATTCATTAGATTGATTCCAAATTTTTATGACATGTACATAAAGTATTCACATTGAAATTTTATGAAAAATTATTCTATTTGTTATTATTATTATTATGTACAATCCAAATTTCAAAAATTAAGTAGTGGTTACGATTGCTTTTGCTACATGTTAGTATGACTACACCCTTAATAAATTCCATATGAAAAGTTGCCCATTTAGAAAACTTTTTATCATACATGTTAAGGGGGGAAAATATCAATCCAACGAAAAATGACCAAGATTGGAACTTTTAAAAATAAGGTTCAAATTTGGTCATTCAAAAGTCCATAGTTATTTGTTAGTTGAATTTTTTTTTGTATTTTTTTCAATCCATATTTTTTTCCCATCATGTATCATATGTTGAATCCCTAATAAAAATATTGAGATGAAATCATTAAAAAAAATGCATTTGAATGTTAATGCAAAACCTAGATTATAGTCCATATGTCCACTTTAAAAGTCCATTACTATATGATTGGTGTATATTTATTGAATTTCACCCTTCAATAAATATTCTTATTCAAGTTGGCAATCTTAATCCATAAATGTTTTTTTCAAATTGATGACTTTACAATGTGTTTGTGGCATTTGCATACAATACACTTTTCAGAAAGTCCATAAGCATGCAAAAAATGACTCACACTATAGCTTACATCTACCCATCACATAACATTGAAATAAATTATGATATGCCACCATCCGTGGAGGTGGGTATTGACTTAAGGTTCAAAGATTTAATTGAATTTGGAGATTATGTTTGTTTATAGTAGACAACACTTATCACATTAGATGTGACAACTAGTCATGTCATTTATGTGTGAAAAATGTTTTACATGTTAATGATTTGTTATTGGAAGCCAAGATGGTCAAATGTATAAAGAACCATGTGTGGAATTGTGCACCATGTCACCTTCTACGTATGGATGACCAAGTGGATCCATCATTGCCCATAACTTTAGCAAGTTTGTGATGCATGTCATGTGGAGAATAACAAAGGTGTAACAACCATGTTGATTTGTGATTATTTTTCCAAAGGAGGACATATGGGTTATCTTACACCACCATTTGTGAAGGTTCCAACAAGAAATTGAGTGTGTTCATAATGCACCAAATAGACATGTTTTGTCATTTTGTGTTTAGCTTTAGTATTACGATATGAACATCTTATTGATTTAAAGAAAGGTGTAATTTGGTTGGACATAAAGGATTGCAACTAGTGTTTAATGATGGGGCCCACATTACACTTGATTTGTTGATCTCATCATGTTTAGGACCAAACCCTCTCATGGATTACCTATTAAGGGTAAAAATTCTTAGGCCAATTAGTGCCATGGGCATCTTAGTAACTAAAGGGTTACTAATGGTAGTGACTTACCATCTTTTACCAAAGGATGAAGCTAATGGGATTAATTAAATGGGTGGTTGGTGGTAATAGACCAATCATGATGGGGCCCACATTACACTTGATTTGCTGATCTCATCATGTTTAGGACCAAACCCTCTCATGGATTACTTATTAAGGGTAGAATTCTTAGGCCAATTAGTGCCATGGGCATCCTAGTAACTAAAGGGTTATTAATGGTAGTAACTTACCATCTTTTACCAAAGGATGAAGCTAATGGGATTAGTTAGATGGGTGATTGGTACTAATAGACTAATCATGTGGAGATTTCTAAGAAGATACAAGTTGGTATTTGGTATCCAATCAACTAATGGTATGCATGGATAATGATAAGAAGATAAAAAAAACCCACGTGTGTGATGGGCAGCTTTTTTTAGTTCCTTATTTATCCTTTGAGGAGGAAGATTGTGGATCATTCCTTTGTATGATTCTAAATTGGATGTAGTTAGAAAAGTTTTCTTGGGGAAGAAGTGTGTATGTCACATTGAAAAAAGAGGAGGAGAATATGGAAGCTAGTTGTACTTTGATTATTGTGATGGAAAATGGTTGATGGATTTTCATATTTCTTGTTGGTGTTTGGTTGTATTTCAAGTATGAAAAGAAAGGAGAGAGCAGCTCATATTAGTATTACATAATTTTTTGTTATTCCACTTCATTTTCATGGATAAATGAAAACAACATCTAGAACATCCAATGGAAGAACATTTCACCACCTTCAAATATTATAATTATCAATATTATCATTACATAATGTACCACCAAAGGTTTATATTTAATTTAAATTTAAACTTCATTATTTTAAATCAATTTGAAAAAAAATTGGTAGAATATTTTTCATTGGCAAATTGCAACTAAAAGTAGTTCCTAATCATTTTGTTAGAAAAATTGTTTTGTGACAAGCAATTACATGTAACAAATATATTTCAAAAGACTATTGCATCATTCTTATTTTCATCAATTTCATAACATAATGCTAAATCAAGATGTGAACCACTTTTAATTGCACATTTTGACCATTAAACTTTTGCCACTTATGTTTTCAAATTGTTCAATTTTTTCTTGCAATCAAAACTACAACACTATCATACTTTTTTGGGTCCATCATACAATGCAAACACCTTAAATGTCTATTTGTATGAGTTCAAACTTGCTAACGAAATTGAATACCAAATTAGTTTAGTTGGTTGCCTTATTTTTCTAACATTAACTAGACCAAACTATGGCATTTTTAGGGAGTTGCATGAGTAGGTATGTATATGGCAACTCCATAAGATGTACATCTTCAAGCTATCAAAAAGGGTGATGCATCACATAAGGGAATCATCTACAGTGGAAAAAAAATTCTTGAAAGAAAATATGAATACCTATCCAATTGAACCCAAGATTTGATACGTAAAAATCAACAATAGGGCTAATTTTGTTCTTATCTAATGGTTATTCAATTATTTGGAGTAGTATATTACAACCTACGGTCGCTCTCTTAGCTCTCAAGACATAATATCATACATTTGTAGATGCAACAAAAGGAGTCGACATGGTTACGCATGTTACTCATGGAACTAAAGGCAAAAAAACATCAATCAACGATTCTCTTTGGTAAAAATTGTGTGGTCAAGTTCTAGTCACAAATTTAGTCTTGCATACACACAAGAAACATATACAATATATCATTACATTTGAGAAGGAGTATAGAGGCAATAGAGGTAGAATTAGTAGCATATATTCCAACAACAAAGCAATAAACTAAAATTTTCACAAAAATTGTTGGGGAAGGATTCAAGTTGAATTCCTAAGAGTGCAAGTTGGAGTACACAACCTCATAGACATTCAAGTCTACCTAGCTCGAATGATTTTGCCACCAAATGGAGAAGGCACAAGAGGATGAATAGATTGTGGTTGGTAGACTCTGCAGGCCATATATGTTGTTTCATGAGAGAATCAAGCAAGCTAGGTTGGAATCAAAGTCCCAACGGGAAAGAGTTGTAGTTGATTGTTCAATTTCATGAAATCTCATGAAGAAACTCAACAATCTGGTCACAATTGCAATGAATGAGCACAGTGACGACCCAAACCCAGAGTTCAAAAAGACTTCTGAAGTAAAAAAAATCATCAACTTATTCCTATAGATTATTTTAAGATTGAGGGCTTGCCATCTTCATGGCAGCGAAATTATTTAAGAATTTTCAGAGAGCCCAATTTTATAATTTACTTCAATCATTGATATCTTTTACATCAATTAATGCCATGTTTGTTAATTGGAAGGAGTTTGATCTCTCTGATGTGCCTCTCAGCTGCATTGGAGGAAGACAAAAGGCAATGGGTACGAAGGTTTCACAGGACTGAGCAAGCTGGCTTCATGTCGGAGGAAATTCACGATTGCCCAAATTCCTTTCTTGGGTTTCAAATTATTGAACCTTGCCAAGGAAGCAGCATGCACTTTACAATGTGGATCCTAGGGACAGCCTCATGTTATCAACCAGTAAACTGGTCATATGCCTACTAACTTGTACTATGGAAACCTTCTCCCAAGGTCATCCATGACTCAGGTAAGCTGGGTAATGTGGGCAATGCATTGGAGACAGGAAACTGTTTTAGAATGGCACACAACACAACTGCAGCTGATTGAACTGCAGGTTTGTGGTGATGTGCAGAGATGTACAAGCCATGTGTAGGCTGTTGCAATGGGTCACTATGAATGGGCATCCAGTAATTACAGTGGCTCCTTTACCAGGTGGACTAGCTGTTTGGGCATCTGCCATGCATGGAGAAAAATGTGTCAAACACATCAAGTGAGCAGTGCTTTCATTTGTGCTGAAGATGTACACATATCTTGGTAAGGTGAGTGTAGTTGTCCTTCTCAGGGTAAGCAAGTCTCTGACATGAAAAACAAAACCAAAAAAGAAGCCCACTAGCAGGGAGGATGCGGCTGAGAATCTGATACATGGGTGATGTGGGCTGGCAGAGCTGCTGGCCCCTGGTATTTTTTGTTCCTGGATATGCTAGAACTACAACTTTTAGAATCTGTGCCGTGACAACTTATGAGTGCAGGCCTAACTGTGGTGTGAATCTTGAGTTGGGGCATAAGCTTTGCAGCTGCTTATGACCAGATACTTGCAGGCCGCAGTAGTGATTTCTTCTAAACTATACTGGCATGATATCCATATAGACTCTGTCGATAGAGAGTTAAGAAGTTGTCTGGAGCCAGTTTGATTGTAAGATTCAAGGCCACTTATGCATCTTTTGACAGGAGTGCTGGTTTCCTTTGAAGTTGCTACCCTCTGGTTTTGTCATCTGGATCACCTCCAACTTTCTATGTACCCAGATGTGAATGCAGATGGAAGTTTTGCCTGTTTCAGTCTCCCACATGTCAGCTGCCTCCAAACAGTCAGTGAATTACAGTTGCTGTGCGAGGACTGTCAAGATTCTGATCAGCTGGGCTGTCAAGATTCTCAGCTGGGTAGTTACTGCCGAGGCCCTCAGTTGCTGCAGTTCCCTCAGAGCGTCCATCCTCTGAAGGTTGTCTGATGTTCTTTGATTCTGATTGCCTTCTTGATCGCACACCCTCTTGATTTTCAGCTCCATGGTTTGAAGAAGCCTTTCCACTATGCTCTTGCTCACTCCGCCTATTCAACCTAGTAGCCCTTGCACTTTCAATGTTGTCAGAAGGCCTACTTGACCTGGTCCTTGGGCTTGCTAAGTCCACATTTGCTTTGGTCTTGACACGTGCCACAGAGTTCTCATCTTTCTCATCCTCAAGTTTCTCCCTTTGATGATCTATTTTTGCTTGGTAGGCCTTCCTGATGTTCCAGAGAGCTGCTTGTGCTTTCTTCATGTTGGGCCTGTCATTCCTCGTTGGTGCTGAACATGAGAAGGCCAGCTCAAACAAGCGTTCAAGAATTCCCATTACTGCTGGTGTCTTCTCTATGTTTGGATCCAGGACTGCAGTCAGGTTTCCTGCTGTAAGACACCTAAAGGCCTGTCACACAGGAAACAAACTCTTTGTTTAGACATATAATATTGTACAACTCCTGTATCATGGTTCCCTTAAATACCCAAAACCCATTGAAGATTCTGGGTAAACTTTAGAGCAAGAGCAAGAGGAAGATTGGTGATATCTAGACAGATCCGAGACTTCTTCTTACCCATAATAAAGTGATACGCTCATCACTGGGCCTGTTCAGCTCTAGTGGGCGTCTTCCTGAGAACAGTTCTATAAGCAAGATGCCAAAGGAATAAACATCGCTCTTCACATTCAACATATTTGTTTTCAGATATTCTGGATCCAAGTATCCTGCAGTACCCTTCAACTGTGTGAGCACACAAGAGGCTGATGCATCCCCAGCTGGACCCATGCGAGAGAAACCAAAATCTGCCACCTTTGCACGGAATGTTTCACTGAGTAAGATGTTGGAAGATTTCACATCCCGATGAATGATCGGGTTATCTGCACAAAAAAACCATCTGAATTAGAAGGCTTCAGGTCTCAAATTTCAACACATTTCTATGAACATGTATGTGTCTTGAAACATTGGTTAGTTCTGGGTGGAGCAGTTAAATTCTTTGTCTTGATGGACTTGGAGATCAATGGATGTGCATCAAATTGCTAGAAACAAAAGTTACCAATTGCTCAAAACAATGCTTGCTTACCAGCATAAAAATGAAGGTAAGCGAGGGCATGTGCCACATCAATTGCAATATCCAATCTTTTACTCATGTCCAAGGTCACTCCAAGGTCACCTGCGTCGATCGACCAAGACATTTTGTAACCAAAATTTTCTTTTATTTGTTACAGGTCTCTTGGATGCTTCCTCAAATACACAACTCCTAAATTCAGGTGCAAATCAGTTTAGGTGCAAAGTCAGAGCTTGGCAGAGATGAACAATCATTTTGCAATGAAATAGGTATTATGACAAAGAATGTACCATCAAGGTGTTGGCGGAGGTTCCCATTAGGCACAAACTCTGTCACTAAAATTCGTTCATTGTCCGCCTCCAAGTGACCTATCAGCTTCACAAGATTCAAGTGCTCTACTGCTGATAGCTTTTCAACCTCATTCTCAAATTCCTTTGAAATTCCATTTGCAAAGATTTCCTGCTACCCACCATATGATGCACACAATAATTTAAAGTTTGTTGCAACAAATGAACCTTTGTTGCCAGCAGAAAAATGCACAAAATGTGAACTGAAATTCCATCAATTCCTGTAATAATCTTCTGAGTGAATCATAGAAACCTGTATTCACTTATTCTTTGCTACATTCCCCAACATAATATTGCATGCTATTGTCTGAGGGGAAGTGTACTGGATACACCTATCTTCCAAAAGTATGACCTTTTTTGTTCGTTTAATGGCAATGATTCGACCATCAGGGAGCTTTCCCCTGTACACTGTAGCACATCCACCTTGACCAATCTTGGATGCCGCAGAAAAATTAGCTGTCATCCTCCTCAGCTCAGCCATTGTGAAAATCATCGAACCCAAGGGTTTGTGCTCCAATGATGGGTTAGATGAGGAGGCTCCATGCTGGCCTTGACCAGTTGATGTATCTGATGATGTCCTCTCCGAATTTGCTGTCAAAAGTCACCAAAAAAAATCCCCATTGCTATCAAATTCACAAAGAAACAAAATGTAAGTGCCATGCTAGTAGACCTATTCCATTTGCAAGGGAGATCAGTCATGCCCAAAAAATAATAAATGGCTCAAATCTTTGCCTCTACTCCAGGGACCTCATAGAGCTTTCTTCACCCTTCACAGCATAATATACATACTTCTCCTTTGCTTCAGAATATGTGAAAAAATGACGTAACAAAGTTTCACAAATTTTGCATGTTGTTCACTTGACATTGATGAAAATGCTCCATACCTATTTAACTATCTCATTCCTTTCACCAACCCATCTACTCAGATATGGAAAGGAAAACTAACATGTGCCTTTTCATAATTTGGTTGAATTCAACCAATTTGTATTTAATTAGATTCAACATGATTCAATTCAACCAAATTCAATGCAATTCAAACTTCAATGGGAACATTAACATTGTTGAATCCAAAAGAACATAAGATTGTGTTTAGTTCAATTCACTTCAAATTTATGAAATTTTAATTCAATTCAAATTCAATGAAGTTACATTCAATTCAACTTGCATTATGCAAATTCAAACCTTCTATTTTCAAGCTTACCCAGCAGAATTGTGAAGGGCTTACCCATTCCATTAAAACCTGGCTGGTTTTTTTAAGTGTGGTTGGACAATGCATTACCAGGCACAGTATCTGATGGGCTTGTTGAAAAACGTAATGCTCACAGAGCTTGCCATCATTTTTGCAAAGCCTGTTGTCATTTATTAAAAATCTCATGATACTCAATCGGCATCATCCGGTGAGTATTGTGAGATTTTTAAAAAAAAACTTATGATGGTTTTTATTCCAGGTAATGCCCTTGGGGGTGGTTCCTGGATTTGTGCCCCCTTGGCTCTGCCTCAGTGGGGCCTTATTCTAGTAAAGCCCTGCCCCTCAGGCTTTATGCTACACTTAGTACATTTCAAGCCTTTTATTTTCAGGACTCAAGAGAGAGTCACATGTTTGCACACTTCTAAGAAGAGCTCATGTTTGCAATTTCAAGAGGGGTGATGAAAGAGTGCACCAGAGAAGTCGTTGGCAACTCTGCGTTTGTGTTCTCTTGACCATCGTAGGAAGCCTGGTAAGCAAGACATTGAAAAAAAGATAGAATCTGATGCTGATCAGCTGGCTACTGATTGAGGATGATGATGATGATGATACTGATTCCTTCAGATTTTGGGTGTTCTCCTCCTCCTAGTAAGCTTGGTGATGCTTGATGCTACTGGGGTTTTTTTTTTTCTTTGGCTACTGTTTTGTTGACAAGTTTCCTCCTGCAGGCCAAGAAAACTTTCCAACTTTGGTTGTTGCTTCATTCATAGACATGTATGCACAAATCGCCTGCTGGACCTACTGACAGACAAAACACAAAGCAAAAGTCTAAGGTATCATGCTGCTCGATTCGAGCAAGAAAGCAGCCATAGAAAATCATGTAAGAGCATCTCCACCAGAGCTGAGTATGTAACCCTGCCCTGGAAACCTTGGATGATGAGGTATAGGCAGTCAAATCTAGTGAATTCACTGGAAGACTGCTGTGACCATGAAAAATTGCACAACATTGAGAGCCCTGGAGGAGCCCTGAAACAGTCTAATGAACACAGACAGTCAAGTCGTATTTATTGATTGCTCCCTGTTTCTGATTAGCTAGATAGTTTGATGGGTCCATGTGGGTTAGTATTAGTAGTTTCTCACCTATTTGCAGTCTCCGTTTCAGTTTTATGTGTGAGGTTGGACAAAACAAATAACTAAAACCTTGGGTGTGAGAAATAATTTTGCAGGGTCACATACTGAGCACAGCTGGAGATGCTCTAAGATCAGCTCCAATAATGCTCAGTATATGGAAATGGGATGGAGAAAGTCAAACATGCTGTTTCGGCTGAGCAATATGATTGTGGCCCAGCATTTTTTCACAAAATGCTGAGCTTGGTAATAGGCACAGAACAACTTTAAAAATATGATTTGCTATGAAGAGTGTAATAAATAAGATAGGACTGTTGCTCCCTGTTTCTGATTGGTGAACGAGAATGATTGCTACGTGTGGTTTGCTGTTAGTAGTCTCCCATCAATTTGCAGTCCCAGTTTTAGGGTTGTGAGTGGGGTTTGAAAGCTTAAAGAACTAAACTTCAATGTGAGAAATATTTTTGCTGGATCACATACTGAGCATGGGTGGAGCTGCTCTACGACTAGTCTACAAAAGAAAAAAAAAGGGAAACCGATGAAGATAGAGGGAGAGAAAGCTTTACCCTAATAAACGTTGACAAGAGTACTGATGAAACATAACCCCAAAAACAAACTTCCTGGAACAAAAGAAGCCCGGGTCCTTAAAAAGAAAAACTCGGTCTGATTCTGCGCTTCCCAAAACAGAGGTTCCCTCAGAAGCCTCCTGGAACCCTAAGAGGAGGAAGATTCGGCTGAAGGCCAGTTGAAGAAGCTCCACCCAACCCAACCTCCCACTTCCCCCTCAACCCATAACCCACTCTGTCTAGTGTATCTGTCTGCCTCTCTTTGGCGCTGACAGTCTCGAGAAAGTCGAGAGAGAAATGTCAAGCCTTGAGCCGCAAAAGTAAGAAGATTGGAAACTACTTCTGAACTCTGAAACACCACCCCCAAATCTTGAGCCAAAAGCAGATCCAATATCAACAAGCTCTGTTGAGCAGCAAAACTAAGAAGATTGGAAACTAGTTAAGAACTCTCCCCCCAACACCTCTCAAATCTTGAGTACAAAACCAGCAGATCCAATCTCAAGAAGCCCTGAGCAGCAAAAGTCAATAAAGTTTATAATTTAAAAGTTCTGAGCTCTGAAGCACCACGCAAATCTTGAGCAAGAGAAAACAGCAGATCCAATGTCAAGCCCCAAGTGAGAAGCAAAAGTAAGTCTTAGATTGGAAACAAGTCTTTCAAACACACCCAAATCTTTAAATCAAAAAGAAAAGAAAAAATCAAAGTGCACCTCCAACTGGTTCTAGAAACAAAATCAAGCAGGTTCTTGCTTCCTTCGCAAAATCCTCCTTCCTCTCGGACACTAACTCCTCTGCAGCACAAACAAAGACTAGAAAACTTTGCCTAAACAAGAGTCATGTGCTTTGAGAGCACAAGACAGAACAATGTTATGTGGATGTGAACATCATCACCATCATCCCTCGCAATCACATCATCACCATCATCCCTCGCAATCACATCGTCACCATCATCCCTCGCAGTCACATCATCATTCATCCATCACTTCCAATGGTCCAAATTTTTTCCAAATTGGAATGAGAATTTGATGCAAATTTGTGCCACCTACCTACCTACCTACCTACCTTACCTATTTGTATGGCCTCTTACAAACTTACTAATGTGAACATTTTCTCACAACATGCAATTGCAAGACCCAAAAACCAACTCCCGCCCCCCACCCACCAACTTCCTCACTCCCCACCCCCCTCCCCAAAGACTCAATCAGAAGTTCCATAAGTTTTTTTTTATTGGTGAAATTTCGTGAAAAACAGAAATTCAAAATTCAATAAAAATTCAACAAATTAAGTGAATTCAGAAGTTTTCAATTGCCAAAAGAGAGAAAAATATATGTTAAAAGAATTTCAGATTTTTTATACTCGGTTTTAAAATATAGGAGGAGGATGATTAAAGATTTGTACGTGATATTTGGTTTATAGCCAGATTTGGCTAAATCTTCCAAGGGATGATCACCACATAGATTTTCTATGTCTTGGTATGGATGATCACAACATAGATTTTCTACGTCTTGGTATGGATGATCACAACATAGATTTTCTACGTCTTGGTATGGATGATCACCACATAGATTTTCTACGTCTTGGTATGGACCTCACGAATGTCTTTCTTAGAATGAGAATCCTCATTTCAACTTTCCTTTTTGCTTTTATTGGTGGGGAATTTTCCTTTTTTCAATTTCCCTTTGGTAATGAGTTGACTATGTGTACATGAGGATGATTTTTGTGGCAGCTGGCTTCTTCTTGTATCATAAGAAATTAGAATAATAGTAACCAGTTTGATTTTGACTTCGTAGTCAATTTTGACAACAATTCGGGGCGAATGGAACAACTTCGTAGAGGTGACCATATTTGGCTGGCTGGCCGACTTTGGTGTTGTGCCTCTTGTTAATTATAGTGACGGTCCTTTATTTCCGATTGTCCGGAAAGCGTCCCAGCTATGCACTCCAAGACTTTGTGTCAACCAGAGAAAGCACTCTCAGAACAATTTACACAATTTTTAGTCATGAACTTAACTCAATCGTGTGTGCTTTCCAAGCATTCCCGGACTATGAAATCAACACGTCCAGACAACTGGAAAACCAAACCAAAAAAACTTGGGGGTCCACTGCTTGCACAAAACGTAGTGGTCACCTATTGTGACTTGTGTGTCCATTGTATTATTAATTAGTTTTGGGGGTGTGTTGAAAGTGTTTTATTTTCTTGAGGGGTAGGGAGGGGAGCAGGGTTTCTTTTTTTGGATTTTGTGATGTGTAGCCAAAGTGGTGATCATTCAGAAAATCATTTAGCCAAATTTGGTTACATACTAAATATGAAAAGTAAAGAACAAAAAAACAGAATCCTTCTATATTATTGGTTACTTACTGGAACTTATCATGAAAATATGGCAATTGTTTTTCTAAATCTTCAAAATATGGCGAATTTGGTCATTATTTTCATGGAAAATCGTTTGTATAGGTTGAAATCATATTTTTCAGGTTAAAATTTGGCCATAACTCCCCAGTAAGAGAAACGCTGGGCAGGGGGGTGGGCTTGTCTGATTTACCCAAAACCCAAAAAATTCTCACACTACAAAAGCTCCCAAAATAGAACCCTCTTAATATAACCCTTGTCATTTGGTCTAGCTATATAGTTTTTAAGTGTAAAAATTTGAGCAAAAAAATATGGGATAAAATGTGGTGCTATTGGGAATAGATTGGGGAACACACTGAGAACATCATTGGGAGCCACTGGGAACTTTGTGGGAACACCAAAACCCCCAAAAATCTCAAAAACCAAACCCTCTCCCCAGAAAGAAAAAAATTGAGACCTCCTGAGTGCATGTGGAGCTTTCTCGTTGGCTGCATGAAATTTGTCTTCCTAAAACGGTTTGTTGTCGCCATTTTCAGCCGTGGGCTAACACTTCTTCTTCCTAAGAGTGTGCACAAATGGGTGGTTTCCAGTTTTCACACACACCCATAGTATGAACTTTGGATGAGCCCAACAAATTGTTCTTGCAAGAACTTACACTATTTGAGCTATGCAAGTATACTTGGCGGTTTCCAAGTGCACCCAGACTATGCAATCAAGACCTTGTGTTAACCATTCAAAATGTTGAACTTAGGCCGTTTTAGCTGTGTAAGTGATTGGTGGTTTGCAAGGGGGGCAAACCGATTGAAGTCTAGGATAATTTATGTTTTGCCAATTCAACATCAAAAATCAAATAAGTTTTGCCATTTCTCACCACCACAGCTTTCTGAAGGTGACACTGCTTGAATCTTTATTTTATTTTTATATATTCATTACACTTACTTATATACCTAGTCCAATCTGTATTAATTAGCTGGGGGTGCCTTTCAAATTCTGAATTATTTTCGCAATGAGATGTTTCTATTGGCCCAACTCAAAAAAGTTTGAAAACTTTGATGTAAAAGTATTCGCTCCAACAATAGAAACATATAATAAGTCCCAATATTTCACCTACTTTCCCAGGTTCCGAGACATTGTTTAGACAAAGCACACTGGACAAAGTGAGGTGCTATTGGGAACATGTTGAGGAACACATTGGGAACAACAAGAAAAATTCAGAAAAATCTCACTCCACCCCTCTCCCCACCCTCGCAAAATGGAAATTGGGTCTATTGGTGCATGCTGCAATTCCTCATTGGCTAAGCACAATTTATATTCCCAATGGTGTTCATTACCTATTTTGACCTAGGCTAATAGAAGGGCATGAATTGTGGGGACAATATCAAAGTCATGCTAACCCGGTGTTTTTGCAAGGCAGGGTGGGAGAAAATGTTAGATCTGCCAAAGAAATTGAACAAAGATATTGAATGCACTCCGTGCAAAAAGTACTGCTGCAATTTTTTTCCCCCAGTCTGCCCTTTGCCCCATTTGCTTTTACGTTGTGATACCCAATCACATTTTGGGTCCATGTTATGAATGTTTTTGACATGTTATGAAAACATGTTATGTGCCCTTTGGAACATTCATAACATATTATGTACTCTTTGAAACATTCGTAACATGGAAGGTTATGAATACAAAACATGCCCGTGTATCTCTCAATTTGTTTAAAAAAACACAAATGCGGCAAATGGCAGACTGAGGGAAAAAAATTGCAGTGATACTTTTGTACTGAGTGCATCCAATTCCTTTGGCCGATTTAACAACTTCCGTCTGTAACACACCAAATTCACTTGCTCCCAGAAGAAGGAAGTAGGTGGTGTAACTACAGTGGCACACTGACTTATATGGCCTGATTGAAGGATGCATTCGGGTCAATCCCATCACTTCAAATGTTTGGCGAAATAGTTTCATCTTCAATGACAAGTTGGGAAATAAGCAAATACGGTTTCACATTGCAACAACAAGCTGGCCAATAAGTAAAGATTCCTTCCCAAGGTAAAGATTCCTTCCAAATATCCTAGTACCTTGGCAGCTTCGCCGAGATGTATGTCAAATGATTAATAAATAAAATATTTTTAAAGATTCCCATATTTTCATTCACAATCTTTTGTTAGTTTGTAAAGAAATTGAAATTCTCAACATTTCTGAAGATAATACACTTAATTAGCTGCCAAGCTAGTAGGGTTACTAGTATCACTTTTGATACACAGGAAGTTCACTATTGGACAATATAAATTAAATTATAATGATTCGTATGTGGAGCACCAAGTATTCGTATGTAGAGCACCAAGTATTTCGAGTTATGGGACATTAGAGAGGGTGAGTTATGACGTTCAACCAACCAGCAACCAGCAACATGCAAAAAGGTCTTAGGGACGAGGAACAAAATGTCCAAAGGCTGCAAAGTGATATAAGGGAGATACAAAAGTTCAAAAGGTTGCTCGTGTTCAATGGCGTGCTACCATGTTATCGAGATGCTACTCAATTCAAAAACATGCATTTGAGTTACCCTTTTGGCTCTCCCCGACGTTTTCATGAGGACATGTCATTTGAATTCAGGGGCACCTGTACCAGCCAGAGAGAAGCAGCACCCATCAGCACACCCATCAGCACGCCATGCAGGTGATGGTGTGTGGACAAGAGATACTATTCTGTTGTTTCCCAGACTCGTCTCTAACCATGCTGGATAGCTATGTACCAACCACACATGGCCCTGCTTATGAGGTAGCTCACCCACTCATGGTGCATTCACACTTGATGTTACATCAATATTAATTGAAAATCTAGGTGGCACCCAATGTTAAATGGGCGATAATGTTAAATGTATGTTAGTTTAACATTAAATCTTCCTGATAAGTAAATTTAAGTCTTAAATGACTAGTATGGTGTTCAAGGACTCAACACTAAGAATCCCTAACGCCAAGTGTGAACGCACCTTTAGTTACCTACAGAGTAACTACTTACATTTCCTACCTACTAGCCTATGATATTTACTAGTTTCCTAGGTAGTGTCAATGGAAAGTAGGAGGATTTACAACTTTTCAAGATAGGTTACCAATGTGGAAGAAATGAAAAGGAAGTGAAAAGGGGAAGGGGACAAAAAAAAAAAGGAAGTTGGAAAAAGAGAGGGCAATCAAAGGAAGAAATCAAGGTTGTCAAATAATTGAAATTTGACAACATGGACGAAACAAACCTCTACTAAACATCAAAATAATATATACCAAATGAATGAAGCTTTATCCATGCGTGAAACCAATCACAAGAATACAATTGTAGATAGACGAATGAAATGTGACCCCTTAATGAAATCACTTTTTTTAAATGAAATTTTCATATAATTTAATTGTATTATAGAAAGATAAAATTATATGCATTGAGGAAACCCATCACACAATTGACCTTGTGGGTGAAATAAAATGAATAGATGAACTTTGACAACATGGATGAAATTGCTAATACAAATAAATCATACAAGGCAAAATATATGTTTGTGATATTCAAACACATGGGTGTTATTAGCCATGTGAATGACACTCAACCATATAGTTGGTGGTATCATTATCCATGGATGTAATATCATCTACATTTTGTGAAATCTCATCATTTGGTTAGTTTAATCCATGTTGCAATTCATTTATGCCATTGATTTCATCCATTTGTTATAGACACACAAAGTACCATGATTAAAAATGATTTATTAAATGCACATAGGTTATTGCACACTACATCAAATGGTGCAAGAATGGTAAAATAGACAAAACAAGTATGAACATCCATTTTTATCTTATCTCAAGTGGAGGGAAACAATAGAGTAGCATCGAAATTGGTGGAATTATGATAGAAAACCATATATCTTAAATGTAAATTTGATACAATGAACCTCTCGTGCCAAAGACTTGAATCATTATATGTAAAATATTCTTAGAATCTGATTTATAAATTGATATAGTTTTATTTAAAATTGATATGATTCAAAATTATATTGCATTATATTATCACATAAAAAGTGCATTTAATTAATTTCCCATAAAAATATTGTTTTCGAATCATTTCAATTCCTTTTTTAAGTCATTTGATTAGCAAAGCTCTAGGTCACTTTGAGTTTAAAATATTTTTGGAAACCCCATACGCCTTCAATTCATTTTAAATTTATCCAAATGTTTTCATAATACATTAAAAATATCAATTTACAAATTCCTCCAAAATTTTCAATATTATTTTTATTAACTTTTATCACAATGAAAATTAACCAATGTTTATATAGCAAGTGGTTCATTATATCATGTTAGGACCGTCCCCTTGTTACACCTATAAGAATCTATCATTGAAAAACTATAACCAAATATGTTGTAAATGAAAAAAAAAATTCCCTAGTTACTACATGATAAATTTATGTTCAAGGAGCTTTTAACACAAAATACTCAATGAAATATATGTATATTAGTTTAGGATATATTAAACATCATTGCATTCTTGAGGGCACCATCAAAAAGAATAACTTATTGATATGTTGTATTTGAAAAAACTATTGAAAGACTATTTTTACATTGTGAAACTCAAAAATTAATGCAATATAATAATGAAAAACCTTTTTTAATTGTTGAAATAAAATTACTCAATGTATAATAATTCAATGTATAATAATTCTACAACAATTTTTTATTTTTAAAGTTAATTGCCAAGATTTTCAAAAGAATAATTTTATCTTACTTTATCCCAAAACAAGTTCAATTTACCTAAACCCATCCTAACTAAAAATATGGTCTTCAACAAGGACACGACTTATGCCAAAAAAACATCAATCTAAACTTGCAATTTTATTAACAACAAATTTACAATATAAAATATTTGACAGATGAAAGTAACAAAAATAATCTTATTTTTATACTCTACGCATTAATTCTTTCCAAAAACCCAAATGGTTATTTTTCAAATGTGCTTTTTGATATGAAATAAATTATCATGCTTGTAATGTATGAAAGGAAATTTTGTCTTTAATCTTAGTTACAACACAAACAACTTTATATTGCAAAAGGATAAACCATGATCTTACATTATTTATCCATAAATATAAAGATGTCATTATATGATGTTTAATTATATCATAATGTTTTAAAAATATAGGAATTCGTGTTTTCTTGGACAATGTGGCCTTGGATAAGGTGCACAACATTATTAAAAAAAACCTTTGTTTCAAAAAGGTTATATGTATTACAAACTACAAAATCTAAGTTATATTTAAGGTGGTTTGATATGTGGATAGTAGAATTTTAAATAATAATAAGGTGGGGAAAATAAACATCCCACTCATAATAGCCCCCAACTTGGGGGCAAAAAAACCCCATAATTCTTGAATAAAATAACATTGAATTCATTTTTTGGGTCATGACAAAGGGGTTTTTTTTCCAATTTTGTGATATTGTAAATTTACATCTTTTTCTCTTACATTGCCTCCAAAGAACATTCAAAACAAAATAGTGTGAAGGATTTGCTAAATGATCTCATTTCCATTGACAATAAAACTTCAAATGTGGTGTTCAAAATCCATTGTAAAAAAAAAACAAGGGCATAAGAAAGTTCCCTTCACATCCAAATATCCACAATCATTGAAGATGATTCATATAACTTGCACAATCAACAAAATCATCAAATTTGATGATTAGGACAAATTCACTACTTTAATCAAATTAGAAATTAAATTCTAAGAGCCTATGGGGGTCAAATCACTCCGATCTTTTTATCATGAGCTTCCACAGACAACATTTGGTAAAACAAAAGGACCCATCCTCACAAACTCCTATCACCCAACAAAATATGAAAAACCCTCAAATGCCCAATAACCAAAAAGACTTTGAAAATTGGAAAAAATGGTGGAAAAGAATATCAAATAGTGTATCATGTTATAAATGAGCTTTCCCCAAAGATTTGTCAAATGTAACCCATTACCCCTACTATATTCATAGATGAAACAATACCAAGAACAGATACACAACGTGCATTCATAGATCTTGAAATATTCAAGCATTTTTTTCCTTCATACCCACTTAGTTCAACATAACTATGTTTGCCAAGCTTAATCACTTTCAAGATCCTTACTTATCATCATTCCTTCAATCACAAGCTCGTACTGCTATTATGAAATTGTCACTCTCTAAAGGATGCATAATGCAGCGAAAGATCTATCATCCCCCAAAATTAATGCAAACCACAACGTCAAGCATTTTTCTTTCAAGTGTGTCCAAGAGGTTTTTCCAAAGCAAAAAATAATCAAAAACAACAATTCCAAAAAACTTAACTACTTTTAATAAAAGCTTTGTGGCCCTTTATAAGCTACAACCCCCATTCGAACTTGATTAACATCTAACAAAAAAGATCTAACTAATAGCTCCACACCACACATAGCTCATCCATAAGGAAAGCCACACCATATTGAATGTCATCGCTCATAAAGATTACAACAAGTTCATAAGTTGCAAAAAAACAAGAGAACACAAAAATAGAAACCCACAAGACCTACCATCAATCACCATCAACTATTGAAATTTTGTTGCTTTCAACTTTCGACAAATGATGGTATTGTACATATTCATTAAGGTTTCATCCCCTAATTTCTCATCACACCATCACCCCTCTTCATCACCATCATATTTGATTTTGTAATAAGGTGTATGCACTGGTAGAAATCAGCCAAAATGTGATTAGTCCATTTACAACTACATGCGACTTGTAGTCATTTGCGACTAGATTTGGGAATATTGCAACTACAAGATCAAATTTCAACTATTTTGGTAATTCTCACAACTATGATGCAACTATTAAAAATTTCATCCTATTGGTTAGATTGATTTTACATTTATTTTCATCCATTAATAGGTTAATATGTCCCATTAGTCGTAATAGTCACCAAATTAGTTACATCCTAAAGGTATTCTACAATGACATAGGGTGTATTTTAATGTATGTACTAAAATTATATTTAATATGCATACGTATGTATATTATTCATATAATGAATCTCAAAATTAATATTTGATTTTTGAATTTTTTATTCAAATCTAAAAATTATTATTTCAGTTGTTTAAAACATTATTTGAATTTTAGATTTTGGATTTGAACATGATATTTTCAATTTAAATTTAAAAAGGCTTATTTGATCTAAAATTTAATATTTGAATTCTACACTAATATTTTCTAATCCAAAAACTAGTATTTCAATTTAGAAAATTATACTTGATTGTAAAAATGGACATTCTAATTTTGAATATTTTAAAATAAATATTAAAATTTATATTTCAACTCTGAAAATTTTTCATTTAAATTTTAAAATAATCATTTGATTTGAACCTGAAATTTTAATTTAAAATTATTATTTTGGATTCTCAGAATTAATACTTCCAGTCTGAAAATTATTATTTGGGTCTAAAAATGGACATTTCAATTTTGAATATTTTTATTTGACTCTAAAAAATGACAGTTCAATTATGAAAATTTTAAATTTAAATTCAAAAAAATTATTTGATCTAAAAATTAATATTTGATTTCTACATTATTATTTTCGAATCTAAAAATGAGTATTTCAATTCAAAAAAAATATTGAGTCTAAAAATCCACATTTTGATTTAAAATATTTTTATTTGAAATTGAAATTTGATATTTGAATTCTGAAGTTTTAAATTTAGATTTTCAGAAAATATTTGACTTGAAAATTGAAAATTGAATTCCAAATTATTATTTTGGACTATTGAAATTAATATTTCAATTCAGAAAATCATTAATTGAGTCTTTAAATGGACATTTTAAATTTGAATATTATTGTTTTAATTTGAAAATTGACAATTCAATTCTGAAATTTATTATTTAACTTCAAAAAACTTATTTGATTTAGAATTTGATATTTGAATTCTGAACTACTATTTTGGAATCTTAAATTTATATTTTAACTCAAAAATTTATTGATTGAGCTTTAAGGATTTTTTCTAATAGTGTCATCCATAGTATATCACTTTTATAAATAATTATAAATGATTATTTTTATTAAACCTTAGTTACACATAATAATAATTGTTGTAACATAGATTTGTATATTTTCTAAATTTATATTTGTATATTAGAAGAAATTGATTAATGTAATTAATGTGACATTACTTTAAAATCATTGCAATTACTTCATATAAGAATTAATTAGTATGTATAATTATTTTCTAACTAAACATAATTATTCACATTCTGTAATTTATAACTTCAAACCTGAATTAAAAATTTCGAAAACCTATAATGTAGTTAAAATAAATGTTTTACTGATTTTAATTTCACAAATTATATATATAATTTTTTAATTTTATGATAAGTATTTTACAATAATTTTAAAGTAATTATGAAAATTAACATTATGTTTAGCAAATTATTTTATTTATAGTTAATAATTAGGAAAAAAAATTAATTGAATAATTTTTAAAGAAAATTCGTGTAAGAATTTACTTTCTAATAATAATTGTTAATCCATTACTTATAATTTTAACATAAATATTTAAAATATTTATTTTTAAAATTATAATCATTAAATTAATTTTACATTAATTGTATTATATATAATTCAATTTTTTTTTAAATAAAATATTTGTAAATATTTGTAAATATTTAATTATTTGTGAGTTATGTATTAATAATTTGTGAGTTCCTAGATAGTTAGTTTGTTCAATATTAAGAACTTAAGGCTTATTTAAGTAATTGATACTGAATATTGAATATTTGTAGTGTGTAATTTATAATTTAAATTCATGTAACTTTAATCATCATTAATTATATGATTATCTAATTATCTAGCATTTGAATTGTTTAGAATTTTAAAAACTAAGAAAGTAAGGCATGAATAAAGTTTTGGAATTACAACTTAGTTTGTGAGGAAATTGGAACTTCAAAACTTATCCCATATTGTTTGTTCTTCAATCCTATTTTGAACACTATATAAACAAGGGGGTGTGGTCATCCAATTTCACATTAAGAAATTTGTGCACATGAGAATTAAAAAAGTCAACCCAAAAAAAATAAAATAAAATTATGCACAATTTTAAAGTGCATACCTTCTCAACCTACTCATTTACCTAACTAGGTAGGTATTTAGTTTGACCTACCCACTTAGGTTGATCTATATACCTACCTACCTAAGTACCTACCCATATGAGTAGGTATTTAACCTAGGAAAGTGGAACCTACCTATTTACTTTTTTAACCTAAATAGGTAGGTTGGTATGTAACCTAGGTTTGTAAGCACATATTTGTTTACCTACCTAGGTACCTACCAACTTTATATTAATATTTTAATATTTTTCTTCTTAATGTCACGTGGCATACTTACATTGGGCCACATGTCATAATATAAGATCATCTAAGTATTAGAATTGAATGTCCTAGATTATTTCAAAATAATATTAATAATATTTTAAATAATCAAATATTAAAACATGTGGCAACACATCATTTGCCCTTAATTGTTACCAAAATAGTTGCATCTTAGTCGCATGTGACAATATGTATACAATGTAATTAAAGGATGAAATGTATTTGTTGACTTTTTTTTCATACAATACTTTTTGTCATTTGCGACTAATTTATCACATGCGACTTGTCTTAGGCGACTACAGGGATTTTAGTTGCAAAATGTCTTTTGCGACTAAAATTTAGTTACAAACACTAGTCGAAAATACACAGTTTTTTTCTAGTGATGCCAATGTTGGTGTTTTTATTTGATTTTTAAAAAAACCACAAGTTTCAACTTCTCAAAATATTTCGAAATTAGAGAACCACTAGTTTTGTTTTTTTTGAAAAAAAATCAAAATAAAAAAAACTAGTTGGTTAAGGGTTTTCAAATGTTCAGTTGTGAAGGTTTGTTATAATTCCAATTATCTCTAAAACCTAAAACCTATGGGTATATGCAATAGTTCTTTGGCCTAAAGAACCTTGAAATGTTACAAATTTGTGATGGTTATAAACTTGTGTAACCAAAATAAATAAAATGGGGAATTTACAAATCCCATGCATGCATCCCAACTACTAACCACATTACATGAAGTCTTTTGACAAAGAAGCCACATCAAATCTTAAATGGTTCTTTGTAAAACATCACTATGCATTTCTTCAGCATTGTGTCACATCCCATTACAAGCCTTAACATATACAAGAATTCCATATATGGCCATTTCTCACTTGAGATTGTCACATCCACAAAATTATTTTCATTATAACACCAATGGTAGATGTAATTATAAAATTTACCACTTGCTTTAAATTGAAATGGATGGACTAGGTGACCGATGGACTAGGTTACCACATATAATTCAACCACATGAATGGCAAGATTGTAAAGAACTCAAATCACCTACTCGATATTTCACATTATATTGACTACTTCCATTGCAATCCTTCAATGTTTTTTGCATATCCTAAACCTAATTGCCTTGTTTTCAAATTCCTTTCCACTAGGTATGTGGGTATATGCATCAATTATTTATAATTGGTGAAGGTTTGTAAGGATTTTTAATAACTGCCCAAAATTGGTGTATTCATAATAAAAGGAACCAATGGTCCTAAATCAGTACATAGATAGATTGATGCCATAGATTGGGATGGTTGCATTGAAGGCCTTTGCATTTGAGCATCATCTTATGAAAAATGTGTAATATAGATTGATTAAAAATGTTATTTGTTATGGCAAGAATTAACATTATATGTGCATAATTGTGTGATCATCATTGGTGAATAAACATTTATTTTCAAAATGTCCATGTTTTGTGGTACATTTGAAAAATGGTCATATCATAACAAAAACACATTTACTTGTATATCATGCATTTCATTTTTTTATTATAAACTAAATTTTTGCTTGATATATCATGTACATCACGTTACATTCATGTGACAAGGACTCATGAAATTTAAACATATTAGAAAGTTCAAAAAACTTGACAAATGTTTTCTCCAATAGTGACCATTTTTAATGTGGTTGGTAGTTTTTTAGTGTTCAAAAATATTGAATGTTAACAAGTTTATATATAGTTTGTGTTTATACAATTATTTGGAGGTTTTTTGCAAAATGGACATCATTTAATGCAACATTACATGCTCAATCAAAAGTTCTTAAGTTAAACTAAAATCTAAAATTGAATGTAACATGGCTTTTTAATTTGAAAATGTCACCATTCATATAGTCATTAACATAATTCCATTGTTATTATGACTTTCAAATGACATCACATAGACATACCTATTATTTTGTAATTTTCACAACTTGATTTACCTTTTTTTGTTTTCTAATTCCTTTTATTGTGAATGTACCTATTGATTATAAAACCCAAACTAGAAAATATTATTTGTCCATTGCACATCTGATAGCAAAATTCAAGTTATCCATTTTGCAAAAGTTAACAATATAAATTGTAGGGATTGAATTCATTAGCAACGAAAAAAATCTAATAATTACAACAATATCTCTTGTACATGTGTGCCACATAACTTCGAAATTGTAGCCAAATAAATTTCACAAATTTTATGGTTGTTTGTACAAGATTTAGATAGAATTCCACAATTGCCACCATCCATATACTAACCATTTTGAATGTACGAGGCATTTCTAGAATTAAATTAATTCACATTGTGCAAAATTAGTTCTCTATCTTGAAAGACAAAGCCAACAAATTGAATTATCCACTACCACAATGACTGTGTAATTAGCCATGTAAAAGGAGCTCGGGCTTCCTATTCAAATGGGAAATATTTCATGTAAGTTTTGTAAGAAAGCACATTTCATGTGCTTATGAAAAATTTAGCCTAATACAATTCCAATGGGTGTGCACTAGTGTTGGGTAATTCTTCAATGAATTTGTTAACAACATATGGTTCTAGTGTTTTCAAAACAAATTCAAACGACCAATGAGTTTCCTGAAAAAACCAACATAGAATTGGTGGTTCATAATAGGTTCTTTAATGTAATGCTTTATTAAAAAACACAACATAGATTAGGAAAATGTACAAAGGAGTAAAATTAAGGGAAAGGGAGAAGTGATAGGATGTCAATTTGGTTCAAAGTAGGTTTGAAAATCTCTCCATGCCCATAATCGATTACTAAATCACATGACCAACAATAGAACATGCCTTGAATAGGGAGTGGAGAAAGTGTGAGTTGTCGCGAGGAAAAAGAAGTTCTCACTCTATCACATTGTTCACACCTAGCAATGACGCCTCGGACTTGAGCATACACCTCTCCAATGGTAATGAAGAGCGAGAAGGCTATAAGTACGTTTAACTCCAAAGTGTCCAAGCTCCGAGTGTACCTTCTGAATAAGACCATGTCGTTCATGTGGTGGAGGAACCACTCTGTCACCTTGCGGTAAGCATCGAACAAGGTGATTGTCCTTCCATGCATAGCGTTTGGATCACTATTATATACGATCCCAATGACTTGATGTAACTTGGGAAAGGTATTCCCCATGTTGAAGAAATATCAAGGTGTCCAAGTCCTCCCATATATCCATAATGGGATGCTCAACCAAGTTACATTGCAGCAGTGCAAGATAACTAGATGCATAAGATACATGTACTGCATGAATTTGGTCGAAGTCTTGCCTGGCTTCTGAGAAATCTTCAGAGGTAGTGAGGGGTTTTTGCGACATGGTATCTGTGTTTTGATGTGTAATACCAGGTCGGTGAATAACCTTGAACTCATACTCCTGAAGTATAAGCGCCCAACGAGTTAACTTACCAATAAATTTGTCGTTGGTCATCAACCACTTGATAGGCTGGTGGTCCATATACAAAGTGTGATTGGTGCCATAAAGATACGGCCTAAAATGTATAACAGCCCATACAACAGCAAGACATTCCCCCTCATATGAAGAATAGTTGCTTTCAGCCCTGTTGTTGCTTCGGGATGCATAAGCAATAACATATTCCTTGCCTTCTTCATCAAGTTGGCCGAGAATAGCACCAATACCAAAAGCACTCCAATCATTGTGTAGAATGAAGACCTTGCTGAAATCAGGTCTCCTCAAAATGGGGAACTCTGAAAGCTTTTCCTTGAGTGTGTTGAAAGCTTCCTGAGCCTCTTCACTCCACATCCCAGCAACATCCTTCTTTAACAATGGATAGAGAGGATGAGCAACAGTACTAAAGACTTGGACATAAATTCTATAATAATTACTTAGTCCGATGAAGCTCCTCAAAGTGTGAACATCAGTAGGATTGGGCATCTCCAAAATGGCTACTACTTTGGCCCAATGAGCCATAATACCATTTGTTAAAATTTTGTGTCCAAGGTAAACCACTGAGGTGACAGTAAACTCACACTTCTTAGGATGGATCTTCATGTTGATTTCGTGAAGCCTCTTGAATAACTCCTCAAGATGAGCCAAGTGTTGCAGGAGTCCTTTACTATGCACTAGGACGTCATCTATGTAGCATTTCAGGAAATTTGCCCCTTCGAAAACCTGGTCCATGACTCATTGGAAGAAGACAGGTGCATTCTTCAATCCAAAAGGCATCACAAGCCATTCCCATAAGTTGTTACTTCATGGAATGTTGTTTTCTTGTGATCCTTCGCAACGAACACAATTTGGTTAAAACCTTGCCTCAGATACCCAATTGTGAAGATGTTTGAATCTCCAATGCTATCAAACAATTCTTCAGGGATGGGCATGGGGTACCTATCTTGAGGTGTAACTAGGTTCAAAGGCCTATAATCCCCGCACATCCTTTTTTTAGTCCATAATCTAGCTAAATCTTTCTTTGCTGGCATTACTGTAATGACTACGAAATTAGAAGTTGATAGCTAAATGAGATTAGCCTCATGGAGCTCTCTGCATCTTTCATCTACCAATTCCCATTCATGTTTGCTCAACCTATGCCTCCTTCGATAGACGGGTGTTTCATCTGTAAGGTCTATAGAGAATTGCATGGTCTTACACCTACCTAAATCTTTCATTGAGAATGCAAACACATTTTCATACTTAATTCGCAAGTTTGTGACTTGGTCTTTCTCCTTCTTGGTGAGCTGGTTCCCCTTAACGAAAGGGTAGTTGGAAACACATGAATGGAATTAGAAAGTGTGTTTGAAAAACCTGGTGTATTGGGTTCTCCATTATCCAACTGCATAGATTTGTAAAAGGTTGTACTTGTTTCTCTAGAAGCTGATGTACCCCCAGGTGTATTGGACATAATTTGAGTCAAATTACATGGTACTTCTTCCCCCCCGACATTAAGAGTGAAATGTAGAGTGTTGAAGATAAGTAAGTGTATTTGGTCGGGGTGCCATGTGGTTGCATCGCTAAAACTGCAAGTTGATTGAATCAGTGTTATTGTTATGTACATTTGAAAGAGATTACAAGTTATCAACAACCATGTAAGGGAGTTCAGGTCCATGCCTCTCCCTAGTAGAGCATTACGCTCTAATCTAGTCACCTTAGTGTGACTAGTAGTGCCAGCTTGAAACCCCATAGCCCTTTCTCTTTCTTCTAGGTTTGGTTCACCCCAAGTGGCTGAAGCATGAGGATACACCAAGCCTGGTCCATCTCCTTGAAAGGCATGTGCTCATGGGAAGGAGACAAAGGTTGGCCAAACACCTCTTGGTTTTCCTATTGTGTTCGCAGGAAACCAAGGAGGTTTTTTTTGCCTTGTAACTGGTTGGCAAGAACTTTGATCATCCAATATGTGAGAAACCTGTAAGTTAGGGTCTTTGATAGTGTATTTCAAAGCTAGTTGTAGAATTGAGAGTGGTGCCAAGTTGGTCCACCAATTGCGTAGTCGGTGCGCATAGGAACCGCATTGTGCCGCATCAAGTAGGAGCGGCTCTCCAAGGTAATGCTTGACCAGTGTGTAGTGTTCCTAGACTTTCTCCCTCTGATCAAGCTGAGAAGGAGTGTTCTCAATTACATAACCAAGTGTAGGAGAAATGGATTGAGCCTAGGTGATCAATCGTATCATGTCCGTGAAAAGACCAGATCTTGTGTCATTCAAGCCTTCTCCAAATCTAGCCGTTGAAAATCCTTGACACTCCCAACCTGAAATGATGAGGTCGACAAGGCCAATTAATTCCATATGCTTCTTCTGAATTAGTTGTATGTTAGAGGGCAAAAATGTGAGACTAGCCTTCCATGCAGCGATTGCAAATTGTTGTGGAAATCTTGTTGTGAACTCCCTCGTTCTTGATGCCGCCACTTGCTGTGAGGCAACTTTTGTCCCTCTACTCCGATTTACAAGGTGATTATGCTTAAAAGCACAAATGCTACTGGTGAAAGACAAATGTGAGTGTATGTCTAGATGTTAAATTGCGTTTATAGTTGAAGTTAAATACTTTGCCTCCTATGCATCATTCATAATTTAACATTGATAGATATATTATTTAGATTCACACACCCAAATCCTAGAACCTTATACTAAATTGTCATCCCTTTAAACAAACTTTTATGGACTCAACACCTTTTTAAACTTGGCTACAACCAACAATCATTTGAACTATTGTTTCTAACACATAGGTTGTTCAAATCTCACTTGCTTTAGCTCCTTAGAAAGCTAACTACTAGGCGCACCTTCTTATCACATCTAAAGATCTGTAGTTAAAAAATTAAGAAGTTATGCTACGAAACCTGAGAGGGTTTTGCAAAGGCAATTGGTCCAACTTGACTATAAACCCCCAGTCACTTGGAGAATTGTTTCTAACACATAAGTTGTTCAAATCTAGCTTGCTTTAGCTCTTTAGAAAGCTAACCACTAGGCGCACCTTCTTACCAAATTTCAAGATCTGTTGTTAAGTAATTGAGAAGTTATGCTACGAAACCCAAGAGGGTTTGTGAGCTTTCTTTAAGGTTCCAACCTCCCAATACTATCACTACTCACCTCCATTCCTTCAAAACTATTACAAGATTTCCATTTTATTCTCCTTCCTCTTCCCAATTATCAAGGTTGATCATCCTTTTCCCCCTCAAGAAGCTTGTAAGAACTAATACTTTTCCAAATTGAATTCAAAATTATCTCTCGTTGGAAAAGAGACAGAGCCCTAATCATCTAAGTTCGCCTTTTAAAAAGAAGGAAAAGGGAGGTGAAGGTAGACCCAAAGTTCGGTGGCCAATGGAAGGAGAAGAAGAAGGTTCCTTACTTGGTGGCCAATGGAAGGAAAAAAAGAAAGTTCATTATTTAGTGGCCAATGGAAGGAAAAAAAGAAGGTTCCTTGCCACCTATTCCCACTTCCCCTTAAGTAACTTTACTTAAACCTTCATTTTTTATCTTTGACCTTAAAGTTTTACTTTACCATGGTCCTAGGCCATTATTTACATATTTTTTTCCTTTCCTTGGCCTCTAAATTACAATCGTGTAATTTGATGTCACAAATCCTCCCCACCTTTATCGTCAATTTGATTTTGTTGAAGATCTTTCCTTTATTCCTTGAAAGTATGGTGTCGCGCGCGGTCACATCTTATGAGCCCCAAGCCACACAAGCGAATGAAGAACTCCCTTCGGAGTCATCTTTAGATTTGACCCTAACGTAGCATCTTCACGATGAAAAACTTGAACCTCGAGAAGTGCGCGCTCGTCTTGAAGTTGAACCCTCTCGAGCACGGTACTATCGTATTTTGCCAAACTCCCCCACCCTGGCGACCTTGTTACAAGTCGACCCCACTTTCGGTGATGAACCCGAAACTATCTGTGAAGGTTGTTATGAAGCCGAAGACATTTCTATCTTTGCTTGGTTTTTAGTTCTTAGCGTTTGACACTATCATTGGTTATGCGGTCCGATTCGTCGACTACCTCTTAATAGCAAGGCAGACTATTTAGGTCGTACTATTCGATGCATTCTAAACTTCTTACAGTTATGAGCTATGGCATAGCTCAGGACTTGACATGTACTTGTAACTCTTTATCGAGCTTACTCATAATTTAAATAAACATTTCAATCCTCATGAAACTCCTATTATCAATGGCACACTGTCACATCGTCTATTTAATCATTAAGCTGATTTGAATCAATCGTACGTTCCTACGGGTTGAAGATTACTCTATCTCTATTGGGCCTTTCACTAACGCCCTCCCCCTATTTCATAAATTCCCAACATCCTTGCTACTTGCTAAATACTAATACAAGACCAATGTTTTGTCGCACACCATGAACTCTGGTGTTTGTTTTTCTTGCCTCAGCTTTCTAGAGATTTCTCACCCCTACTTACGCTAGTAAGGTTCTAAAACTATGGTTTATCAACTTTTTGTTGAAGAAAAAAACTAACCCAACTAATATTATATTTCAGAAAACAAAACAACTCCCCCACACCTTGTGCGCATTCATCAACCCCTATTCTAACACAAAGTTGTTAAACCCCCCTAATAACCTCACCACACTCGCATATTCCTAACACGATTCTTTAAATATTGAGGCTACCAGCCATGGCCATGTCGGTATGGCTCACACTTACCTTGTAATAGGATCAATGTCTACATAGAAATACTTTCGAACCACCATCCCTAACTGTAGTAGGGCGTCAAGATCTGTACCAATACCACCAAAGAGTTTTAGTAATGTAATCCCTTAGGTGGTGTCCAGGTGATTGGTTGACGAAGTAATGCCTTAATCGGTTCGCCATGGCTCTCCATGCTTTCAAAACTAGACAAAGCTTTCACCAAGGGCTTGTGGGCTACTTTGAACCTTTGTAAAACCTCTGGTCCATGTTGAATGTCAGTGAACCACCCTCAAGCTTTCAATAACTTGAGCGTGAGCTATCTCCTCCTCATCTCCCTTTATCCATTCGTGGCTAGCTTGTTGGATGTAGGAAATGGTGTGTGCTTCCTTGAGCATACAATGGTGAGCCATAGGACTATGGTTCCCATGCAAATCAAGGGGTATGTATCCCAAGTGGTGGCCATCGATCTCCCAATCCACTCGGTAGTACGCATGTTCAAACCAGTTGTCAATTGTGAAACTAGTGGAAACAGGGCCTCTTGCCCAATGAGCACATCATAACTGGTGGCATTGGTGACTAAACATCTGACCTATAAGCAAAGCTCCTGATCTGTACCTTCCTTGAACTTAAGTGTAATCAAATTCGAACTTTCCCCAAGTACCTCCTTTACGCTCCCACTAACGGTGCGAATTTGCCACATAGATTTTCGTAGTTTGGAATCAAGCATGCCCATCTTTTTGGCGAATTGAACTCCAAGAATCACTGGTTGGGCACTTGTGTCAAGAAGTACCACTCTGGGTGTATGTCCTCCGACTTGGATTACTGGCCCAGTATTGTCGACAATGGCAACTCCGGTGGCGATGGAAGTTCTCTCACTAGGCACCACCTTTGGAAATGAATGAGAGATTTTGTGGAGAGAATGGTTATCCACAACACCTTTGCTACGTAACAAATCCACAAGTGAGGTGTTTTAAACTCCCTTCTGATATGTGAATGTAGAATCAGAGGTAGGAAAGCCCACTAGTTTAGGCATGCGAGAACTTGACGCGCTCCCAAGTCACGGGGTGAAACCCACTTGAGGGTTTCACAAAGTCAAGTTGCGGAAAGTTGAGGCTTGTAGGCACGCTCCCGCCTTCCAACTCTAAAAAGGGGTAGAGGGTCGAGTTGGGAGCCTAGGGATTAGACTAGGAAGAGGGTTTAGTAGATCAAGCTTGAATCTGCATCAAAAGAAACCATGAAGTGGTTAGTTCACATTCCGGGTGACGCGCTCCCAAATCACAGGGTGAAACCCCACTTGAGGGTTTCACAAGGTCAAGTTGCGAAAGTTGAGACTTGGAGGCACGCTCCCGGTTTCCAACTTTAGAAAGGGGTAGAGGGTCAAGTTGGGAGCCCATGGATTAGACTAGGAAGAGGTACTAGTTGATCAAGCTAGCATCTGCACCAAAACAAACCACCCGACTGGTTAGTTCACTTTCTGGGACACCTTTTGGTGTTGGGACAAGCCACGGGCACTTCGGACCACAAGACTCACCACGGCCCGGACTCGGGGGATGCCACCACCATCCCCCATATAGTATACTCTGCGACGCCTCGTGGGGGCTACATCCAAATGGCACAAATTCCTAGGACTCGCAAGTTGGAGTCCCGAAATCCAACCAAGTGTCTCGGTTCTAGACTCTTGGGACTTTGAGAGGTCATAGCTCCTCGTCCTGACCTTTGATTGCAATGAGGTCTTAGCCGAAGTTGTAGCCCTTGTCAAGATCTTTTCAACGATGTATTGCACTTTCAAATTGGACATCAAAAGCTGGTCGATTCTTGACTTTTAGTGGTCGGGAGTCAAATTGCCAGTTTGACTCCCGGCCCTTCTTTTGCCCATAACTTGGGCTACAAATGTCCAAATCGGAAATGCGAGGGCATTTTTGATATCTACGTTTCAAGACCTTTCCAATGTAGAAAAGAACACCTCAATGCGAGGTGTTTTGCCCCCTTGCTGTTGAGCTCTAAACATTCTGAAGTCCCGGAGGACTCCAAATCCCCAACTTTTCCAAGTGTTGGGCTTCACCCCCACACTTGGCCAAGTTAGGGTTGCGACAATCTCCCCCATTAGAAGAAAGAGGTCAATGTCCTCATTGACACTTAGCATTTTCCTTTATACAATTGCAATTGCTTTCTTTTGGATCCTTGGCCATCTTGCCAACTTTGTGGCTAGACCTTGTCTCAAGCTAACTTAGGCGTCCCCAAGTTTCCAACACTTTCTTGACAAGTCCAAGAGGGTCTTCTCCAAAAACCTCCACCTTTGCTTTGTCAAAAGACTAACTAGCCTAATTGACGAAGCTCCTCATTTGGGAGGAACTTTTTCATTCTTCCTCTCATGAGGAACTTAAGTCAAGTCTACTCTTGACCTAAGCTACTTGACATGACTCCTTTCCCTGTCCCGCGCCTTGGTCACAACAACTAAGCCTTAACTAAAAGGTTTACTTATCAAGGTACGAGAAGCAACACCTAGGTTTGCCAAACCCAAGTCCCAAACTACACTTAAAGTATGTGAGCGGGGTCATGACTTCCCGCGTTGGCCACACTACCAACCAACCCTTCGGGACGCACTTAAGGCATGTGCATGTCCCCTCAGGCTCACCTTGCTTGCCTCCTCTTTCGGGGTCAAGTTTCTTGAACCCCAAAGTAGGAATTCGATTTTGATTTAAGCCTACGCAAGAAACTTCCATTTGTCCAATGCCATTTGACAACTCTATTTGCCTTATACAAATTTCCCTTCACATGATACAATCTCTTGGAAGTTTATAGCTTTTATTTCACTTACAACTTGATGTGATACATTTTATGTGGCACTCCGCCCCACTAAAAGAAAGGTGATGTCCTCATCACGACCTACGTCTCTTCTTTGCCGGTCTCGCGTGGAATTTTTCTATGGCTTCTTGGGCACGTTCCATGTCGGATTCATTCACCCAAGAAGCCTCTATCGGATGGTATCCTTTCCACTTGACTAAGTACTCCCGCTTTCGCCCTCTAAGTTGCCTTGACTTAAGCACGGCCTCCACCTCAAACTCCGGTTCATTATGAACCAAGTCGGGTGAGGGCCTTGAGTTGTTTTCACGATTAGGCCTTGAGGCATCACGAGAGAGCAGTTTCAAAAGAGACACGTGAAATGTGGGATGAACTCTAAGGTTTTCCAGAAATTCTAACTTATAAGTGTCGGAAAGTTTCTTTTCTAACACTTTGAATAGACCCGCATATGGGCCCATGAACTTATGACTTAAACCTTCGGGCAATCGGAAGTTTTTGATGTTCAACCACACTTCGTCTCCCACTTGAAATTTCACCTCTCGTCGGGACTTGTCCGCAAAATCCTTGTATCTTTTGTGCGCCTTTTCCAAGTTGGCTTTTGCTAACTCCCACAAGTGCTTTCTCTCTTCATCAAGTTGTGTGACCATTGGCACCTCCTCACTTGCATCACTCAGGAGTTGTCCTTGTGTTGCCCAAGTCATGGGCACAATTGGTGACTTGCCCGTCACCATTTGGAATGGGGTGGACCCGGTTGCGGAGTGTTCCGAGTTGTTGTAACAAAACTCGGCTAACTCCAAATGGTCCACCCAATCTTGTTGATCTGCCGCCACATAATTCCTCAAGAATTGTTGGATGACCAAGTTCACCCTCTCGGTTTGTCCATCGGTTTGGGGGCGGAATGAAGTGTTCATCTTGAGCTCTGACCCCATTCGCTTCCACAAGGCCTGCCAAAACTTACTTGTAAACTTCGGGTCTCGATCCGACACTATGTCTTTTGGAAGACCATGGTGTTTGAAAATGTGGGAGAAGAACAACCTCCCCGTCTCTTGAGCCGTGGCTTCATCCTTTATGGGAATGAAGTGTGCAATCTTGCTAAATCAATCCACCACAACCATGATGGCATCAAACCCCTTTAAAGGGGGCAAACTTACCATGAAATCCATTGACACACTTTCCCACGGCCCCTCGGGAATTGACAAAGGTTGCAACAAACCTGCTTGCTTCTTGTTGAGGGTTCGGTTTTGTTGACAAGTTAAACAAGTCTTCACATACTCCTCCGCACAATCTTTTAAATTGGGCCAATAGTAAGACTTCTTGAGAAATGTTGTGGTGTGCTTTGCACCACCATGGCCCGCGAGAGGTCCATCATGACATTCCTTCAAAAGTGTGTCCCTAATCTTCCCTTCCGGCACGTAGAGTCGAGTTTGCTTGTACCACAATAATCCATTTCGCAAATGGAAGTGGGACTTGGCTCCATTTTGGATGCCTTGCCTCACCTCCTTGGCAAAGGCATCCCGGCGGCTCGCTAGTCTAACTTCCTTTTGAAGTTTCGACTCTCCAACATACACCACTCTAAGTTGGTGTTTCTGGCTCAAGGCATTGGGGACTATGTTCTCCTTTCCCAGCTTGTGCCGGATGTCCACATTGAACAATGCCAATGTGTCTTGCCACCTTACTTGTTTCGATGACAACTTGGGCTGGGTGGCGAAGTACTTCAAGGTCACATTGATGGTCCACACCACCACATCTTTGGAGCCTATGTAATGGCCCCAAGTCTTGAGACAATGTATGACTGCCCACATCTCTTTCTTGTGTGTTGGCCACCTTCACTCCGTCTCACCTAACTTCTTGCTTTCAAAGGCCACCGGTCTTCCATCTTGCACCAACACACCCCCAATTGCAAAGTCGGAGGCGTCGGAATGGATTTTAAATTCTTTGTCAAAGTCGAGCAACTTCAACATCGGCACCTTCACTAAAATTCCCTTCAATGTTCGAAAGGCTTCGTCGCATGCTTCATCCCATTCACAGGTGACGGCGGACTTCTTCAAGAGGTTTGTCAAAAGCGCCGCTATCTTAAAAAAGTTCTTGATGAACTTGCGATAGTAAGAGGCCAATCCTAAGAAGGACCTCAAAGCGAGAACCGACTTGGGCGGCTCCCAATCCAAGATTGCCTTAACCTTGTGATCATCCATCATCAAGCCCTCTTGAGTTATTCTATGTCCCAAAAAGTCCACTTCCGTCACCCCAAATTCGCACTTCTCAAGCTTGGCATACAACTTATTTTCCCTTAGCCTTTGGAACACCTTGCGAAGGTGCTCCGCATGCTCCTTCAAGGAGCTACTATAAATCAGAATGTCGTCTATGTAGACCACCACAAAATCATCAAGCCATTCACGGAAAATGTCATTCATGAGAGTGCAAAATGTGGCAAGCGCATTGGTGAGCCCAAAGGGCATCACCATGAACTCGTATGAGCCATACCTTGTGCGGCAAACGGTTTTCTCTTCGTCCCCTTCCGCTATCCTTATTTGGTAATACCCGGAAAGTAGATCAATTCTACTAAAAACCTTGGCTCCCGAGAGACGGTCAAATAGATTATCGATGCAAGGTAAGGGATATCGATTTTTCACCGTTGCATTGTTGAGTGCTCTATAATCAACACACATCCTTAAAGTCCCATCCTTCTTGTGAACAAAAAGGATAGGTGCCCCATATGGTGACTTGCTTGGTTTCCCATCTAAAAGTGGGATTGTGTGAGTGAAGGCGCATGAGTTGCCTTGTGGAAGTGGACCAACCATCCACTTTATGTTAGGAAAAGCTTGGAAGAAAGAATGCATGGGAGGCCAAGGCATGATGTGTGTGATGCGGGTGTTGGATGAGTATGAGCCCAAGGAGGTCACCAAGTTGGTGACTTCCGCCAAGTGCATAAGGCGAGTGTTGGAATAGTTTCCGAATGTGATGCCCGACGAGTTACCCGAAGACGTGCCCCCAAGAAGACAAGTTGATCATGCGATTGAAGTGATGTTGGGAGTTGAACCTCCTGCCAAGGCCCCATATCGAATGAGCCATGAGGAGTTGAAAGAGTTAAAGGTTCTAACTAACCTATTTTGCCCCTCTATGAGCACATTGTTTTGGGTGATAAACTCCATTTCCAAAATGCACTCCATTCCACCTAAGGTGGAAACCAACAAGTCCACCTTTCCTCTCCAATTCCCTAATTAAAAAGGCACTCCTTTTGCTTGTAACGTGGTTGGATGGGGAACCCCATCCGCAAAATGCACCTCGATGGGTGCCTTGAGCTCTTCCAAGTGGAGCTCCATCCTTTCGGCGCTCTCCCGAGTTATGAAGTTGTGAGAAGCCCCTGTGTCCAAAAGACATAAGATTTTCCGCTTAGCAATCTTCCCCTTCAAGAAGATAAGTCGATTGCATTCCAGTTGGGCTAGAGTGGCATTGAGAGCAAGTACCTTAGAGCTCCCCACTCCCGACTTGGACTTGGGACAATCTTTGGAGTAATGCCCCATTTCGTTGCAATTAAAGCATGCCCCCTTGGGCTTTGCTCCAAATTCTCCCTTGGATTGGCTCCCCTTGGAGGGCGCCCCTTTCTTCACAAAGCTCCCTTTTGGTTTGAACCCCGAGCTTTGGAATTTGGGCTTATCCTTGGTTGGGCTTCCTTGCCCCCGACTCCATTCCCCCTCATGCCTTGGTTTCTTGTGAAGGAACTTGTTGTCCTTCTTGAACCCGAATTTGTCACTTCGCCCCATATCCGAGAAGTTCTGCACTTTTGTGATGGCCTCGGATAATGAGGCGGGCCAAATATTCTCAAGCTTTCGCTTGCCCCAAGTTGGAAGCCCCATCACAAATTAGCACACACGGTCCATCTCATGCATGTGCCGCACCTTGAGCATGAGTTCGGAATAAGCCCTCACGTATTGCCTCAAATTTTCATTCGGGGCATTCATAAAGTCACGAAGCTTGCACCTTGAAATGTAATCGGAGTTCCTCGAGACGAATTTCGCCTCAATGCGGTCCTTGAAGAACTCCCACGTATAGCCATGGTTTTTTCCCTCCTCCTGTCTCACCGTCCGCCACCATGTGGCGACATAGCCTTTCAAGTAAGATTGGGCGAGCTACACGGCGAAATGCCGTCCAACCTTGGCGGCATGCAAGTAGTCGTCCATTTCCGCAAGCCAAGCATCCACGACCTTGCGGTCGTGGGTTCCATCAAAGTTCCCGGGTTTAGGCGGTTGGAACATTTCACCTTTGGAGGCTCCCGTTTTGAGAGCCGCCACCAACTCACCAAAGTCAGGCCTTCCCATCTTGAAGAGCACTTCCAATTGCTCCGAGGTGAATAGGACCGAGCTCCTTTGTTCCTCTTCCTCACTTCGGGGCTCATCTCAGTCCTCCCGAGGCATGGGTTCCTCCTCCCCAATAGATTCGGGCGGGGCTACTTGGTCATCGACGGGCTCCTCCATCACGGAGTCTTGCGATTATTTGCGATTCTTCTTGGGAGCCGTCCAAACCCAAGAAGTGAGCTTCACCACTTGCTCTCATACCACGTGACGCGCTCCCAAGTCACGGGGTGAAACCCCACTTGAGGGTTTCACAAGGTCAAGTTGCGAAAGTTGAGACTTGGAGGCACGCTCCCGGCTTCCAACTCTAGAAAGGGGTAGAGGGTCAAGTTGGGAGCCCAGGGATTAGACTAGGAAGAGGTACTAGTTGATCAAGCTAGCATCTGCACCAAAACAAACCACCCGACTGGTTAGTTCACTTTTCGGGACACCTTTTGGTGTTGGGACAAGCCACGGGCATTTTGGACCACAAGACTCACCACGGCCCGGACTCGGGGGATGCCACCACCATCCCCCATATAGTATACTCTGCGACGCCCCGTGGGGGCTACATCCAAATGGCACAAATTCCCGGGACTCCCAAGTTGGAGTCCCGAAATCCAACCAAGTGTCCTGGTTCTAGACTCTTGGGACTTTGAGAGGTCATAGCTCCTCGTCCTGACCTCTGATTGCAATGAGGTCTTAGCCGAAGTTGTAGCCCTTGTCAAGATCTTTCCAACGATGTATTGCACTTTTGAATCAAACATCAAAACCTGGTCAATTCTTGACTTTTAGTGGTCGGGAGTCAAATTGCTAGTTTGACTCCCGGCCCTTCTTTTGCCCATAACTTGGGCTACAAATGTCCAAATCGAGAATGCGAGGGCATTCTCGATATTTACGTTTCAAGACCTTTCCAATGACAAAAAAAACACCTCAATGTGAGGTGTTTTGCCCCCTTGCTGTCGAGCTCTGAACACTCGGGAGTCCCGGAAGACTCCAAATCCCCAACTTTTCCAAGTGTTGGGCTTCACCCCCACACTTGGCCAAGTTAGGGTTGCGACACTGGGACACCCTTGGGTGTTGGGACAAGCCACGGGCACTTTGGACCACAAGACACACCACGGCCCGCACCTGGGGGAAGCCACCTGCTTCCTTAATATAGTATTTTCTGCGATGCCCCGCCGAGACTACATCTAAATAGCTCTTTTCCCAGGACTCCTAAGTTAGAGTCCCGAAACTGTCCCGAAACTGTCCTGAAACTGTCTCGGGTGGAGTCCTGGGACTTTGGGAGCTCATAACTTCCGATTGCAAGGTCTGATCGTGACAAGGTTTAAACCAAACTTGTAGCCCTTATCAAGAACTTTTCAACGACATATTGCAATTTCAATTCGGAGGTCAGGAAAAGGTCGATTCTTGACTTTTAGTGGTGGGGAGTCAAATTGCCAGTTTGACTCCCGGCCCTTCTTTTGCCCATAACTTTGGCTACAGATGTCCAAATGGCCAATGCGAGGCCATTTTTTACATTCACGCTTCAAGACCTTTCCAATGACACCAAGAACACTTTAATGCGAGGTGTTTTGGGCTTTTCTTTTGATCTTTAAACATTCAGGAGTCCCGGAGGACTCCAAATCTCCAACTTTGGAAATGTTAGGCTTCACCCCCACACTTGCCCAAAGTGGGGTTGCAAAAGAACTAATGACCAGATTACGAACATCATTTGCAACACGTGAGACAATCGAATGTCCCTCTAAGGTGTTGGATGGGACCTTTGTAGCATGTGGCTTAGGGATTGGTAAAAGACCTGATGTAGTGTTCAAGGTATCCTTTAAGATTGGAATTATGTCCTTAGTGTTTAGCTTCAAATCTTGAAAATTAAACAATGGTGCCATTTCATGCATTTGAAGTTGGCATTCCATAAGCTGATCAGTGGAAAATTGTGTGTTTTCCTAATGTACATGTACTCCTGGGACATGAGAATTTGATGCCCTAACAGCTTGTGATGTAGTAGTCTCCTCTTGTCGTAACCCCACTTTGGGTTGAGTGGGAGGATGAAACTCCCACTCCCAAAGTTGGGGATTTGGAGTCCTTCAGGACTCTCGAATGTTTAGAGCTCAATAGCAGAAGCCAAAAAACCTTGCATTGGGGTGTTCTTGGTGTCATTGGAAAGGTCTTAAAGTGTAGACATCCAAAATGCCCTCGCATTGGTCATTTGGACATTTGCAGCCCAAGTTATGGGCAAAAGAAAGACCGGGAGTCAAACTGACAATTTCATTCCTGACTACTAAAAGTCGAGAATCGACCTCTTCCTGACATCCGAATTGGGAGTGGAAAGCTCTCAAAGAGAACTACAACTTTGGTTTAGACCACGCCTTGATCAAACTTGGCAGTCGAGAGATATGAGCTCCCAAAGTTCCGGGACTCCAACCCGGGACAGTTTCGGGACTCCAACTTGGGAGTCCTGGGAAAAAGAGCCATTTGGATGTAACCTCCGCGAAGTGGCGCAGAAAATACTATATGGGGGAAGGTGGTGGCTTCCCCCAAGTCCAGGCCGTGGTGAGTCAAGTGTGTCAAAGTGCCCGTGGCTTGTCCCAACACCCAAGGGTGTTCCGAATGTAAACTAACCCCCGTGTGGTGTGTTTTTCGATGCAGATTCAAGCTTGATCTTCTAATCCCTCTTCTTAGTCTAATCCCAAGACTTTTAGCACGCCCCTCTACCCCTCTATAGTGTTGGAAGTCGGGAGCGGCCCCTAAGTCCCAACTTTCCACAACTCCACATAGTTGAACCCTCAAGTGGGTTCAACACGGGACTTGGGAGCGCGTCACCTCCCCCCTCGCCAACAAGGTGTGTTCTTCTTCCATGTTGAAAGGATGAAAAGATTGTGGCATGACTGCTCAAGCTCCTTTAGCCTTAGTAATAGGACTTGAACCAAATGCGAGTCCATCTGAATTACCTGCTTAGTGGCAGAAACTCTGGGTGCCACACTAGCTTCTTGTGTTGCGACATAGGAAAGGCAAAAAAAAGTAGCAAATTTTGGTGTGAAACTAGAATTGTGTGGAGTGGAAAGAACATACTCCCCAACCATGGCATCGTGTGGAAGGCCGTAGAACGACCTAAGAGGTTCCTCTCGTGATCTTGAACCTTGTACAGGTTGGGCATGACTAGCTGGTTGGGAGGATTTGCCTTTTAGATTAGCAAGTTGGGCCTTCAATGATTCGAGTTCATTTTGTAAAGTCTGAACTTGAATTGCATGGGTTTGAAGCATCTCCCTCTTATCAGCATTTTGCTCCTTCTTCTTAGCATTCTTGTTGGAATTACCCTTGGTGGGCAAAGCCTAAGTGGAAGGCTGAGGTGCCTTCGCTTTTGGTTGAGGGACAGCGGAAGATGCTGGCAAATTTTGCCTTTGTAATCAGAGTTGCTTCCGCTCTGGAACTTGGCAAAATAGACAGATTCCTAATGTCCCTCTTTCCCACAATAATCACAAAAGAGATCCTCGGAAGGAATGTTGCACTCATTAGCTTTATGGGCAAGATTGCCATAGTAGTTGCAAGAAGGTAAGATGGGTGTAGCCAAGTGCACTGCTTTAGTCCTTGAAGAAGAATGTGATGATCTAGTTGGCGCAGTTGGTGTAGGTTGAAGCCTTGAACGTGATGAAAGCCTCATAGTACTGGCCTCATAGTGTGCATGAGCCAATTCTAGCTTTTCGGAAATGTTGTACACATCCAACAAAGTGTACGAGTTTCCAAATTTTACAAAGACCCGTTGCCAAACTTGCGCATGTAGTGTTGGAGTACCTTCCAACGAATGAAAATACCGGTGGGCAGCTTCGAGGTCTATGATGTTCTACGTATCCTCTTTGAGTTTGAGAAGCCTCCTATAGAGCATCTTGAAGGTTTCAACCTTCTGCCGTGAGAAGGTGGCGAGCTGTAGAATTTTTTCAAAACTTTTGACTGGAAATTCTAGCTCAAAAATTTGAAAGAATTCTTCCACTGGATCAACAAAAGCTGGCGCATCAGTGATGGGAGGATTGATTGTAGTAGCAACAATGAATTGTTGAAGAGTAAGGTTTACTAAGGTAGGTATTGGGTTTAGATTATTCGGCACAATCTCGTGATGTGCAATTGCAACTTGCAATGCAACTTGAGAGGCGGTGGCGATGGCTATGGCGTAAGCTGGATTGGGAGCTTGGGTGACACCCAAATCCTTGCAAAATGTTACTCGTAGACATCCAATGCTTCATAGTGCACATAATGGGCCAATTGTTTAAATGCAAACGCCTTGGTGTAATTAGTGCCATACTTGAGCTCCAATTCATAAACCACAGTTGAGAAAGTTGCTTTAAACTCCCTCAAGGAAATAGTACCTGGCCTTTCGTTGAACTTCTCAATTCTCCCAAAAGAACTGCTGACCTCCATGGTGTATATGGGTGTTGAAGTCATAGCTTGCAACGGAGTATATGGTGATGGTGTGAACATAGGTGCAGCAACAAGCATACCCCACTAATTAACCCCTCCAAATGGATTTTGATGTACAGTTGATGTAGTGTAACCTAAACTTGAATTCCTAATAGGAGTAGTATTAGATGACGATGGTGCTGTGGATGTTTGATGGTACGGTCATGAAGATCGTGAATTCAAAAATATTGGTTCAATAGGTTGTGTGTTACTTCGTAACTATACCTTGGCTCTGGATGAGTAGTAGTATTTTCATCATCCGGGACATGGTGTTGTCCCATGCCCCAAAATTTTGTACTAATATAATCCCTCAGTTACAAAATTCTAACACAATGTATGGTTTGAATCTCCCTAATCACAGGATGGTAGTACGTCAGAATACAACAAGATAGGTTGCAGGACACAACACCACACGATGCACGACCACAGTGCACAGAACGCAGGACACAAGAATGCAGTACGGTAGTACATAGGACGTCAGGGCAGTAGGACGCAAGGCACTGGACAACAGGGCATAGGATGGTAGTACAATGATGCAAACAATGACATCAGCAATGACGTAGGCAGGATTTTAACAACTAACGATGCAAGACAGTCTGACGAAAACCTGACAGACGTCGGACGAAAGTCCGATGAAAAACGTTGCAGATGATGCTATAGAGCGCCCTTGAGCTCCATAGCAAAGGCAGCACTGTCAGGTGTGCATGAGACGTCTATGGCTAAAGACAACGCAACGAACGTCACGCCGTAGGTTGGTGCTGCAACGTTGTAACTCGCGTGTGTTTTTTTTTTTTTTGAGTGACTCTTAGCAAGTTTAAGAGTCTTCAACCTCTTCCTGGACGTGCGAGAAAGAGAGAAATAGAGAGCAAGAAAAAAAAAGAGACAGCTTTGAAACTTGTTTTGGTCTTGCTCTTCCAAGCTCCTCCGCACTCATCTAATCCTAGCCCTGTTGACGCGCTCCCAAGTCACGGGGGTGAAACCCACTTGAGGGTCTCACCAAGTCAAGTTGCGGAATTCAGGACTTGGTAGCACGCTCCCGGTTTCCAACTTTAGAAAGGGGTAGAGGGTCAAGTTGGGAGCTCAGGGATTAGACTATGAAGAGGACTTAGTTGATCAAGCTAGAATCTGCACCAAAACAAACCACCCACGTGGTTAGTTCACATTCCGCGACCCCTTTGGGTGTTGGGACAAGCCACGGGCACTTCGGACCAAAAGACTCACCACGGCCCGGATTCGGGGGATGCCACCACCATCCCCCATATAGTATATTCTGCGACACCCCGTGGGGGCTACATCCAAATGGCACAAATTCTCGGGACTCCCAAGTTGGAGTCCCGAAATCCAACCAAGTGTCCCGGTTCTGGACTCTTGGGACTTTGAGAGGTCATAGCTCCTCGCCCTGACCTTTGATTGCAACAAGGTCTGAACCGAAGTTGTAGCCCTCATCAAGATCTTTTCAACGACGTATTGCACTCCCAAATCGGACATCGAAAGCCGGTCAATTCTTGACTTTTAGTGGTCGGGAGTCAAATTGCCAGTTTGACTCCCAGCCCTTCTTTTGCCCATAACTTGGGCCACAAATGTCCAAATCGAGAATGCGAGGGCATTTTCGATATCTACGTTTCAAGACCTTTTCAATGACACTAAGAATATTTCAATGCAAGGTGTTTTGCCCTTTGCTGTTGAGCTCTAAACATTCGGGAGTCCCGGAGGACTCCAAATCCCCAACTTTTCCAAGTGTTGGGCTTCACCCCCACACTTGGCCAAGTTAGGGTTGCGACACCTATCGGTTGGCAGTAGTGTAAGAACATAAGCTCCCTCCAGCCAGCTCCCTCCAGTAGCGCCAACAACACTAGTAACAAAGAGAAATTTAAGAATTCAACATCAAATTTTTTTTGTTGCTTTCAACATTAAACAACAGAAATAGAGTTTTTCTAGAATTGAATTGAATTGCAAAGAAGGAATGAAGATGTATGTAGACGGTGGCCGTGTAGTAACCATCGTGAGCATCTAGAAAATCCAATTAGACTATGGAGGTAACTCTCATACAAAGGAATTCTAGAAAAACTAAAGGAGAAGGGAAGGGCTTGGCCCTTTTATACAACCACCAAAAAGTTGAAATCCTAAACACCTAATAGCGTACAGTCATTTTAGAACGTACATTAACCCTACAACCGTACGTTACACTAAAAGATATGACGCGCATGCTCGTAACCGGCCATTATGTATGAAGTTGTGCGTACATGCATGACATTAATGGGCATGGTTCATTTTGGAGGGAAATCTCAAATTTGAATTTTCTTCTTACACGTGCCTTTAGGGTTAGGGTCCAACAACCAAGTTAGTTTGAACTCAGAAAGTTTTTGTACAACCCCATTGTTGTAGTTTCTTTCTGGAATCTTGTTTTTCATTATTCTTGTGAGATAAGGAAAAAAGAGGAAATAAGGTTGATTTTTTGTCTCTATTGAATAATATTAATGAACTATATTATAAAATACAATTTACTTGCTTATTTTGAAAGTTTGATTAACATTGCGAATGTATTAGGTTTGATGATATTACAAATATATAGGTTTTTTATTCCAACAAATAATTAGAACTATCAAGGGGTGGCAGTTCAAACCTGACAGTGGAAAACTTGCAGATTCTTAATTTCATAAATATTTGGGCACAAGTAATAAATATCTTTTGAAAAATCTAGCAACAAATAAATAATTTAATCTTTGCCAAAACTATTCATTAGTATGGTATGAGCTTCTGTCCAAAGCGTTCTCTCATCCCTCTGCTTGCCTTTTGATAACTTGGGTGTAGATTGTAGAGTGTTGGGCGGTTATTAGACACTGCACCAAACCCTTTCCGGGTATCATGGAAGGTTCTTAAGTTTGAGCATCACGGATCTCATATTAATCGTATACCTGATTCTGATATACAACTGTGGTTCTCAATGTTTCAAAAATGTCACATGATCGCCAAGAAGATCACTGGTTCTTTTTCTTTGATTGGGTTTTGAAATACTGTGAACCAGGGACTCTTTGATTTTGAATATTTTTCAAATACCCAGAACCGGTGGTTCTTTGATTTGGGTTTCTTTTTTAATTAAAAACATCCCAAACATATAGTTCTAAAAAGTTCAAAGAACTACCCCCCACAATGTTGTGGACAATGGTGTGGACTATGTCAAGGAAAAGAACACAATATATTGCCAGGTAGCTTTTAGAGTACTAATTTTCTGCATCTTGAATGTTTGCGTGTATTATGCTTGGTTTATGAACTCAGGTGAGTTAGTTTGACTGAATATAATCAGTGTTGCATCTTTAATGGTTTTGAACTGAAGTATTAATATTGTTGTTGTAGGATGTAAGATTTTCTTTGGAAAGTTTGGAGCTCTAAGCATGTAAAGTTCTTTCTAGTATATAAATATATTCCTCTGCTAATTGAGGCAACAGATCTAATCACTGAAAAGTTCTGGTGGCCAGCAGAACCCCACATTATATGTGCATATACTTGTTGTAGGCAGTACAAAAATACTGCTTGCTCCTCTTTTCTTTTTTTTCCCTTGTCTGCCCTTGGCCTGACACACTTTGGACCCCTGTAATACACATTTTGGGCTTGTAATTTGGACTAGGTGTGCATTACAAGCCCAAAACCTAGTCCATTAAAACCAGAAACCTGCATAACAGGAGCCACCAGACACATCTTGGATGGGCAAAAGGCAGTCAGAAAAAAATAAAAATAAAAATGTAGTGTACTGCTTGCAATAGCAACGTCTGTGTGCATCTAGAATCACTTCTTCACCTGGCATGGAGATTATATATCAGTGCCTGACTATGATCTAATGGTATGCAGGCTTATAACTTGCAGGGTGTCAACAAAAGCTTTATTTCTCCTCATCACTGAACTCAAAACCCAAAATTCCACAAGGCCACGAATTACTTACCCAAGCTCTGCTGAAGCTGCTGGTTCTTGCAATCCTAAGTCCAAAGGATTCAAGCTAATTATATTCCCAAGCATATATATAGATTTATATGATCTGTTTAGGTGAAAGATGTGCAAATTAAGATCAAGCTGCAGCCTGCAGCCTGCAGCCTGGTTTATTGCACCAGGTTCCATTTGACTCATGATGATATAACTAAGCAGGTGGCTTTTATACAGAGCTGAAATCAGACAGATAATAGATCATGATCATGGGGCAGGCTACTAGTGGTATTAGGCAAACTATAATACATATGAAGCTGATCTTATTCTAAGCTAGAACACTTAATTTCTAGAATACAGTACTTAGACTCATGTGGAGCTGCTACTAGCTCGGGACATGAATTACTAGTGACTTTTGTGTTAGGCTGCAACAACTTCTTCTTCTTCTAACTCATGAGAATTATTAGCCAACTTCTCCAGTTCCTGAATATACATGTCTGTCCCACTCATGATGAAGGGGACTAAATGTTCTGCTCCTTCTTGTGTTGGGCCAAACCGAAATGCCCAGCGCACCGACGTCTTTTCTTGGTCCACTTCCTTTGCCTGCGCACACAGCTCCACAAAAACTAACTCACGGTGTGATTGAAAACAACATATACATATATCTATATTGCAGATTATTATTCCTTCAAAGCATATTACTAACTTGGGCTCCGCGCTGCTGCCCACTACCAGTGACGATGAACTTTCTTTTTTTTTCCTTCTCTCTCTTTTTGTTTTCATATGGACGTTTTCAATAGTTTATCATTATTTGTGTCAATGTCAAATTTAATTTGAATTAATACAAATATCATGCACATGAAAAGGCACATGTTATAACATTTGTTGTGCCTTTTCATATCCATGTTGGTGGGTAGGGAAAAGAGTGAGGTATTTATTAAGAAAGGAATGAAATAGTTCTAAGGATAGGAAGTAGTTATTAGCACCAAAAAAAAAGAATAAGGAAAAAAAATGAGGGAGTTAGGCTTCCCATATATACCAATTCCTCGAAATTTCTCGTCACTAAAATTATGCATCCTACACTTCTTGAGTCTCTCGAGCACTAAAATAAATCCTTAGTACTTCAAATTTTGTAATGCTTCTGGTTCTACTGGAGTCACACATTGAAAGGCAGGCAACGAATGGAGAAGACGTGTACAGTCTAGTGGACTTGATCCATTGAATACTATGCCAAGATCATAGTCTTCACTGGTAATTGAAACGCTTTGATCAAAGCTAGTGTGATCAACAGGCATCACCTGTTGATGCCTAGTTGTTGAAGTGATATGTCTCTTTCAATTGGTTTATTTGACTAAAGTGACCTTTTTGACTACTCCAGAATACTTACTTCCCAGTAATCCATCCATGGAAGTGTGCAGGATAGCGTGGACACTAGTGTGAAGACCAGTCCTTTCCACAATTCCAGTTTAGTCTCTAATTACACACCATGTTTGATACAAAACAACCCACAAGTGAACCTCTTGAGGGCCATATGATCCACAACAGTTTCAGTAGAATGAGATCCAGTCTAGAATTCCTACCCGGAATATTGGACCATCCTTGTTAGGCTGATCATCATATATAGTAGCAAAATTGGAAGAAGAGAAAGAATTATGTGATGTGATCTACAACATGGCTAGGGCTCATGCATATATATAGTTGCCGATCATAGTTATATGGTTCCAGTGCAGGTCCATGGATTCAAAAGAATTCTGCAGCAATTGGGAACATGATCAAAGAGCTCCAGGATTTCTCAATACCTGGAAGGTAGAGTAGTAACCAGGTTGGAGGCCAGTGTTGCTCTCCACAAACTCGTAAGAGAAAACATGTTGCTCCGTGTTGATGGCAGCCAGCTTCTGTGTCGCCCACTGACATTCTTCCGTGTCTGTGCGGCCCGGCAGATTTGACACCTTCCTAATGCAGCCCGCCACTCCGCTTTCTCCCTCCACCGGCTCGATCGTCAACAAATTAGGGAACTCCCAAAAATTGGATGCTATGTCCCACACTTTTCTCACCGGTGCTGATATGGTCCTCTCCACTATTCCGCTCCAGTTCTCGCCCGTGTCGTCATCTTCCTCCGCGGCCTCGTCTCCTTTCTCTGCACACTCCCAGTTCTCGCCGGTATTGTCGGCTCCTTTCTCCGCGGTGATCTCGCTCCCGTTCTCGCCGGTATTATCGTCTCCTTTCTCCACGGTGATCTCGCTCCAGCTGTTCTCGCCATGTTCGCTCCCTTTCTCCTCAGTCTCGCTGCAGTTCTCGGTCATACTAAGCGACCCCATGAACACAAATCTTGGTAGGTACTACAAACGCCAGAAAGGCTGCAAGAAGTTCACTACTAATCTCAGCTGCTTCTAGCTAGAAGTGCGCCAGCTCCCTCTTTGAGCAAACAAGCAAGCTGAGGTTTTGAGCAAAATATGCAGAAGAAGAAGTTAGTTGCAGTAACAAGCTGAGAAGCTTGGATCACTCACAAGATGACTGACTGGCTGAAGGCTCCAAGAGGATAGAGCTTTATAGCTAGCTAGATGGCTGTAGTTCTAGCCTCAGCCGGTGCAGCAGCAGTTTTCACAAAGAGCCAACGTCACGAGTTAAATCACAAGACTCATCATGGGTCACAGATCATGTACACTAGTGTAAGAAGAAGTCTAGATTCTAGAACTTGAAGGAGGTAGACGACGATCCCGCTGCGTCACTGCAAATCTAGTGCAATTGTGACCCACTAGCTAGTAGCCTAATCTTGATTTCTTTTAAAGAAGAAATCTCCAACACCACGACTTCTGAAAATTCTAGTAATGATGTTGAAACGTTGATCAAGACAAAGGGAGCCAGTAGAGATGTGCATAGTAATTACAGCTGAGTTTTTTTTTTTTTTCCCTTTTGGCTTTGTTTCTCGAGAAGGAAATTAGCTGTAGTTGCACCTGCACCAGCTGCCCAGCTCATGATTCTAGTTTGTGTCCAATATTGCAGTAACCAGCAAGCTGCTAGCTGGGACTGATCAGATTCTGTTTAGCTCTGCCCTTCTTCAAGGTAGAGACATTGTGGTGCACCTAGAAACGAGCCAAAGTTTGCTATCCTTAACATTCTAGGGTTGTTTGGAGTCCCACTATAAAAACATTTCTGGCATAACTGAAGGATGCACAATTGGGTTTCACCATGCTAACCACCATGTATGTTTCCAATTTATTATGGTACTGAACATTTATCATCATAATGGATGTCATTTAAAGGCCATAACTAATGGGACATGCCTCTTGTTTCTAGAAATTTTCATTTTATAATTACCTCACTCTTTTCCCCTATCCATCAACATGGATATGAGAAAAAAAATTAATATGTGTCTTTTCATGTCCATGAAATGTATATTAATTTATATTAAAATTGATATCGACATAAATAATGATGAATTATTGAACACCATATGAAAACATAAGAAAAAATAAAATAGTTTGATATCACTGGTAGTGCATAGCAACAAAGAGCTCTAATTTACTTACCATGACTGAACTCAGAGATTCCATTGAGTTATTCTGCAAAACCTGGGCTGGAACACAATAGAGATATCCTGAAAGTCACCCAGTCTTTGCCCTATCTTTGAGCCTCCTTTCGCCCCCAAAACTCTCTTTCAGTGGTATCCAAAAAGTAAGGAAATTTTATTAAATCTGGGTTTGAAATGCTCTAATATGCATCTAGTTGCTGAGGCATTGCTCGGATGAGCAGCACCCACGCTAGTGGTACCGTCTGAGAAACCAGTGTTGGTTTGGTATCTAATATGATTGATTGATTGATTGATTGATTCACGTTTAAACATACCTGTATGGCCACTATGGGTTCTGGTATTGGGTTTTTTTCTTAAACTTTCATGAGTGCCAGCCTAGGTTATTGGGTCTTTTTAGAACTTTCATACCAACCTGGTCCTTTGTCCAAGACAGATTTCTTGCTGACTAGCTATGAAGCAGACCTATGTACGTCCAGTATTCAAACTGTATAAAGCTGAACAAAGCTGGGATCGTGAATCTCAGGGTCCCTAACAGGCTGGTACAGGCATGAGGCGAGAAGCTGAGGCCTCAAGTCTTAACCTGTGTTGGTTTGATGTCGACTATGATTCACGTCAAATGAAGCAGCAGTGTTGGGTGCGTACCTGGTTTTGTGGGTCGGAAATGTGGGTTTTTATTTCAATGAGAAGACAATCAAAACTAGGATGGGGTCTGATTCTAGGCTCTGGTTCTAAAATCAGATTTATTTATTTATTTATTTGAAGAATTGGACATGGAACCAGATATCGAATGTCAATAATGAGTCACTAATAATGATTTTTCCCTTTACCAACAACGATTTTAGGATTAATGTATAAAATATACACAAATATATAATATATTGGATCTATGGAATAAGCTTGTGCTTATGAATGAATAGACACTTCAATAAATTGACATTTAATTGTTGTCATAACATCTTAGGTGAGAAAAAAATTGTATGGTGCAAAGAAAAAATTCAATTGGTCAATGAGATTATTCAACTTGGTGCCTTCAATAGATTTGAAGAGTTCACTAGAAGAGTTCCTAGTGAACTAGTAGTTGAATGCAAAGGATTTGTAAATTTTAAGGAGGTTTTAAAAGGATGCATTCACAATTGGGGTGCATGAAAAGAATGTCCAATTGTGAAACCATATTGGAATTGGTATATAATTGATTTTTTAAATTAGTATAACCTACAAGTTATATCATTTTTAGTGTTTCATTCAATATGAATGTACATAAGGATCAATGTGATCAAATATACTCTTAATTTTGATGATTAAAAAATGTTTCAAAGGGCACATTCACAATTGCGGTTCAAAAAAAAAAGAAATACGATATCAAGATTTTTCTTAAACTAGTTTTTAGAAATAACTACTATAGGGGACACATGGTTATCAACATGGGCCTTGTCATGTTGCATCAATTTTGATTTAGCCCAACATCACATTGGTTTAGGATCAACATAGGATCAATTGGGTCAAAATAGTAATGTTTTATGGAGGAGTAAAATTTTCAGACCAATAGCAATTGAAATACATTTTGTCAGATAATTTTGGGGGACAAGGGTGACTAAGTATATGTGGGTTCTTGATCCATATGATGATCAAATTTTAGTTGCATTGAAATAAATACAAATTTGAAACATCAAAATGTGATTACTAAATTTGATTGATGTCTCCATGACCTCAAAATTATTATTTTTTTTTTTTTGGCAACTAAAATTCAATTGTTGTATGGAGTAAGGTGTCCACAGCGACTAGGACCAAGTCCACCCTGGCCATAATTCAACAACAACCAAAATCAAATCTCAAATACAAAATTTTCACCATGGAGATGTGGCAATTGAATTTTAATCACCAAATTTTAGTCACCAAATTTCAATGGTCAAAATTTTCTTTCAAATTTTATCTTCTTTTTTTTATGACTAAGATTTTGGTCCGATCAACTAAAAACAAAAAAAAATTTAATTTAAGAAAATCTCTTGACCATCAAAATGTGATGACCATCTTGATCTAATCAAAGATTCTTTTTTTTATTATATTTGTCACCTAAAATAAAATAATTCATGTGGTGATGATGATTTTTCACATGTATACATTGTTATGCATTAAAACTTTGGTTCAAACCCTTTTTTTTTTAATTAATTAAATAAATAAACTTAAATCTTCTATGGACAATCTATATGATTTTTGGCATGATTATTTCTTACACATGTTATCTACACTTCAAGTTACAAATTTTAAGCTCTATGAATACAAACAATCAATCAAATGATTAATCAAAATACTCCTTTACATTACAACCCCAAAAATTGAACTTTTTTCGCTTTCAAAACATTTTTATGATTTATAATATAGTCAAATGCATGTAATGAACATGACCAAACATAGATACAAACATTATTTATCTATTAAAAAAAAACATTGACATGAATTGCATTACTTAATGCATTCCTTTTAATTCCTTATATTAATTTTTTAATTTTTTTTTGATATAATCAGTTTAAAAGGCTTTTAAAGACATTTATGTAATATCCAAAAACAGATTTAGAAATTTAACATGACATCAGTTTTACCTATTGACATATAACAATCCACTATAAATATAATGATATTAAAAACACACACACAAAAAATTATCCTTCAGAGTCTTTTAAAAATCAAACACTCCTTTTTCCAATACCCCAATCATGAATGAACCCTTAAATTTAGAAACATGGGCAATTGTCGAATTTGGGAGCAATCCAAGTTCATCAAGCGACCAAAATGGCATAACCAGTGTTGTGTGGTCAATTGAATTTATAAAAAAATCAGCAATTCTGGTTTTTTTAATATTTCAGAGTTATAGAACTGCTGGTATGTAAACATGGAAAGTGTGGAAAGTATTGTTAAGGTGACATTTTCATTGGGGGAATTAATCCACGGCATCTTTGATACTTCACAAGCAACCAAATAGAGTGAGGTTGAAAAATGCATTGCGGACATAGACTTGGTAAACAACACCCACCACATAAAAGTGCTTTGACATTCTTAGTGTTATGGCTTTAAGTGAAAAGCATGCTGCTGAAGCCTGAAATCCAGGCAAGTCCCAGAACTGGGGCTCACTCAACGCCTAATTGTGATTATCAAAAATTCAAACCCATTATTTTGGTTGTATGTAACATATTAATACACAATATTTTATCTTGGGTGTTGTGTATGAGTTGGACAAATGAGGAATACAAATAATTTTTAATTTCAGTTGAGTTAAATGTAGATGGAAGTTGGAACTGAACACAATCATAAACCAGAATACTAGGGGCATTGTGGTACCCACAAGTGACAAAAAGTCTTATATGTTGGTGACTAGTAGTTAGAGCAACTTTTGATGAGGATTAAGGAATGGCTTAACTATTTGAGCTTCCAAGATGCGATAGGAGAAGGGAAGGGAAGATGACAACAGGATTTGATTTCAATTGTGAGGCAAAAACACATGAAGTGGCAGTAATTGATTCCTTATTGTGTGTGTAAAAACCGATGTGGAAGAAGAAGGGAAGATGGTAGGGTTATACAATGTTAAGAGATTAAAAAAAAAAAAACTTAAATGTGCATGCAGGCAGCCAAGCTGCCAAAAAAATCTACAAAAATGTGACAATAATACCCAACAAACACTGCAAGGTAGGCTTTAAGCAGTGATAACACTAAATTATTGAAATGAGCCATCTGGAAGAGTCCACTTGCAGCAAGAATTTGAATTCATGCAATCTACTAGATACCATAGGTCTAATTATACAACATCCAACAAACAAGGGGCAAGAGAGAGAGAGACACACACACACACAATATATAACCATCTTGGCTTAGCACTTTCTTTCTTTGAATTTAGTTCATAAATTGATCAAGAACAAAAAATTTGAAGATGTCAGGGGATGAACACATATGGAAGAGCTGGTCTCCAATCAGAATCTGGTGGCTCCTCTGGCAAATAGTCCCAGAATATCACAAAACCCTACTCTGTCAGGCCCGCTTTCTAGCTGGTCCTTCAAGTTGAAGGAGATATATCAGATGTACCAATAGCTAGCTTGCCTCAAATGGCCAAACAAAATTGCAAGCAAATCCAGTTGGCAGTGTCAGATATTGGGTGCTGCTACCCTTGAGCTTCTTCTTCCCATTGTGCTGGCTTTTCAAATCTTGTGCCCACTTAGCTTAAGCTTTGTGTGGTCCCCATTTGAGGCCTAGATCTTGAGTGGGCTATTTTTGATTGATGTTGATTTGAGTCTACCTTCTATTGGCTGCATGATTGAACACTTTTGAAATGGGAAGGCTCGGAAGCCTCCTCCCCCGTCCCCCCAACTACCCCCCACCCCCTTCATCCTATAATTTACAGCTCCTCTCCAACATAATATCCTTCAAATGAGGGAGTATGTGACCAAGCTGACCCACACCAGTTCACCATCCATTGAAACCCCATTATGATTAAGTTCTCCATTGAACCACTATTGAATCACCAATGTTTGACATTTCTAACCCTTCATTACCACATACTTTCCTCTCACATTACCTAGGGGGAGACGATACATATGAGCTCTATCCAGTACAAATTGTCAGTGATTTACTATGTAGGTAGGTTATAATTCCAGTGATGAGTAATCAGAACTGGTATATGAGGGATTTTTTGGAATCCTTCGAATGGTATGGTCGTTCATGGACCATTTCAAAAACAATTTCAAAAATAACTACTTCATTTCTTTCTTAATAATTGCTTCCTTTTCTTATTAACTTTCTTAATTATTATCTCCCACCTTTCCTAATAATTACCTTCATTTTATAACTATCTCACTTGTTTTTGTTATGCACTAACATGAATATAAGAAAACAAATTAACATGTGTCTTTTCATGTCCATGAAATGTATATTAATTTGAATTAAATTTGAAATTGCGATGAATATATGATAACATAAGAAAAAACAAAATAATTGATCATCATTTGTAGGGCGCAACAACAAGGAGCTCAAATTAGGTAAATGGCAGTTGTGGCTATGAGGTGAGTAGATGCATGTAGATGGTTGGTACATAACTAACCATTGTGGTTAGGGAAAAAGAAAGGGTTTCTTGTCCGCACACCATCCATTCTTGCATGTTGAGCTGGTGGGTGCTGGTTCACTCTGCACCCCCCAATGAGAAGGTAGGTAGTGGTCAGTAAGTAGGCACCCAAACATGAATAGAAAAAGTTATGCACTTTCCACTAAATTAAAGAGGGACTTGTCCAATGGGGGGAGAGAGATACAAAATTCTCTCATACTGCCATGTTGGTGAAGAAGAAGAAGCTTGGCACCAGATTACAAGGAACTTTTGACTAATCTAGAGATAAGCACAAAAGTATACACCACCTTTTGACTGGGTGCATTAAACAATAGGGGAAAACAATGTGGCCTGGGTGACTGCAAATGTCAAGAAAGTCAAGAAAGACAACAAAGGAGGAGCTGAACTTGTGGAGATTATATAAAACTTATTCGTTAAAGTGGGAGTTTGTGATCAGAGTTGAATCAAAACCAGGCCTACAAAATTCTTAGTGTGCACAGAGCTTTCTGGCCACTGCCGACGACGACCCATGTACCTAGTTTTGTAGACAAACTATCCAGCTGCTAAGGACTCCACACAAATCTCATTTTCTGTGGGGTCAGGGGAATTTGTCACCCTCTGCAGCTAGTTTGACAGACAAATCTCCGGCTGCTCAGGAGTCCACCGAATCTAGCTGGTGTGGGCACTGTGGGGTCTGGAGTCTGGACATAAGGTTCACGTCACTTTCTTCTTAGAACATAGTAACACGGCTCTCTATCACTTTCTTGTTAGAACATAGTAACATGGCTCTCTGCCAGTGTGCTTTTCCCCCCTTAATATGACTTGTAAAGACACCACCATCATGCAATATGCTCAGCTCAGGTCTGTAATCCATATCAGCCTGGTCCTGGGTACTTTCCAAATTTTGGATACCAGCCTAGTCCTGCGATTGGGTCTCTTTAAAAACTTTCATACCAACCTTGTAGTACCAGGTTAGCTACTAGGCTTTTACTGATTTGAGACATGTATATACAAGTATTGACCAATTCTGCATTTTCTTTTTAAGGAACGTTTGGTTTCAGTTTTTAAATTATTATATAAAGAACTATGGAATCTCCTGCTAAATTTCTCATAAAATTTGAAGCGTGTGAAAACCTTCCGAAAAGGTTTTAGTTGGCATTCTAAACCATGGCAGTTCCTTGGGGTGATGATTTTTTTTATTTTTTTAAGAGAAGGCAGTCCTGCCTACAATTAGGGTTTAGGGTTTTTGATTAAAATTTTTAAAATAAAAATTTTTAATTGCATTAATATATATTTTTTATTCACAATGTGAGATTGATCATTGAAAACATTTCATTAGTTTTAATCAAGTGGCCCAAGCATCAATAGGCTATGGTTTTCTCATTACAAATTGTACATAAAAAAATTTAAAGTATTAATCAAATGACTCAAACATTAATAAGCTATGATTTTCTCAATACAAATTGCACACAAAATTGTATGTTTCCTTATAACAAGCATTTTTTGTTAGATCATGTCATTTTTGTAATCAACAATTAACACATCTTTGTTGGTTCTTCCCGATATCAACACAACCACATAATTAAAAAAACTTCAAACATTGACATAACCACAATAAAAACAAAAGGTTTATTGGTTGTTGCCTCCACACATCAACACAACCACAAAGGTCATCAAGTAATTGAGTTTCCACCTCCACACATTCAATAGAACCCCCCAAAAGCAAAAACCTAGAAGAACTTCTGACTTCTTGCCCCTTCGCATAAAGATAACTAGTTCAACATGCTTTAACAAAGTTCAAAAAAATTGCAAAAAAATACTTCCATGCATCAACAAAACCAACCCCAAAACTAACAACTAGGATGTCGCAACCTGACGCGCTCCCAAGTCACGGGGGTGAAACCCACTTGGGGGTCTCACAAAGTCAAGTTGCGGAATTGAGACTTGGTAGCACGCTCCCGGCTTCCAACTCTAAAAAGGGGTAGAGGGTCGAGTTGGGAGCCCCGGGATTAGACTAGGAAGAGATCAAGCTTTTAGATCACACGAACCTGCATCACAAACCAACACGGGTTGGTTAGAATCCATTTGCACTCTTTTGGTGTTGGAACAAGCCACGGGGACCCGGACTCACTTGGACTCACCACATCCTTGGCTCGGGAGTATGCCACCACCATACTCCCTATAGTATACTCTGCGCCACGTTGTGGGGGCTACACCCAAATGGCACAAATTCCCGGGACTCCCGAAATGGAGTCCCGGAGTTGTCCCGAAATCGTCCCGGCGGGACTCCCGGAATTTTGAACGGCCATAACTCCCGACTGCGGAGTTGGATCGCGACGAGGTCTGAACCAAAGTTGTAGCCCTCGTCGAGATCTTTCCAACGACGTATCGCACTCCCAATTCGGACTTCGGGAAGGGGTCGATTCCCGACTTTTAGTGGTCGGGAGTCAAACTGCCAGTTTGACTCCCGGCCCTTCTTTTGCCCATAACTTGGGCGACAGATGTCCAAATGGCCAATGCGAGGCCATTTTCGATATCTACGCTTCAAGACCTTTCCAATGACACCAAGAACACCCCGATGCGAGGTGTTTTGGGTCCTGCTGTCGAGCTCTAAACATTCGGGAGTCCCGGAGGACTCCAAATCCCAACTTTTCCAAGTGTTGGGCTTCACCCCCACACTTGGCCAAAGTAGGGTTGCGACAACTCTAAATCCCAACTTTTCCAAGTGTTGGGCTTCACCCCCACACTTGGCCAAGTTAGGGTTGCGACACTCTCCCCCACTAGAAGAAAGAGGTCAATGTCCTCATTGACACTTAGAATTTCCTTCCATATAATTGCAATTGCTTTCTTTTGGATCCTTGGCCATTTTGCCAACTTTGTGGCTAGACCTTGTCTCAAGCTAACTTAGGCGTCCCCAAGTTTCCAACATTTTCTTGACAAGTTCAAGAGTGTCCTCTCCGGGACCCTCTCCCCTTGCTTCGTCAAAAGACTAACTAGCCTAATTGACGAAGCTCCTCATTTGGGAGGAACTTTTTCATTCTTCCCCTCATGAGGAGCTTAAGTCAAGTCTAATCTTGACCTAAGCTACTTGACATGACTCCTTTCCCTATCCCGCGCCTCGGTCACAACAACCAAGCCTTAACTAAAAGGTTTGCTTATCAAGGTACGAGAAGCAACGCCTAGGTTTGCCAAACCCAAGTCCCAAACTACACTTAAAGTATGTGAGCGGGGTCATGACTTCCCGCGTTGGCCACACTACAAGCCAACCCTTCGGGATGCACCTCAAGGCATGTGCATGTCCCTGCAAGCTCACCTTGCTTGCCTCCTCTTTTGGGGTCAAGTTTCCTCAACCCCAAACTAGGAGTCCGATTTTGATTTGAGCCTACGCAAAATAGTTCCATTTATCCATGCCACAACCCTATTTGCCTTAACAGTTTTTTCATGATACAATCTCTTGGAAGTTATAATGCCCTTTTTATTTCACTTGCAACTTGATGTGGTACATTTTATGGAATTCTCCCCCTCTAAAATAAAGGTGATGCCCTCATCACGCTCTACGCCTTTTCTTTGCGGGTCTAGTGTGAAATTCTTCTATGGCTTCTTGGGCATGTTCCATGTCGGACTCATTCACCCAAGAAGCCTCTCTTGCATGGTAACCTTTCCACTTCACTAAGTATTCCCGCTCTCGTCCCCTAAGTTGCCTTGATTTGAGCACGGCCTCAACCTCAAACTCTGGTTCATTATGAACCAAGTCCGACGGAGGCCTTGAGTTATGCTCTCGATTAGGCCTTGAGGCATCGCGGGAGACCGGCTTCAAAAGGGACACATGAAATGTGGGATGAACTCTAAAGTTTTCCGGAAGTTCTAACTTATAAGTGTCGGAAAGTTTCTTTTCCAACACTTTGAATGGCCCCGCATATGGGCCTAAGAACTTATGACTCAAACCTTCCGGCAACCTAAAATTCTTGATGTTCAACCACACTTCGTCTCCCTCTTGAAACTTCACTTCTCGTCGGGACTTGTCCGCAAAATCCTTGTACCTTTTGTGCGCCTTCTGCAAGTTAGCCTTGGCCAACTCCCATAAGCGCTTCCTTTCTCCATCAAGCTGCGTCACCATTGGCACTTCCTCACTTGTATCACTCGAAGGTTGTCCTTGCGTTGCCCAAGTCATG
>OY998144.1:19441293-19685357 GCA_963921925.1 Sphagnum tenellum
GGGAGTCCCGGGAATTTGTGCCATTTGGGTGTAGCCCCCACAACGTGGCGCAGAGTATACTATAGGGAGTATGGTGGTGGCATACTCCCGAGCCAAGGATGTGGTGAGTCCAAATGAGTCCGGGTCCCCGTGGCTTGTCCCAACACCAAAAGAGTGCAAATGGATTCTAACCAACTCGTGTTGGTTTGTGATGCAGGTTCGTGTGATCTAAAAGCTTGATCTCTTCCTAGTCTAATCCCGGGGCTCCCAACTCGACCCTCTACCCCTTTCTAGAGTTGGAAGCCGGGAGCGTGCTACCAAGTCTCAATTCCGCAACTTGACTTTGGTGAGACCCTCAAGTGGGTTTCACCCCCGTGACTTGGGAGCGCGTCATCTATCATGACATTCCTTCAAAAGTGTGTCTCGCATCTTCCCTTCCGGCACATAGAGTCGATTTTGCTTGTACCACAATAATCCATTTCTCAAATGGAAGTGGGACTTGGCTCCATTTTGGATGCTTTGCCTTGTCTCCTTGGCAAAGGCATCCCGGCGGCTCGCTAGTCTAACCTCCTTTTGAAGTTCCGACTCTCCAACACACACCATTCTAAGTTGGTGTTTCCGGCTCAAGGCATCGGGTTCTATGTTCTCTTTTCCCGGCTTGTGCCGGATGTCCACATTGAACAGGGCCAACGTGTCTTGCCATCTTTGTTGTTTGGATGACAACTTGGGTTGCGTTGCGAAGTACTTCAAGGTCACATTGTCGGTCCACACCACTACGTCTTTGGAACCTATGTAGTGGCCCCAAGTCTTGAGACAATGTATGACCGCCCACATCTCTTTCTCGTGTGTTGGCCACCTTCGCTCCGTCTCGCCCAACTTCTTGCTTTCAAAGGCCACCGGTCTTCCTTCTTGCACCAAGACTCCCCCAACCGCAAAATCGGAGGCGTCGGAATGAATCTCAAAGTCTTTGTCGAAGTCGGGTAACTTCAACACCGGCGCCTTCACCAAAATGCCCTTCAATGTTCCAAAGGCTTCATCGCATGTTTGTTCCCATTCATAGGTGACGGCGGACTTCTTCAAAAGGTTCGTCAAAGGCGCCGCTATCTTTGCAAAGTTCTTGATGAACTTGCGATAGTATGAGGCCAATCCTAAGAAGGACCTCAAGGCGGGAACCGACTTGGGCGGCTCCCAATCCAAAATCGCCTTAACCTTGTGATCGTCCATCATCAAGCCCTCTTGAGTTATCCTATGTCCCAAAAAGTCCACTTCCGTCACCCCAAATTCGCACTTCTCGAGCTTTGCATACAACTTGTTTTCCCTTAGCCTTTGGAACACCTTGCGAAGGTGCTCCGCATGCTCCTCCAAGGAGCTACTATAGATCAAAATGTCGTCTATGTAGACGACCACGAAATCATCAAGCCATTCGCGGAATATGTCATTCATGAGAGTGCAAAATGTGGCGGGTGCATTGGTGAGCCCAAAGGGCATCACCATGAACTCGTATGAGCCATACCTTGTGCGACAAGCGGTTTTCTCTTCGTCCCCTTCCGCTATCCTTATTTGGTAATACCCGGAACGTAGATCAATTCTACTAAAAACCTTGACTCCCGAGAGACGGTCAAATAGATCATCGATGCGAGGTAAAGGATACCGATTTTTCACCGTTGCCTTGTTGAGTGCTCTATAATCAACACACATCCTCAAAGTCCCATCCTTCTTGTGAACAAAAAGGACGGGTGCCCCATATGGCGACTTGCTTGGTTTGATATACCCTTTTGCAAGGAGTTCTTCGAGTTGAACCTTTAACTCTTTCAACTCCTCATGGCTCATTCGGTATGGGGCCTTGGCGGGAGGTTCCACTCCCGGCATCACTTCAATCGCATGATCAACCCGTCTTCTCGGGGGCAAGTCTTCGGGCAACTCGGCGGGCATCACATCCGGGAACTCTTCCAACACTCGCCTTATGCACTTGGCGGAAGTCGTCGACTTGGTGACTTCCTCGGGCTCATACTCGTCCAACACCCGCATCACACACACCATGCCAAAACCTCCCACGCATTCCTTCTCGAAAACTTTTCCTACCATAAAGCGGATGGTTGGATCACCCACACAAGGCAACTCATGTGCCTTGACTCGCACAATCCCACTTTTAGATGGGATTCTAACTATCCGATTGTGCCCTTCTATGAGCACATTGTTTTGGGTGATGAACTCCATCCCCAAAACACATTCCATTCCACCCAAAGTGGAAACCAGCAAGTCCAACTTTCCTCTCCAATTCCCCAATTGAAGAGGGACTCCTTTCGCTTGTAACGTAGTTGGATGGGGAATCCCATCCGCAAAATGCACCTCAATGGGTGCCTTGAGCTCCTCTAAGTGGAGCTCCATCCTTTCGGCGCTCTCCCGAGTTATGAAGTTGTGAGAAGCCCCTGTGTCCAAAAGACATAAGACATCCCGCTTAGCAATCTTCCCTTTCAAGAAGATAAGTCGATTGCATTCTTTTTGGGCTAGAGTGGCATTGAGAGCAAGTACCTTTGAGCTCCCAACACCGGATTTGGGCTTGGGGCAATCCTTGGAGTAATGCCCCACCTCGTTGCAATTGAAACACGCACCCTTGGGCTTGTCTCCAGAATTCCCTTTGTTTTGGCTCCCTTTGAAAGGAGCCCCTTTCTTCACAAAATTTCCCTTTGGCTTCAACCCCGAGCCTTGAAATGGTTTGGGCTTATCCTTGGTTGGGCTTCCTTGCCCCCGGTTCCACTCCCCCTCATGCCTTGGCTTTTTGTGAAGGAACTTGTTGTCCTTCTTGAACCCGGATTTGTCGCTTCGCCCCACATCGGAGAAATTCTCCACTTTCGTGATGGCCTCGGATAATGAGGCGGGCCAACTCTCCTCAAGCTTTCGCTTGGCCCAAGTTGGAAGCCCCATCACAAATTGGCACACACGGTCCATCTCATGCATGTGCCGCACCTCGAGCATGAGTTCGGAATAAGCCCTCACATATTGCCTCAAATTTTCATTCGGGGCATTCACAAGGTCACGAAGCTTGCACCTTGAAATGTAATCGGAGTTCTTCGGGACAAATTCCGCCTCAATGCGGTCTTTGAAAAACTCCCACGTATAGCCATGGCTCTTCCCCTCCTCCTGTCGCACCGTCCGCCACCATGTGGCGGCATAGCCCTTCAAGTAGGATTGGGCAAGCTCCACGGCGGAATGCCGTCCAACCTTGGCGGCATGCAAGTAGTCGTCCATCTCCGCAAGCCAAGCATCCACAACCTTGCGGTCGCGGGCGCCATCGAAGTTCCCGGGCTTGGCCGGTTGAAACCTTTCACCCTTGGAGGCTCCCGTTTTGAGAGCCGCCACCAACTCACCGAAGTCGGGTCTTCCCATCTTGAGGAGTACTTCCAATTGTGCCGGGGTGAATAGGACCGAGCTCCTCTCTTCCTCACTTTCGGGCTCATCACGGTCCTCCCGGGGCATGGGTTCCTCCTCCCCAATAGATTCGGGCGGGGCTACTTGGTCATCGACGGGCTCCTCCATCACGGAGTCTTGCGGTTGCTTGCGGTTCTTCTTGGGAGCCATCCGAACCCAAGAAGTGAGCTTCACCACTTGCTCTGATACCACGTGACGCGCTCCCAAGTCACGGGGGTGAAACCCACTTGGGGGTCTCACAAAGTCAAGTTGCGGAATTGAGACTTGGTAGCACGCTCCCGGCTTCCAACTCTAAAAAGGGGTAGAGGGTCGAGTTGGGAGCCCCGGGATTAGACTAGGAAGAGATCAAGCTTTTAGATCACACGAACCTGCATCACAAACCAACACGGGTTGGTTAGAATCCATTTGCACTCTTTTGGTGTTGGAACAAGCCACGGGGACCCGGACTCACTTGGACTCACCACATCCTTGGCTCGGGAGTATGCCACCACCATACTCCCTATAGTATACTCTGCGCCACGTTGTGGGGGCTACACCCAAATGGCACAAATTCCCGGGACTCCCGAAATGGAGTCCCGGAGTTGTCTCGAAATCGTCCCGGCGGGACTCCCGAAACTTTGAACGGCCATAACTCCCGACTGCGGAGTTGGATCGCGACGAGGTCTGAACCAAAGTTGTAGCCCTCGTCGAGATCTTTCCAACGACGTATCGCACTCCCAATTCGGACTTCGGGAAAGGGTCGATTCCCGACTTTTAGTGGTCGGGAGTCAAACTGGCAATTTGACTCCCGACCACTAAAAGTCGGGAATCGATATCTTCTCAACCTCCGAATTGAGAGTGCGATAAGTTGTTGAAAAGATCTTGACAAGGGCTACAAGTTTCATTTAGACCTTGTCACAATCCAATCTTGCAGTCGGGAATTATGAGCTCCCAAAGTCCCGGGACTCCACCCGAGACAATTTCGGGACTCCAACTTGGGAGTCCCGGGAAAAAGAGCCATTTGGATGTAGTCTTGGCAGGGCATTGCAGAAAATACTATATGGGGGAAGGTGGTGGCTCCCCCCGAGTCCAGGCCGTGGTGTGTCTTGTGGTCCAAAGTGCTCGTGACTTGTCCCAACACCCAAGGGTGTCCCGGAAACGTGAATTAACCACTTTGTGGTTTGTTTTGATGCAGATTAAAGCTTGATCAACTAATACCTCTTCCTAGTCTAATCCCTAGGCTCCCAACTCGACCCTCTACCCCTTTTTAGAGTTGGAAGTCGGGAGCGCCTTCCGAGTCCCAACTTTCCGCAACTACACTTTGGTGAACCCTCAAGTGGGTTCACCCCAAGACTTGGGAGTGCGTCAGGAAAATTACAACAAAAATTTCCTATAATAAAAAAATCATAAAGTTCAAAAACACTTGAGTTGTCATCTACTCTAATTCAATCAAAGTAAGTCTTCTTCAAAAACACCTTGATCTTCAATGAACTTCTTGTGCTATTTAATCAACATGTCTTCACATGTGAAGAACCAATCCAATGATTTTTCCTTGGCTTCTTCACATTCAAGACGAACGTCCTTAGGCTAGTTTTAAATAACAAAAATGAAAACTATCAATTCTAAATTGAAAATATCGAAGATTTGTGATAACACAAAGGAAATTCAAAATTCTTTTAGTCTCAATCTATGAACTAATTATGCCAAAGACATGACAAGCCAACAATGACACATGCGAAAATTTGACTGAATGTATTGCCCACCACCACCCCAAGGGATTAATGGCTTTTGTCAATTTTACACATAATCATCGAAATATTTGCAATTCATTTTTCATTGTTGACATGATGGCATCATCAACAAAAAAAATTGCCCAAAGAAAACAATCATCATCTTCAACTATTGTTGGCTCTATTTTTGTCTTCATAGGATTCAAATGTAGGTAAACATGCAACAATAGTGAGTACACCACTTTAACATCATATTTTGCAACAACATCATCAACAATTACATTGCCCACATAATTTCATATGAGCTTCATGTTTTTTAAACGTAGGTCCAACATGATGGACAACATATTATGAGCATTGGCATTAATGTAAGAGCTAGAGATGCCAAAATTGGTGGTAATATGTTGATCACTTGTGTTCATGTTCAATTTGAACTTTGACCACTTCTAAACTTCTAAAGGTCAATTCAAGTTTTGAATTTTGGAATTTTGGAAAGCATATGCAAGTGCATCTAACAACAACCAAAACCCTTTACTTTGATTTAGTACATATTGTTTTGCCACCAGTAATCAAGTATCTGTAATAGCTTGAATAATACCAAGTTTGGCACATTGGGATTAATGATGATAAGGCCAAAGATTATTGTTGGCCATAAGACATGGAGATTGCATTTTGATGGAGATTTGCATGTCATATTAATTATGTTTCTCAAGAATTATGAACCCCAAAATTCATGGGACATTGGAATGTTTTAATTTTGAAAGAGTTTTTTGGGAACATTGAAATTTTTCCCATTTGAATTGGAACGTGATAAGCATTATGAGTTGAACTAATAGATAAAATTCATTAAATGAATAATGAAACCAAATACCTAATGCAATTTGAAATCTAAAACAAGTTCTTTTATACTGTGTATACCATAAATATATTCATGGTTCCTTGAATTTGAATGATTTTTTTTTCAAGTAATATTTGATATCATTAATTTTATGAAAATCATAATCCTAAAGCACAAACACCAAAACTTAAACCCAAAGTTAAATCACCATGTTTTGGGAGGTATATCTATTGTAATATTATATTAGAAAGGTTTAAAAGGGGGTCACCATAGAATGCTTTCACCTAGATGGTAACAACAACCACTACAAGGAATTTTGTCCATACCAACCCATGTGTTTGTGATGTGTCGAAATCAACCATTTTTATGATTATTGTTTTAATTATCCTCCATGGCTTTTGGTACAAACTTCTTGTAGTCACAATGTATCCAACTCCAAAATGGTTTTAAGTTATAAATATGGCTATGACTCATGATTCCTATTGGTTTAGATGAAAGTGAGGATTAAAGGTGCCTTTGTATCATTGGTGGTGTCTTACAATACAGATGAAAACTTAGTTGTTTTTGTAATTAGTAATGTGTTTCATAAGTGACAAGACAACATGTGGCATCTTGTTCAACTTGAATTATGATTATATATCATAGTTGCAAATGTACATGTTATAATCGCGAGCTAGTGCATGCAACATGTCATATTAGTTCACACAACCTAGGATTAAATAACCCTAAGTACCCCAAGTAACTTAATAATTTAAGCAACCCCCAAGCACCTTGAATTGTTTACATAGCCCCTTAAGTACCTTAAGTACTCAACCAAACCCATCCTTAGGTGATAGAACTAGGAATCACAACACTAAAATCCAAAGAAAGGTGGACCAAGTTTAATTTAATTAAGAAAGTCATTTTTTTAAATTGTCTTTTTTATTGTTGATTTACACCACATGGGCTTTGTGTTCTCCACTTATGTACACATTATGGAAGAATTGTAAACATTTACATACACTACATAAGTAGGAAATTTGTGTTCCTAAAATATTCATGACATGTGATTTTAAAATTCATGACCCTTTATCATTACATGACAATTTCCACCATTATAAAAAAAAATCATTTTTGGTTTATCAACTATAGTCATTAAATTATGGCCCCAATTGTTAATTGAAATTTAAAAAGAGGGAATTATTACAAATTAAGCCCTTCAAGACCTAGTCATGACCATCAAGAATTGCTCAAAAAATTAGGATCGTTTCAATCCATTATCTATTAATCAAATAAAAAAGAGGACCAACTTAAACCCTCCTAGAAATTAAAAACGTTAAAAAAATAAATGAAAAAACATGTTCCTTTTGTGTTCATGAACAGAATAACTTGAAGTGCAACATCTTTGAAACTTTTTCCTTGACCATTCATGTGGAATATTAAAACTTTATTTTTTGTAAATCCAACTATAGTTTCAATTTTACACGATTTGAGTATTCTTTTGATATAAAATTGGAAGTGAAGTTTTTTCTAAAAATGACACCTATGTTGTTGTGAATTTGAATGGGTTAAAAAAAAATTGGGTGTGACATTCCTCTTTGTACCACCTAAGGATGGGTTTGCCCACCCTAGGTATGCAAATTAACTTAAGCAACTTCAACATAGCTTATGTGGCCCTTTAGGTATGCCCATATTACATAGGTACAAGAGTTAATTTAAGCAACCCTTACTAAGTATTTTGATTAGTTTAAACAACCCCCATGTAGCTTTCATGTAGCATAAATAACCTAAGTAGCCTTGAGGTACGCCCTGTGGTAGCCCCTATGTGAGCCTTTACATATTTTAGGAAGTTTAGGCAACCTGTGGGTAATTGTCGCAACCCTAACTTGGCCAAGTGTGGGGGTGAAGCCCAACACTTGGAAAAGTTGGGGATTTGGAGTCCTCCGGGACTCCCGAATGTTCAGAGCTCGACAATAGGACCCAAAACACCTTGCATTGGGGTGTTCTTTGTGTCATTGAAAAGCTCTCAAAGAGTTAATATCGAAAATTGCCTCGCATTGGCCATTTGGACATCTGTCGCTCAAGTTATGGGCAAAAGAAGGGCCGGGAGTCAAACTGGCAATTTGACTCTCGACCATTAAAAGTCAGGAATCGATATCTTCCCGACCTCCAAATTGAGAGTGCAATACGTCATTGAAAAGATCTTGACAAGGGCTACAAGTTTGGTTCAGACTTCATTGCAATTCAATCTTGCAGTCAGGAGTTATGAGCTCCCAAAGTCTTGGGACTCCACCCGTGATAGTTTCGGGACAATTTCGGGACTCCAACTTGGGAGTCCCGGGAAAAAGAGCCATTTGGATGTAACCTCAGCAAAGCGTCGCAAAGTATACTATATGGGGGAAAGTGGTGGCTCCCCCCGAGTCCGGGCCGTGGTGAGTCTTGTGGTCCGAAGTGCCCGTGGCTTGTCCCAACACCAAAGGGTGTCCCGAAATGTGAACTAACCACTTGGGTGGTTTGTTTTGATGCAGATTTAAGCTTGATCAATTAATACCTCTTCTTAGTTTAATCCCTGGGCTCCCAACTTGAGCCTCTACCCCATTCTAGAGTTGGAAGTCAGGAGCGTGCCTCCAAGTCTCAACTTTCGCAACTTGACTTTGTGAAAACCTCAAGTGGGTTTCACCTCGTGACTTGGGAACGCGTTAGTAACCTACTTAGCCTACACAACCTTTAAGCAGCCCTTGGTACCCATGGCAGCACCTAAGTAACCTAGGTAGACCCTAAGGTACTTTAGGTAGTTTAAACAACATAAGTAGGTAGTTCTTAAATAGTTAAGCAACCCTTACATAACCCATAAAAAGACTTTAAGTAATGTAGGTAACCCTTAGGTCTTTATATAACTAGGCAACCCCTTGGTAGTGCTTAAATAGCCTACGCACTTTGGACAAGCCCTAGATACCTTAGGTTGCACCTAAGGCTAGGTGCCTTTGGTAGCCCTTATATAGTTTCAATAAAATTTGAATAAACCCCTAGCAAGTCTAAGTAATTTAAACAAACCAAGCAAGTAACTTATAAATAGCCTAGGCAACCCCTTAGTAGCCCCTAAATAACCTAAACAACCCCTAGGTAGCCTTTAAGTAGGCTAGGTACCCCATGCAAACATAGGTATTTAGGCTATGCCTAGGTGCCCTAAGTAGCTTAAATAATCCTTAGGTATACCTTTAGGTACCTTAGGTAGTTTAGACAACCAAAGTAGGTAGTTCTTAAGTAGCCTAAACAACTCTTACAGAACCCTTAAAAATAACTTATGTAGCCTAGGCAACCCTGAGGTAGGTCCTGAGGTCCTTATGTACCCTATGCAACCTTTGAATAACCTTTAGGTAACATAAGTACCTTAGGGAACCCCCATGTAGCCTTTAGGTACCCTAGGTAACCTAGCAACCCCTACTAACTTAAGTAGCCTTAGGCAATCCTAGGTACACCCTAGTTACTAGGGGATTGCTTAGGTTATTTGGGGGAAATGTGTTTGTGAGTTTGTAGTGAAGTTATGATTCAATTGTTATTCAAAACTAAATTAAACACCATTTTTTTTGTTGGTGCATTTGACATGATTAAAAAATGCGGAGTGCAAACAGGATAACATGAACCAACCTTGCAAAATTGACCTTATTATGATGAGTTCTACTTTTGACTACTTAAAAAATAATGGGAATGATTCTTAGGATGATGTGGTACACAAATTGGTTATAAGAAATGATGAATTAAAAGTCCATAATTTTTATTCTTTTTTTTTGTCATGACATATCATACTATTATGTAAAGGTATGAAAACATTAATAGCAATGTTTTACATGTGTCCTTGAATATTTTATGCTTGTTAGATTTAAACCAAATTGCTTCACATCTTTTCATATTATATTGTAAAGAGCATTATGAAAAGATATTTTAAAAACTTGCAACATTAGAAATTTTTGAATACTAGAACATGAAAACCCAATTATTGGTTACATTTAGTGTGATATGTGCTATTATGATTGCATCTTACTATTAATCATTTTGCCGTAGTCATCACAAAGCTTTGAATGCCTTGTCCAAATCTAAAAGAATTAGGGAGTGTGATCGAAGTTGCTAAGACTTTTGATATTGCTAAAGTGGGGTTTTTGTGACCAAGCCCACTAAACAAACTTTGGTTGAGGACTTGCACAATGGATGAGAATCCAAACAAGTTGGCCCATTAACTTGATGAATGCATTTGAGGAATTTGCATAATGAACAAAAGGTCTTGCAAAGTTGACCCAATTTGAGGTAATGGGACAAATAGCTCAAAGAGGTTGTTCTTGGGATAGCAAGAAGTGGAAAAGAACCCCATTGTTGAACCACATTGTCAAGTTTAACCAAAATCTCATGAAATTTTTACCCAAGTTGGCATTTGAAAAACTTGACTCTTGAAAAAATGAATAAATTAATGAAAGAAAAAGTCTCAATCAAATTCAAATCCAGCGCATATCTTTCATTACATAAACATGTTTGAAATCATATATAAAGAGTTAACCTGAAATCAGGTTTAAATTGTGAAAATATTTTTATGTCGGGTTGAGGGCATTGAGTTTGGTGCTTCATTAATTGTTTGTTTCATTTTGTGCACTATATCACTTCTAATAATCATACAAGAAATTAAATTGTCCTTTCTAAATAAACTTCACATCCCAATGCCTAAATTAGTTCACTATGAACTAGCAAACTAGAGATCAATTGAAGTGAACTACAATACTCACAAATAAGGGCCTTGGATGAACCAGCACCTGCATGGTACTGTGATGAAACCCAAAAACTGGGTTTCTTTTTGGGGTTAGTCTAATGCCTAAACATTGTAAATATCCCATCTTAAGACTAAATAAGACTCTCATCTGAGTCCCAAAATTAACATTTTCATGGTTAAATAGAGCCTATAAGAGGCATCTCTCAAGGTACAGGTACCAGGGGAGGTAAGGGCTAGTGGGTTGTTAGTAGGTAGGTAATAAGCCATAATTTAGAGATTTAGAGATCTATAGAACTAGCTATTCACATATAGGTGTGCATATAAAGATGTGCCTTGGCAACTAGATTCTTCTAGAAAGCCACTATTGGGGCCATTTACACAATAAGCTAAGCTATGTGTTTTTTTGTTTTTTTTGTTTTCTATTTTTTTGGGGTTTTGTTTTGTGTGATGGTCAACTAAACTCCCATGCCAGCCCCTTGTACTACATGATGGACCCGGTAGAAATTTTGGAAATGAAATTTACAAGTATTTGACGCCATGCTGAAATTGGGCCAAGAAATGAGGTTTGAACGAATTCTCAGGTCCAAGTTGTAACCAGTAATGTGATTGGACTTCTCAGAATGTGCATAGGTAAGTGGATGGGCACCATCCACTGGATGCCCATTATTACTCAGTTGTGGATGAACCTCGACTGAGTTAGGATATGGTTTCACCTGGGTAACCAATTCTGTAAGAAATAGGTCTCATATATAGGTAGATAGGTAGGAAAATAGGTAACTACTAGGTGAGTAGATGGTTTATGCCTAGATAAGGCCTATTTTTCTTAGCTACCTACTAAACAACCTGCTTGTGGGTTGTTAGCAGGTAGATAGAAAAAAAAACAACTGAGCTAACCACTATGGTTAGCTAGGGAACTAGAACCCAACAGAAAAACTGTTTCCTGACCACTTACCATTCATCCTCCCAAAACGTTCATTCATGTATAAAACCACACATCAAAACCCTACACCAGAATCGACGGTGTTTAATTGATTTTTGATTCTTTCAAATACCCGGAATTTGTGGTTCTTTGGTTTTGAAGTATTATAAATATAAAAAACCAGAACTGACAGTTTTGTAACAAAATCAAATACCCATCCAACACTGTTTAAAAGCCTTGGAGACGGAAAAAGCCTTGAAAGTCGGAATAGTGAAGAGGCCAATCGCGTGAAAGTCACCATATGAAAAAGAAATTGCATGTCATACCCGAGCTTGAAGACTTGTCTTTTAGTAGGGAAACACTAGAGTCTAAACCCATGAAGGTCAGAACATATCACAAATTACGATACGACTTTAGAATATAAACCACAATTTGAGGAAAATATGGCATGAAGTAGACTCTCAATGATATATACAAGTGTTTGAATTGTGCACGCGTCTTTGGAATACATGTATTAAATTTTAATCAAAATTCACTTGGCACATTGAATTAAAACAAATCTTCCACCAATTTGGAAAGGTGAATCTCTTTGGCTTGTGTGTCAAGTATTTTGCACCCAAAAAGAATGACATTATATCATTCCTTGGTCCACACGAAACGAAGTCAAAAGGGCAATTGAATGGGCAAGATTTAAGACTTGGACAATGTGGTGATCAAAGCCCTTTACATCAATGCTCAATGAAAGTTAAGGACTTTCATCTATTTTCATCTTACTTTTCTTTTTTGGGGGTTATGAAGGTAGTGGGTGGATGCAAGCTAAAGTGATTCATTTTTTTAATGTAATAATAAAGATTTTTGGTGACTGTTTTGTGTTTGAACGTGTATGGTGACATTAAAAAAATTTAATTGACAAATGATTTTACATAAACAACTTGATTGTGAAAATAATATATAATTAGTTTCCTAAAATTATATATATTATTTTATTTTATTTTGAAAATAATATATTCTCTGTCAATAATGGACTTTTAAAGGATCATTAGTGGATATTATTTTCATAAGTGAATTTGAAAAAAAAAAACTCAATTTATTTCTTTTGCTTAAAGAATAAGTTAATTGAAATAATTATTTGGGTTTTTTCCTAATGAATTTTATGGATTTTTGCATTAAGATCTCAAAATTGCATCTACCACAAAAGATGATGTGAGCATATTTTCATGCATGTTTTGTTATAGGTTTGGGAGAGTCATAGATGGGTGATCATTTAATATTCAAAGATTACATAATGACATATTAAAAATAACAGCCATATCCATTTCAACACTTTCTATAGACTTGTATGAGATGTTGTATTTACCAAAAATGAATCATCATATATCATGCATTTAGTTAATTTGAAACTTTTGAAAAGTTCAAAATTAACAAATGACCACAAGTTCAAAAAGAAATTTGATTTGGGGTCACCATATGATGCAACAATAAATATTAATAATGTTTTATCTCATTAAATAATCTAACAAATAAATATTACCAATGTTTTGCTTCAAATTCAATAAAAACTTGATTCTAACCACCAATTTAGAATAGTTTAGAATTAATAGTTTAGTCCATAGTTAAACAAATACATGTTAGATAATGCATATACCTTAGTCCAATTGTCTATTTTATCTTGCAAGCTTGCATTTGTCATCATGTTTATTATTATTTAGTTTTCTTCAAAAAATTCAAATGTAAAAAATGGATAGTTTGTCAATCAAATTAATGGATATTGATGTTGATTATATCACCATCACATGATTGTTTTTGGCAAAAATGAAATGAATTTCATTGTAAAACAAAAGTAACCCAAGTACAACCCAAAGGCCAACAAGTTGTGGAAACACAGATTGCTCAACCACAAGACAAACAACCTCCAAACCACCAAGGACTAAGGACTACAAAAAAACATCCAACTTGAACAAATAGTAGGACCACCTAATATCAAGATTGTGCTTATAGTAGAATAGATATTGACCTCCACGTGCTCTTTCAAATGAGGCAAAGTAGTCCTAATTACCACAAGGTATATTACCAATCAATGCAAGAGTCTTTTTCCATTCCAACTTAACATAATTGAGCAGACTCGTTTCCAAGCCAAGGTCTTGCATCTTTTCTTGTCACCACAGTTCATTATGGAAGATCAAATCATTGCACTATAATCAAATGAACCATAGAATGATATCTCTAAGTCAATCCCACATGACATGGAGCTTATGAACTTGTTTTGGAAATTTACCACAAAAGATGCACTATACCTAGGAGGTGTTTTCCAAGGCTTGAACTAGGGGCCCACAATCTACAATGAATGATCTCTTTAACAATTGATTATTTTAAGCATTTGAGCTTAACAAATTTTGGTGTCTAAAACAACAAACAACATTAGATCTCCTAATTAAGAAATACAAAACTTTTTCTAATTGTGCCTTGCAGAGATGACAACATTGCAAACATATGCATGTACAACCCACTTATGGGGAGGTATTACCTATAACATTAATAACAACTGTGTAATCACATGGATCCCATTCTCCCCTTACTCATAAGTTTTATTCCATTATCCTTGCGACAATTACCAAAAATGGTTTTTTCGTTTTTAAGTTGTGTTTTATTTAATGTAATTAATAATCTTGACTCAAGTCATTGGCCTTATGACTTTCAAAAAATCAATTATTTCAAACTTGTATTGCTTGAGGCCAAATAAATGTTAGGTATTTACTACATAATATTATTATTATTTAGTTGTCATTTGTTAATGTAACCAAGTTTAATGTGAATAGGATTTATTTTTTGATAATGATTTTTTTGAGATGTGTTTAGAGGGCCTTTATCCCCAAGGAATGGGTTTAATCTCACCTTTCATGCCTTGAGATTCCACAGCATACCCTAAACAACAAGAGGTTGTTGATTTGACACCAAATCTGATTTTGTGATTCAATTGTGTGTTTGAACTTGGAATCTTGCAATTGCAGCAGATTATGTCTTGATTTGTCTATATGCTTGACTTTCTTAGTTTCAATAATGTTGTTTGCTACTATAACACATGACATGAAGCAAGTTGATATAGTTAAAAATACATTCGCACACAAACTCTTTGTGCATGGAGTTCAAATAATGATGACAATGGTATGTGAACATTAGATTTAAGATGAACCTTGAAAATTGATTAAAAGTTTGTGTGTAAAACTGTAATGACAAGCCCATACACACTAGCAATGAAAACCTTTGAAAATTCAACAAAAAACCTGGAGGTTGATATAGATTCTATTTTGTACATGTTTGCTAAATGGATGAATATGTACTCATATACATTGAATTGGAAATTCTCAACATTGCCTATGTATATGTCTACATAGCAATATGAGTATTTTGGAATGCATCAATACACTTAAGATGGTAAGTTTTTTAAGAAATAATTTATTTAAATAATCTACAACAAAAATGAAACCCTATCAACTATGCATACAACTTCTAACAAACTATGCCCAAGATCAAATATATTTCATTTTGAGAGGGCCGAAAGACGTATGCCAAGTTTTCATTTGATTTGGACTTTTTCAACCTAGGAATTTCATAGTCTCACGGTTCACCACATTCCACTGCACATTCTAGTGTGTGAATGTGTCAACAAGAATAATTAGGATCTTATTGTCTATGGCTTAATCAGACTTTGCAAGGGGCAAAACAATCTCTACTTAAAGTTGGAGCGATCCTGTTCATCATGTGATCATGAGAAATCCATGTCTTTCATCCACTCCCATACACTTTCCTCACATTCAGCTACTTGACAACACTCTTGAAAAAACATGGCAGAACAATACACCAGCACAAAAACCCTTGTGGTATAGTTCATATTTAACATATTTTGTGAGTTTTGTTACTAGGGTTTTGCAATGTTGCCAGAGTCTTTAGATCTGGCAAATCTTGGTTATATAGGTAACATCAATAGAACACAAGCTTCAACTCTGTGTGCTCAGTTGAATTTTTTTCACCCAATATAATCTGAATTTTTTGCCAGATAGTGTACCCCATCCCAACAATGCCCACATCGGTAACAGATGGTTGGTTACACGATACATGCTTTCATCCATCTCAATGTAACACCTGTAGATGCATCTCATCTGTCAAGATGGGGACCAACCAATACCAAACCAGTTCCAACCAATCTTTTTAAAAGCCAGAATCAGGAGCCAAGGTTCTCTTCTCTTCAAAACCAACAACCCTACTAAAAGGACCTGCACTGACGGCATTGGCTTTGCCATGGTCAAGTACTAAAAGAAGTTGGAAAGTGCAATTGACAAGCACAAGTGTTATTTTCCTGGGTGTTGCTTCTAACAGCCCATTAGATTACTAGGCAGAATACTATACATCAGGGTAAAATGAGAGTTTAATGAAATCATTGCACATGTCTCTCCAGATGTTCATCAACAGACAGGGTCAGACTGCTCATGGACCAAAACAGATAAAGGAACTCCCTTTGCACACAGCTCCATGCCTGCAAGTTTTATCAATATTTTGTTAGTGGTCAGCCAAATGTCCTCTCCACATTCTCTTCACACGATGTCTTTGCATCAGGTTCTTCCTGGAAAAAGTTTGCACCAAATCTCATATTCTTGATAATGCATGAGATCCTCATTCCTGATTTGATTTGTCAAATAGCATGGAACTTTCATGTTCCAGCAGCAATGTTAGAACTGGTTGAACCGCACTGCTAATGGCTACCCAGCTGGCCAAGCAGCATGTAGTTTACAATGGGCAGGCAATAATACAAGCATCTACAGATCAGAGATGCTGCAATTCAACCCAGGTTCCTTTTCCCTATACGAAATTCACATCACCAATATTGCTAGAACCTAAGCCACTTCCGTTCTTCCTCCTTCCTATGTAGAACATGTGTTGTGGAAGCACGAGCTGCCTCAGCAATATGGAGAGCCTTGCGAGCTTCAATTAACTTACGGCCAACAGCGTCATACACAACTTTATCCTTACGATTCCTCACTGCCATTTCCTGAAGCTTGCCTACTTTACTTTGAAGGTCCTTGATCTCATCTTCGTGGGCAATTAGCATGCGTCGGTCTGCTGCACCTTTCTCTGCTTCAGGTTGATTTCTAGAGTTCGATCTTGCTTCAGAACTCCCAGAAGACTTCAATTTCTCATTCTGTTGTCCAGCAAGCTGATTGTTGATGTAGTCAAATACATTGGGAGCTCCATCAACTCCAGCCTTGGCAGCACGTGCAGCAGCAGCCCACTTTTTATCACGCTTCCGTTTTCCACCCCTTGACTTTTTCTTAGCAGATTTGTCTTGTTTGGCAGATCCCTGTTGATTGGCCCCACGACTTTCATTTGCAAATTCAACAGACTGTTTTGAGGGTAGGATCTGCACACGAACTGGTTCTGTAATACCTTGCCCAGCAGTGCCTAGACCCATACCCTCATGGAAGCCCATGCTAGCCATCATTTTTGAGGCCACTCCCCTTGTATGCTTCTCCCAGTGTGCAAAAGTAACCGTCTCTGTTTGTATGCCTGATGAAGGTGTAACGCCAAAAAATGATCCAAAGGCCGATTGCTCATCCTCCCTTTCTCCGTCACTACTATCCTTGTCTCCTGAGCTATACTCACTTACATCACTTGCATAGGCCTGCTCAGAGGCTGCAAGGTCATCGCCACCAACCTCCTTGCGGAATCCATCAGCAGTAAAAACTATGGAAGCCTGTTGACGGTTATTATCCCATAATTCTAGCTCTGCCACTCTCCATAGCCCAGTGCCAGACTCTGCCAGGACTGAGGTCCCCAGTGGTATGTGTTTCCAGTCTGTAGGCTTGAAATAGTGCAATGCAAGAAGAGGAATTTCCACCCCTGCAACTCCACACAACCATCTCATGAATGTCCACAAGATCAGACAGAAATACAGAGAATAACATTTGATGATATGTGGAAACTAGGTAGCGCTGCAAATAAGTGAGAATTTTTTAGGACCCTAGAAGTACCAACTAAAGTCTCTGTATGAACTTGGTGAATCGATAGCTCATGTGTCAATACATGAATGTGTGTTAGTCATACCATGAGATAGGCGGCAGTTGCTACCAAAACGGCACTGTTGCTGCAGGTAGAATCTGCACACCTGTGGTATTGTCTCAATTATTCATGTTTTCAGAGTTTGTACGTTTACCCTAATGTGGATTTACAAAGGACTTTTGCTAATGCTGGAAAAATTTAACAAACTTGTCACCTGCAGATTCAAAACCAGCAATTTGCAAGAAGAATTTGGAAGCAATCAGATTTTGAAACAAATAGCATTTGACTTCTATGAACAGTACCTTGTACATGGCAAACTGCTAGCCATGAATACAAACAAGACAGAGAATTAACTACCTGCATATTCTCAGTTGTGGGGTACAGAAATGACAAACGAGCAACATCATCATTATCTATGCTCATGATGCGACCATTGTACCAGCGCCCATCAGAGTGCCGGAATCGGCATTTACCACCCACCACAAATGGATGTGGGGTAGCAGCATCTGTATCCACTGGGCAAGGACTTGTAGCTGGTTGGAATGACACATCAGCTGCCTCACTGGGATCGGAGGAAGCATCTGCTTCCCTCAAGTCAGCCATGGCTTCCACTTCTCGAAACAGTCGTGCACACTTCAGTTGTAGGAGGCTTTCCTCTGCTCCTTTGACAGCCCCAAGGAGCTCCTCTCGGACCTTCAGATATAACACCAACGGTTTAAGTCCATTACATGCATATATGTATGAGATTGCAGAGAGGACTCCACAATAACACTTTGAAGCTAACCATTGTGTCAGTTCCAGCAAAATCAGAACTAACACAAAAAGAATGATTGGTCATAACAGTATGATGTGACACACATATATTGTTGTACTGAATTCTTTCTGCTGCAAATATGTGGTGGGGTTGGGGTGTTGGGATGTATACCAAACAACAGCAGATTACTGGGGCACATTATCAGGCCCTCAGCCATATCCTTGGGCTTCTCTAAACTAGTGGGTGTATGACCCATCATTTCAGTCATGTGATCACTGTCCTTAACTTCATTTTCACAACAAGAAAAAATGAATAGCCATTTCACCATGATGCTGAAGGTGTCATTCTACTGAATTCAAGCAGCAATTCTCACTCACCAGATGACTTGACCAATCAATTGCCTATACAGAACTGCAACACAAAGACAGATAAAAACTCTGTGTCCTCAAATCATGACCTGCGTGAAGTCTGGTCTAGTGATTTGGTTATCAAGTGGTCAAGTGGTTACTACAAGCACCCAGGTTACAAGAATTAAGCACCAATCAGATCAGCAACTCTGTCAACTGTTCATATGAAGACATAGAGAGTCGGTGACTTGAGCCACATACTTGGCCACTTTACCTGCAAGTGCTTCACCTTTAAGATGCAAAAACTATTCCTCAATCATTCTTGACAAGGTGTCAAATCAGCGTTTTATTGCACACTGATTGAAGACCTAATTCCATGCTGAGAACACATCCACAGCACCTTGTGCAATAAACCTGTGGATGTGCTTCTTATATGGATACGTCCATAATAACCCTAATTCAATATTGATCAAACCTACGCTCTCCTTTCATGCCTCCTACAACACGCTCCAATCCCTCAGAAAAAGAATTCCATAGTTTGAACCAGCATGGATTACCTAGCCAACACGCTTCTACAAAGAACATCACTATCGACGGCGGGTTCTACCTAAAAAAACATCCTCAAGGAGGTTTAGAATTCGTTAAGTAAAATTTGGACTTGCTTGGCGGGTCTGAAATGTAAGGATCTGCTTAAGGCGGTTCATAACTCGTTGGAAATACTCAGGGACTTGTTTGAAATCTGAAAAGAAGCATGGCTGTACAAACTTAAAACAGGCATAAGCAAGTCGGCAATCTCTAATTTCGTATGCGAGGTGCAAAAACAAGGAAATCCGAAGGAAGCACCAGCAGGAGATCGGAATTGGTAGCATCATGACTGAGTGCATGCTCCACAGAGTTTAAGGACTCCCTCTGCTCCAGTAAATGCTCCTCCAACTGCTGCTCAAGCTGCCCCTCGCTCATCTCCTCCATCGCTGGTGCCTCGACAACGCGCGCATGCTGCAATGAAACCCTAATCACTACCATAAGCACATCAACAACGAGAGGGAGACGGTAACAGTTTACAGTTTACTAAACACATGGAACAGGATGAACATTTCATCCGCTTACATTCATCCTTTTCCATACATCTTTTTTGCATCCAGCACATTATTTCCTTCATGTTTACTAGTGTGAACCCGGTGCATAATGCACCCGTCGAGCTCCGACCTATCCATTTACATGAAAAAGGTATCTTAAGGCAAAAGAAGAATTATGGAAACTCAAATATGTCCGTCCATCTGTCCGTCAATGGGTACCCGCGACCTTCGGTCATTGTGAGGCGCCCCTGCATTGTTTTACTAAATTTGCCAATGGACCTACTTGAGAAATTTGCCTAAAAAAAAAAAAAAAAATCCTGGTATTAACCAATGTGGGGAAAAGGGCGATGGGGGGGTATTACATACCCTCCGGATTTGTGGATTTGAACAATTCAGAACCAAAAAATTAAAAATTAAGTTCCAGGTATTCGAAAATTAGCAAAATCAAAAAGAGCCCCCAGTTTGGGTGGGTGAAAAAACTTTAAAGAACCGTCGGGTTCCATACAGTTCGATCGAGGTGAATATTTGGTTTTTTTCAAAACAAGTTTGAGAACCACAAAGATATATGATAATCATGAATATCAACCTTTGATATCCATCGTCAGAGACGAACTGACCGCTCATTGACTGATTGACCAGCGAGCGTTGATCGAAATTATACAGAGGTCATCTGTTAGGGCCCGTTCTCCCATAGAAAATGAGTCTGTTTGTTCATCGAACTCTCCGGGCTGAATCTTGTTTTCCGAATCCGATTTCGCCGGCAAATTAAAACGTGAAATTGTCGCGTCAAACAGACACACACACACTAAGTGAATTTATATATAAGATTCCAATGTTGGGCAGCTATCTGCCCAACAAATGATAATGAAAGCCTTCCCCAAAAACCTAAGTAGAGACCTGGGTTATGTTTACAAGACCGCCCAACCCCTTTTGAATAGTTTGTTGGGAATCAATTCTTGAACACCTTAAAAAATTCATTTCAAATTGTTTCCATAATCACACCCTATGTAACATTCATTTTGATGGGACGATCAATGCCCATCCCGCTCACATCATTTCATGCTCAAGCTTTTGGGTCCAAGTGCCTAGGTCACAACTGGATCCATAGTACTAATGTTTCGCCTATTATCAACAATCTTCTTCTCCAGTTATAAGCTTTATCCCTTGTGTGTAGTCAACCCATTAATACAGTGGGTATCCATCTTTTACGACATACCCATGCTTATACAGTTGCATGACAATGTATGCAATGCTTTTGCATCTATTGCAAAGTTGATTTTCACATGACTTTCAGAGAAATGTATGTTTTTTCTTCTTTCACTTCAGACATCCAAACAACATGTTCACAATATACCTTTTTAAGGATGAAGTCTACTCCACACTTAGAAATCTAAACAACACATTAACATTGTCCTTTCTAACAAGGGAGTTTGCACCCTAATACATATCATTGTTGTTGATCCTGCCTATATACCAGTGTTTTCTGTTAGGAACAATTTCTACTCATGATTTTGCAACTTCAAGGCCAACCCATACTTGGACTCCTTGCTTAACCCTACCATTGCATGACAAAATAAATTGAAAACATATCTCCCCTGCCAACATTTCAATTGTGTCAGGAAAGTGAAGAGAGAAAAATATATGCTAAAACAAGTTATCAGTAAAAAAGACCTCTGACTTGACAAAGCCATGTTAGTGTCAATAAATGATCCCCTGGTTCTTCTACCAGCTTGACTCACAATCCAGAAGATTGAAGCCCAGAAAATCCTGACAAATACCTGATCCCTCTGTTTCACATCTACAGTTGGGCTACAATTTCATCAAAAGCTTGCACTGGTATGTGCTGAGAAATAGACCAAAGCTGTGTTCAGAACCTTCCTGTCCTTGGTTTTAGAACCTTGCATCAATCACTTATAGAATATTGTCTGCAAGAAATCCACCAATGTCTTGGTCTCAACACATGGAAGGCCTTCTTTGAGACCTTTAAATTTAGGCCACTATCTGCAAAAACTTGCTCTCTGTCAAAATTGAAGAGAGTCTTCCCCATCGGGCTCCTACATCTTAAAAGGATAGAAATACTAAAAGTAGCCTAGTGCCCAGTGCAGCCTACTGCACACCCACCATCCTTGCCCAGTCAACAAACTGCATGCCACCATAAATGTTGTTTGCAAACCGGATCCCGACGGTGAATGCAAGTGCAACCAAAGGTACCCTTCTAGAAATGGCTGAGCCCTCAACAACCCGTTCCAGACCATTGACAACTTGGTACCTTGTGTTTGATGAAATAGCCATGAAAACACCTGCAGATGAATACCTAGACACAATTAACACATAAAGCAACTGCAGCAAGCAGAATATAAGAAACAGAACACCTGCAAACTGGTGACTCCAAATTCATCACATGAAACACGGTGCATCAGGGGAACATGAAGTTGTCTGTAGTACCCCATAGGACAGCACTTTGAAGTATTGGAGGAACTGCAACCTCTTCCTCATCAGACGTCTTGTATTTCCTGTACAATAAGTTACCATTTCATCACCCATGAGCAGAATTACAGACCCAGACACTTCCAACCATCATCAACGACCAGATGAAAAAAGATTGTGTAGTTCTCACCATTAGAAATATGTGTATCCTGTTCTCCTTGACTTAACTATTCAGCATAACCTTGTATGCCAAAATCAATGCCCAAGAGAGCTTTCCCTCAAATAACTCAAAAAGTGTGTGTAAAAGTTCATGAAAATTGTACTCACCGCTTAAGTGTCATTATAGAGCTGGCTATTCCTTGGCCCACAACTCCACAGCCAAAACCCGCAATGCCATATTGACCAGCCTGGTCAAAGAGAAGTTTGCAACAAACCACATCATCGGCATCTTTTCACAATGCTCACAATCCTACACTTAGCACCAACATAGTCAACTACTGTTTATCCACAATGGGTTCATGCTCCCTTTCAAATCCGTGCACTTTCCACAAAGGTAAGACACCAAAACTGTGTTACATGAGGCACACCTTAAAGAAAAAGGATGCAACCCTTTGCTGCACAGAGAAAGATCTTCCTGGTCGTTGAGCCTCAAATATGCTGCAAAATCACAACTACACAAAGTTAGCAAAAGAAAAGCTTCAAAGGAAAACTAAGGTCAATTGTGACACAAACCTTTCAATTAGTTATAGGGGAGGCCCAAAACAGTGCATGAGGAGAAAGGCAGTCCAATAGTGCCAGACCTTGGACTCATGTAGAGAAAAGGTCCAGATCTATTTGCACCTGCTTGGCAAGGCCTGTATGATTCGAGAGAGGCGAGCCCTGGGGCCTGAACCAGACACCACAACATTGCCAAACTGCACAAAGGGGGCCAGCATCCCAACTAGGGCAATATCCAGAACAATGCCCACCACCAGATCTGACATGTAGAGCTCAAACTCATTCCAGAAGTCCTTCCCACGCTTCTGAACCTCAGCGAATGTTGCACACCCAGAATCAATTGCTATCTGCACACAAACAGTAAGCATGTAAGAAGCCGCTAGTTTCTGTGTTCTAGAATTTGCGATCTACCACCATACAGGAATCTGCCAGCATCTTCTAAAAGTGTAAGTACAACAAAGTTATAGAGCAAGAACATACTTTTCCAAAAACTTTCCCCTTATCATTTCCCTCAGAACCGCACAAACAAGGTTTAGAGAAAACTATCAGAATCTCCCTCTTCAAAAAACAGAAACCCTAGAACCACCAATCAGCTCCACAATGTGATGAAAGACTGCTGAGCACACAACATTCTACAGAGGTCTAGAAGAGGAGAGCATACCTCTGTGAATACTTTGAACAAAAAACTTGGATCCGCCAGCAGCCGGTTGCGTAACATTGCACTTCTCCTCACTGCAGGTCCTAGAGGCCACATAGCCTCCTGCAGAATTCAAACCAGGGGGGCAAAGGGTTTATGGAGCTTGAATTTGTGAAAGCAAGCCTCTATAAAAACCTGGACACTCACATCAGAATAAACATTGACACGTTCCTAGGGTTAGGGTTTAAAACTCAGTCAGTCACAAGAGAGAAATTCATGTGCTGCAGAATACAGACCTGCAACTCAATGTAGCGAGATAGAAGAAGCTCTCGGATGCCTACTGTCCTCGCAGCTTCAGCCATATCGGGTGGAAGGCTGATACCTCTAGCCTGAAGCTCCTTCGCCACCTGTTCCGAGTCAAGCAAGACACCAAAAGCTTCCTCCTCGTTGCTTTCCCCATCATCACGGCCTGAGTCTCCGTGACCTCCTCCTCCCCCGTTGGATCCCCCATCATATCCTCCAGCTTTGCCATTGCCACCAGCACCTCCAGCGACGACCTCCACTTCACCGACCGCTCTCTTCTCTTCCGGAAAGTAAATGGGTTGATCTGAAATTATAGCAGAAGCGCTGCGCACTGTCGGATACTGCTCAGAGATAGCACTGCTTTCTTCCTCCCCGACGGAGTCGCCACCAAACTGAAACTGCTCCCCAGCAGCACTCACACATGCTCTTATCGTCAGCAAAGACTCGAAGTCGAGTGCGCTCTTTTGCACAGAAGCCCTACTGTGCAAACCCCTAGTGTAGAGAGCCGAGAACTCCTGGCGCAGTGGTTCTTGCGCCTTGATGAGGCTCCTAACTTCGCGAGAAACACGGCAGCCATTCCAGAGGAGCAAGCCACGTGACGACGCACGTTTGGCGTCGCATGTGTTCGACAAATCAAGCACAACGGCTTGTTGCAAGGAAATCGTTGCAAACGCCATCGCTGCGCTGAAGCTCGGCCTCGGCGGTGCACTTGGCACACCCCAAAGCTCGAGCTTCGCCGTGAGTGGGGTTTTGTCCGCACGGACGCGCGAAGCTCACGCCGGACAAACCCTGGGCCCGACCCCGCCAGGAACGAATCCGGCCGGTCGCCGCCACGCGGCGTGCCGCTCCGGTTCCCAAAGCACCGCTTTAGCGTCAGTGATATTTTTTTCTAATTTTCTGATGTTGCGTCACTGCCTAGCATCCCAAGGGGCATTTAGCATTAAATGGCGACAGGTTTTTCGAAATTGTTTTTAAACTACTTATAAACATAAGTGTTTTTTTTGCGGTGGCTAAATTTGTTTTCAGAAAATGAAACAAAAACAAAATTTCTGAGATTTTTCGGGATTTATCGCCGTTTTTCGAAAAATCCAATCAGCAACATCTAGACCTGGGCATTTCCTAGGTGGCCACTTACTTGTAGCAGTACTTTTGTAAGAAAATGCTACAGCCCACGTAGGACAGTCGCCATTTAATGATAATTAATTAATAGGGATCTCGCCAGTGGACCTACTTGAGGAATTTGACAAAAAAGAAAAAAAGAACCCTGATAAACATGCTACCAAACTCACACCAGAGTCCAAATGTGGCGGAAAAACTAAATTCTAAATTTGGCGATTATTCTCAGAAAAAACGGGATGGAATGTTGTGACAAAACAACTTTACGCATTTTGGCGAAATTTCAGACGGAAAAAAACCGCCGCTTTATACTTTGTCGTCACCTACGTAGAATACGACAACTGGGGCTACGACAGTAGCGTCAAAAGCGTGCTGGCATGTCATGGTATCCCCGCTGACAACCCCCTGTCACCGATACGCTGTGAGGAGTCAGGCGTCAGGACTGTCCGCTAGTACTAACTCTGTGGCATACCTACATATGTTGATAATAGCTGATCCTTTGTGACGTATCCGTGTTTATCCTTCTCTACTCAAGCTAGATACAACCCTAAACCCATCGCCACACATGTACCTATCACCGAACACTTCCCAATATTTCCCTCACTCCTTGACCAAATTTTTGTGTCATTGGGTACGCAAACTTGGAGGCCTACAAATGTTCATTGACCATTAGGGTAGCTAGGTTTGTCATTGAACACATAAGGACTTCAAGAGAAATTGCACATTAGCAATGGGTTTTTTGCCTCTGGAGTCAAAAGAGAACTTGTGCTTCATTTATAGGTACATCCAGAGTTGCTTGAATTGCTTGATTTGGTGGAGAAACATCAAAGTTATGCCTCCCCATTTGGGAGTGGGGGGGGGGTGGGGGTCCAATGGCTGGAAAACTTCCTAAGGAAACACTTAACACCTATATGAACAAACAATTTGATCCCTCCCAAATGAACATTCAAAATTTGAAAAGTGAGCAAAAATAGACCTTTAACAAAAATGAATACATTTGAAAAATGTGAATTTATTCACGTGAAAATGTTCATCCTTCATCAATATAGAAATCATAACCATAAAAATGTGTAAGAAAATTTATGACCATGGGCAATGCATTGTTTGTGTAACCCTAAAGTTTCAAGCAATGTCACATTTTTGCACAACCTCTATGGTGTCATGCATTCATGTTCAGTTGTTCAACTCCCATTCAATTGTATTCCCTTTCTTTTTAGTCTGTATGCATAATTGACAACATGTGTCCATGTTGATATTCTTCTTCATCACCTTCTAAAAGATCCCCACCTCCTTTTAATCATCATCTTTTATTGTTGATCACCACCTCCTTTTGATTGTCATCTTTTGTTCATGATGGGCACCTCTTTTTAAACATTGTTTTTTGTTGGTGATCATTGTAACCTCTTAATTTTCGTCTTTTATTGGTGATGGTGGCTTGCTTGTGATTGTTCTTTTCCGTTGGTAACTTTCATCTCCTCTTGATCATCATCTTTTGTTCATGATGGACACCTCTTACTAATTCTTGTTTTATGTTGGTAATCAATGTCTCCTTTTAATTTTCATCTTCACTTGGTGATTATTACCTCTTTTTAATTGTCATCTTCTATTCATGATGGGTGCATGTTCCTAATCATCACCTTTTGTTATTAATCAATGTTTCTTCATGATCATCTTCTTTTATTGTTCATTGGCACCTCCTCTTGATCATTGTCTTTTGTTGGTGATCATCACCTCATCCTAATCATCATTTTTTGTTGTTGATGAACGCTTCCTGATCATCTTTTTACGTTGGTGATTATCGTATCTTCCTAATCATCATGTTTTATTGTTGTCATGACCTCTTCTTGATCATCATTTTATTGGTGATCATCTTCTCATCTTGATCATCCTCTTCTATTTGTGATGGTTGCCTCCTCCTAATCATTGTTTTTTATTGTTGGATCACCGCTTTCTCCTTATCATTATCTTTGGTTGTTGATCCCTGCCTCCTCCAAATTATCATCTTGTGTTGTTGATTGATTGCTTTATGATCATTACTTCCTCTTGATCATCCTCATATTGTTGATCATTGTTTTGTTATTCTTCCATCATCGTCCTACTCTTCTTCTATGTGTGTTTTTATACTCTTTTATTAATCATGAAACCACCCCACAATCCCCACCCCTACCCCATTTCATTCTGTTATGGATCAATCATATGTAACATCCTTGCTAAAACATGACCCTTGGACTTTTGTTGAGCCATTGCCCTTGCCCTAGCTATTTTTTAAACCTCTAATGTAAACCTAAAATTAACACCTCCAAACCTTAAAGGGTGGCCTTGAAAACCTACAACAAATTATTTATGAAATGTGTTCCCCACCCCTTTCACTCCAATTGCAAATTAAACATTGTTCAATTTTTTTGGAGTCGTTTTTCTACTAGCTTTTGGGTTTTTTTCTTAATCATGGTGAATGAATCAACAATTCATTTAGCCTTTTTATATTCCTTCTCTTTCTTTTTTTCCCATAATTATTTTTATTGCCTCCTTATTAAAATTAACTGTTGTAAAATCTCATTAAATGTGACTTTGTGCAATTGGTTATAATCTATTATCAACTTTTTTTCTTTTGTTCTCCTAGCAAACAAATGTAAAAAGGACAACAAATTGGTTAGAGTCAAAGGAACTTGAATTCCATTCCCAAAATTATGGACTTCACAAGTGAAACTAGGCCCATTTAGGTCAACTAGCAAGTCTAAATAACTTCCATAGGTTCAATTTCTTATGTAATAATATGTGGAATCAACAACATTTATTGACTTCAAATCTATTAACTCTTGGTCAACATATTGAAATTATGTTCTTACATCATCTTGTTATGTTCAGTAACTATGTGATAGCTACATCCTCCCACCATTGGTAACTTTCATTAGTTGTCCCATTAAATGCATCATTGTTTTCGTTTGAAATGTTAATATGTTTTATTGTGTATGCATCACTTGGTATCGTCGTACGATCCATGGCATTGGGATTGAATGGTTAAATTCTTATTGCCTTAACCTTGTTCATGATTTTTTTTGAAATAATGTTTTGATTTAAATCCTTGTCTATTGAACAACCAAATGTATTTGTTTAGTTCACAATGATTGTTTTAAACCATAACATTGTTTTTTTCTTTCTTAAAAGAAAAATTTGACAAGCTTGAAAAAACTCGCATTTAAGGATTGTAGAACATGGGAAGTGTGAGAAAGTAAGGTGATCATATCTAGCCCAAATTTGTGTTTATTCTACGGGTTTTCATGTAACATGTGAACAATTTTTGTTTAAAACCACTACCAAAACTTGGCATATATGATTAAGACAAATATGACTAACCATTTTCTAATCATATAGTCATATATGCCATGTTTTTGTGCCTAGTCATATTCTTGTAACCATGGACATTACTACATGACTAAAAGTTTTCATGGATAAGATTATGTGAATAAAATCTTCGTCATGAACACCATATAATTATTTAATAATATGCAAATTGAAACATTAAAAATTTATGAATTAAAAAGGAAAAGAATTGAAAGGTACACATACGCATGTACCTAGTAAGCATATTATAAGCTTGTAAATGATTAAATACATAATTAGTGCACAAATAAATAATTAATATCTTATAATTTCTAACTTTTACCTTAAAATCATTAATTATATTTAATGTGAACTTCTAGATAGTGGTTTAAAACAAATTTGGGGGAATTTTCCCAGAAAATGGAAAACAAATTGCCAAAGTTATTAAAACCATAAAATTAAATAAAATTTTGATGCCTAGAATATAATTAAAACATTTAAATTGAATTTTTTTCTCAAAGGTTTATTTAAATGAATATATTCTTTGAATTTTTTGACATTAAATAATGAAATATATTTTTATTAGTGATATCCCATGAATTTCAAAAAACATCCACATGCCCCAAAATGACATTTTTTTTCATGTTTCCATGTGATGGGTAGTAAAAAATTACAAAAAATTGAGCTTTAGTAATTTATCAAAGTATATGGTAAATACAACTTGGAATTTTTTAATATTCTATGTTAGATGAAATTTGATGAATTGAAAAGAAAAATATAATAATAATAATATTTACTACTCACAATAAAATTTGATAAAAATTTATGGAATTTAAATATTTTTTAAATTTTTATAAAATTTCAAAATGTTGAAAATAATATTATATGTCTAATAAATAACATATTTAATTTTAAATATTTTTTATAATTACAAATAAATATAACACAACATTTATACTATTTTTATTGATTCGTTTATTCTCAAAAGTTGGGGAAATATTATATATAAATAATTTACAAATCATTTTATTAAAAAAAAATCTTCAAGATATCATTGTTGTTCAAATGTATGAAATAATGAAAATTCAAATGCATTTTCAGTTTAATAATGTTGGTTTTTTAAAATAGATCTATAAATATTGGGAAAACAAATTTAATGATTTTTTTTTCATTTGGACAAAGTATGAAAAAGAAAATAATGGTCAAAGTTGGGTACTTTTGTATAGGACAAAGGATGATGTGGGATAATGTTGTAAATTTATCCCATATATTTTCTTTTTTAACTATATAAATAAGTGAAAAAGTCTACACACAATACATGCACTACATACATTCAAAGTGCCAATATTACTTGTGATGGGCCAATAAAAAAAACTTGTCACCAAAAAAATAAATAGGATCCTACTTACCTACCTACTTAACCCTACTTACATACATACCTACCCATTCCTACCTACCTACCAAATGGCCATTTATAAATATATATTCCATGGGATTTATGACTAGTGGATAAATGACAAGTCCCTATGGACTACATGGTCATGTAATCATGAATGGTATTACAACTACAAATGTAGTCATGGGTGTTACCATGTTTTGGTGTAGTGAACCAATATATGGTATTTCAAATTGACCTTTTACAAAATGAGAGGAATTCCGTGAATACAAAAGTTGTCATTTATGTTTTTGTTTACATCACCATGCTAATCCCTACACTATGAAAAAAAGAGGCATTTTACAACTAGCCTTGCAACCCAATTTTTGAGTTGCATATGACACTTGCAACTCATCGTATTTATACAAAGTGAGTGTTAACAAACAAGTTGCATGAGTTGCACAATTGCAATTCATCATATATACAGTGTAATTCATTGTAACTCAATTACAACTCTATCAAAACAACTCATTTTTAACTATTATGTAGTTCCATTATAACTGCACCCACGATCTCATCTTGTTGTCATTAATTTTCATCCATCTATTAAAATCTGACATGTGGCATTAATTTTTTTTGAAATATTGATATCCATCATCCATTATGATTATTAATGACAATTCAAAATTGTAACACATGGGACAATTACAAATTGCCACATGGCATATTAATTGTATTTTGGAATAAATAAATATATATATATATATATTTTAGTAGTTGGTACGTCGTACATAACCATAGGTAGGTAGGTAGGTAAGTAAATAGGTCTTAAGGCCTACATATCTATGTATTCACCTAGGACCTACCTACATATGTAGGTAGAAGAATAAAACATATTTACTTACCTAGGTAGGTAATAAGTAGAAAAACATGACTAAATGAACTAAAAAATAACCATGAAATTATTTTTTTTTGTTTTATGGTTTGCCTTTAGGTTAAGCTTTTTTGAACTCATCCCAAAATGGCATGTGTATTTTAAAGTGAGAACATATGAGAACAAACTTTCTTTATATAATTTATATCATGGGACTCAAAAACAAAGCATATGAATTAAATCTTTTCGTTATAAATTGAGTTGCAACTATAACACTTAAGCATTTAGGGCAAGCCGGATCCAAGGGGAGGACTCCATTTTTTTGGTGTCCCAAAAAAACTTGAACCCCTCCTATTAGCGCATTTAGCACACTAAAAAATGTCAAAAATGAAATAGAATTGAGAAAATTATAGCCCCCAAAGTAGAGGGGGTTGAAAATTCAAAAAAAAGAAAAAAACACTAAACATAAAAAGGTCGGTCCCCAAACACCCAAAAAATTCCTTGTATGTTGCTTTGTTGCTATTAAAGTTCTAATAAAATTTGTAGAACTTTCGGTGGCACTTTTATAACACTTTATATTGTTTAAAATGAATAAGAAATACAAAAGTTATGAAGTTTGAAAGTAGGAGGGGTCCAAAGAGAGAGAAAAAAGGAAAAAAATGTGTTTTGTAAGTTGGAAATTTTATTGAACTCTTAGATTGTTATTTTTTCATTACTTCTTTTCCTTCACATTTCAAAGATGATTTTTAAAACTTGAGGTAACATTCCCAAAACATTTTAAATCACTGAAATTGAAGCACATATGATGAAGATATAAATAACTAATTAATGAATATGTATCCTTATTAAGTTATAAATAATTGCATTACAGTTAGAACATAGCTGAACATTAGCACTATAGTAATGACACACCAATGGTCGTTCTAATTATATCAATGGGAATCTAATCGAAAATTAGTTACAAATGTATCCCATAATGGATAGTGGAAATGTGAACATGTGGCATGATTGCATGTACGTACACTATTGCTTTAGTAGCACATCTATAATAGTTCTAAAATAGTTGCCACATGCAACTACAATACAACTTCTAAAAAAATCAAATATGGTTAACTACATATGTATGTATGACATGCATAAATTACCATATGGAAGACCTATTTTCAATTCACTTACAATTACAATACAACTAATTGATTTTTGATGTGATAATCTATTTATTAATATAACATATTTCTAAGGGGATAGTTGCACAATAGTTGTATATGAATTGTTTTTTAGTTTTAGTTATAAGGTAGTGTGGTTTTGACGAATGCAATTTTTCATAATGTTAATTTGTAATATTTAAATCATTTATAATCCTTTCACCCCTAAATATGTAAAATCCAAATATAGAACCCCTTGTTGCATTCATAACATAATTTAATACCAGCAATGATGTGAACTTGATGTGAACCTTTTTTTGTTAAAACCTTTTGTTAATTTTATATTTATGTTATGTAAAATGTTTACATATTTTGGTAGAAGCTACAACATGATTGATGTGTTAAACCTTGTGCCTTATAAATTTTGAATATTTTTGCAAATCAAATATTGAATTCTAAATGTTGGCATTTAAATTAATACCACCAATTATTTTTTAGGTAGTCCATTTTTGAAAGAGGTAGGTCTATTTTGAATAAATTTTGCAACTTCTGTTTTCAATTGTTGTAAGGTAATGGAAATACCTAAATCTTGCATACCCAAAACCAAAGCCACAAATGTTTTTTCATCTATTAATAGACCTTCCTCAACCTTGTCTTATTATTTAAATGATATAAAAGAAAAGTTATGGGTATGTGCTAAACTTGTTTGTTTTCTTAAAAAAAATGTGACATCTTTCTAGTACTACATCCATGGCTTTTTCCAAGGCCTCAATGGTTCATTTTCCTCATTGGGTTAAAGTAGAAACCTTGTTTGTTCATATTGATTTTTTCATTTTGTTGTTTTTATAGGTGGAATGTTTTCCTTATATATTATTGCTAATTCTTACAATCCACATCATTGCCTATGAAGCATATTAAACATCATGGAAACCCTTCTCTTCCTAGTGCTAGTCTCCAACAACTTGGTGGTGTTCACTTTGGACCTACAAGAAACATGAAATTTAACTTCTTATAAAAATCACAAGACTTCAATGTTTTAGATTGAAAAGTGCATGCCTTTCCAATGCTCAATGCATTATCATAATAAATTATTATAGAAAGTTTTGCAAAATCGTCTCACATTAAATTGGCATTTATGGTTGACGTGCAAATCATAAGTGTTTTAAGCTTCAATTGGTTGTAATATGGAAATATATATTGAAACCAAAATTATTTACTTGAACTCCTTGATATTATTGGAACTACATGTCCTTGAGTCCAACGATAATGTACAAATTTATTGTACTCCTAATAGAGTTGGTATACACAAGAACTTTTTATTTTTACAATTGAAGTTTGTGTAGTTAGTATGGCTTACTACCTTGTACTTCACAATCTTGTGAGTTGGCTCTTACATTGAAATGTCATTCCCCTTCTTCTAATTGCAAATTTGTTTTCCATTTTTATACTGTTTTTCAAAACTTTAACATGAGGACATAGAAGTTCTAAAAACATTGAAACCCATTTAGGTGTTCTCACATTTTTAAAAGAAATGAAATTACTGAGGTTCATGTAAAATGTAATTTTTCTAGTTGAACTTATGATTCAAATGCAAGCTTTCGTGGGAATTCAATGTGCTTGCAATGAGGTGAAATTGCATGCTCTTTAGGGTTACTAACATGTTTTTATGAAAAAACAATATTGTATACTTAAGGTTGAAGGTTTGATTGTGCAGTCTTTGTATTCAAAACTTTAAATCTTATAATCCAACATTAAATCACCTTCATTATTAGACAAATCTTAAATGTGAAACAAATTGAAATATTGTTCCATTGTATTGTTTTACACCTTTACTATAAGTTTAGTAAAAGTGTCTTTTTCCCCCTCATTATCAAATAATTTTTTGTATGATATGGTTTGGAATTTTTCCTTTAATGTGTTACTTTAAAATTTAAAACTTTTGAACAAACACCTTCCATGTAAGGTTAACCAATGGTTTTTTTAGAATTGCAAGGAATGATTCACATCACCAAACACATTTCTATTTTTATTGAGATGTAAATAACACCCAAATGATTTAAATTCATCCTATGGCCAAACACAAAACAATCTCCATGGTAGAAATTATTGAAAAAACGAAACAAAAAGTTTTCACATCACACATTCAATCATGGGGTGTAGAATGCATACTAGTTAGTGTAATCAAGTTGCATTGATCGAATTATGTTTGAACTTTTGCCCCAATCAATCATTGACCTACGTTCAATTACGGGTGTCTTTGTTTTTGAAATAGAGGAGCAATGTAGAAAACAAAGCAAGAGGATGAATGTTAGTTTGTTTCAAATCTCTTGAAAAAATAGCTCAAGACCTCTCTCTAATTCAAGCCCCATATGTTCTTCGTTTTTGGTTCATTTAGAGTGATTTAAAACTTAATGGGTGTGTGATTTAAAGATTTAAAAATCTTCTTTGTATTCCTTAGGCAAATATGCAATGATCAAATATTTTAAACTAGAAATCCTAATCTATTTTAATTCATCCATCATTGAATACTAAACCCCCTTACACCAAACACTTGGGCCATAACTAAAATCAAAGGTTAATCAGTTGTTAATTATTAATATTGAACCAAGCTAGGTTTGATTTTTATAATTGGGACCAAAATAAAAAACAACATTTTTTTATATTGAAGAACTGGAACAAAAGGTTTTTCATAAAAATAAATAACCACCCAAATTTATTATGTGCTAACCATCCATATGCACTATCAACCTAATAGTCACCAAATGTTTTATCTACTTAGATAGAAGCCATTCACATTCTCTACCCACTAATTGTCCATGATATTTTCCCACTTACATAGGTAGTTGTTGTTAAAGCAAGTGCGAGGGTTTATCAAATAGGTCACCAAGGTGAAAAATTTAAATGTTAGTTTTAATGACATGTGAGAGATTACCCAATGTATTTTCATGGTGCCTTAACTTCATAATATTATTTCATGACATGGGAAGTCATTTTATATTTATGAATGGGCTCTTACATTTTTGTAAACGATTGCCTTTTTTTCTTTGTGTGATAAGTAGGATCTTTGCCATTAGATATGGAATTTTTTTTGATAGGTCATTATGCAAAATAAGGATTGTATAGGGGTGTTATCAAAATTAAATGCTTGTTTTTAGTTGTTGCTTTGGGCATGTAGCTTTTTATGGATGGTGCATTGGTGGGTGCTGAGTCATGTAATAACTAATGTTGTGCAAATATATCTTTTATTTAGATATATTTATTGGGTAAAAATAAGGTATATTATTTATTTTAATATATTATTTATAAAGTCAATATACTGCAATGAAATGCATATTCAAGGATATGTAAATTTTAAAAATTATACTCTATTCATAATCTTTAATATTATTTTTAAATATCCATACCCAAAATCAAATATGTTTTGACATCTAAATAAAAAGAAAGGAGTAAAAAAATGAAGAACTTTGTAAAAAGGATAAACCATATGGGATACAACGAGGAAAACTAATATGTGATAAAAACACCCATATTAGGAGTAATAGGTGTTTCAAGGATATCTTTCAAATGGAAGACCCTCCTTACTTTTGGGGGGGCATAATGTTCACATTATTGAACAAAATTGGATGTTTCAAAAGTTTATTAGGATGCCAAAGATGAACTACAAAATATTTTCAAACTCATTTCCAATTGAATGTTGATCATGATGTCATTGTCTTCTAATACATTAAATGCCACTTGCAAACATATTTACTTTAGTCAAGGATGAGTCAAACAGTTTGATTCCTACATTTTGACATTGGATTTGGCCTTTGAAATTGTTGTCTTCAAATTTCCAGAATGTGAACATTTCCTTCATTTTAAATAACATAAATTATCAGACCCATAAAAGGGTATATGATAAAGGGGTATTTGTACCCTACCCATTTACCAAATAACTTATTTTTTCTATGGTCAAAACTTAACTTGATTTTAAAAATAGAATGTTAATATAAATACATAAATTGAAAATAATGATACACCTTTACATGAAGATATATCAAAAACAACATACCTACAAAACACTAGTTAAACAGTTCTAGTTCCATTTTGGATTCAATTAATGAAAATAAAATTCGAACCAAATCTAATTTTTGGTGTTGGTTCTAGAACCAAAACCCAAAAAAGATTGAAGTAGCATAATTATAACTAGATTCTTGGTTCTATTTCCATTCATGTGTGGAACCACAAATGAGATTTTTGAAAAAACAAAAGAAATTGAAAAAAAACTAGAAGTGAGATTAATCAAAGGATAATTGGCCATTAATTATTAGTTTTAGTTCAAGTTAACTAAAACTAGACTTGAAAACAAGTCTAATTTTCAAAACTAGAACCAAAATCAAAACTAAAATTTATTTTTAAAAAAACCAAACCTAGAATTGAAATGAAAAACTTTTTCAAAGAATTAGAACTAGAACTGATCTACTTTATTTCTTTGGACTTCAACATGAGGTTCTTCATAAAAGTAAATAACGTTAGTATTGGTCAATGTTTCCATATCAATGGTTTTCTTTCAATTTTTTGATTTCAAAAAAGGTGACAAGTTTTTGGTGAACAAACATAATTTAAAATAGGAAAACAAATTAAAGTTATTGGTTAAATAAGGCAAATAAAGCACCAACAAGCCTCAATGCCCTAGTTTTACAAGAAAGAACAATTGAAATCCAAAATTGACATTGAAAAAGTACATTGTTGTAAAACAAGGTGACAATTGATTTTTAACACCAAATTTGCATGTAAAATTAGTTTCTTATGGAGTTTTGAATTTGCATTAAGCCAAACATTGTTGCATTCACTATTGCTATTAACTAATGTTGGGCAAGTATATTTGACATATCAGCTAGATAAGGATAAAATTCAAAAATTCAAAAAAAATATCAATGAGGTAAAAGTAAACATGTTTTAAGAGAATTCCAAACAAAGCATAAGGCTATAAATGCTTTGTAAAATTATTAATTTGGGTAAAAGTAAAAGTAAAATGATGAACATTTACCCTATTTTGAAGGTAATCATAGAGGTAAATATTCATCATTTTCCTTATAAATACTATCACAATGCCAAAATCCCGAATCCAAGACTCCATCCATGATTGGGTTGCTAGTTATTTTATGACATCCATTATTATATGACTATGTAGTCAAATAGGACACATTGTATTTTTAAATGTTTTTTATAACTATAGGCATGAAGGACAATGTTTTTTACAACTATGGCTTTTGCAACTACAATCATAAAAAATATAATATATATATATTCTCCTAGCCTATTAGCCTATAGTTTACTAAGTTAAAAGGTGAAGCTACATGCTAAAAACATAGGCCTTAACCTAGCTAGGAATGTAGGCTAACTTATCTAGCTAGCAACCTAGGTCAGGTAGTTAAGTTAAACTAACAACCTAACCTACCTTAGTTAACCTTATAAGACTAAATTGAAATCATGAGGACTTGAACCCCTTATTTCCACCTTAAGGGATGAAATCCTTAACTACTACACCACATTTCTTACATGATAAAAGTTGTCACTATACTATCATAAACAATTATTTTGTAATTTATTTAAGTAGAAAAACCTAGCTTATACTTACATAGGGTACCTACTTAATAACATACTACTTATTTAGTAACCTAATAGGTACCTCAGTAAGTTCAACCACCTATTAGCTAAAGTATGTACTTATTCAATGGGCAATATATACCAAGGTGGGTAAGTAACAAGTATATATTTATTACTTAGTATTTAAATTAGGTACCAAGATACATATTTACCTAAGCAGTTACTTGTAGTTAATTGCCTACTTAATTATTGTGTATTTAAAATAGGTATTAATAAGTACCAAGTACTAATGTTAGTAGGTATTATTTTAAAATGCCTATGACTAAATAAATACCTTGGTAAATTTAGCCACCTAGCTGAAGTAGATAGTATGTACTTGGGGAGGACACTAATAAAAAAATAAAGAATACATGAGTAAAAATATAAGGTGCAATATATTGGTTGTTGTAAGTTAATTATTTAAAACATAGGGTAGATTCTATTCAAATAATCAATTTAATTATAATATAAGGTATGTAATAATATGTAATATTGGATTTTATTTAATATAGGGTGTCTTTAATATGTGTATATTAAAAAATTAAATAATAATAGGGTGATAAAAAATAGGTTGGACAATTATTTGATACCCCCCTTAAAAATGGTCGTTTGACACATGTAAATCCCAAATTTTACACTAAGTGTCCCCCCTGGTAGTATGTACTAAGTGGGTAAGTAATTAATACATACTTACTAGGTACCTATTACCTAGTTAATGGTTATTATTAAGGTACCTATTAGGTAGGTATTTAAGGTCTTGATAGTCATGTAGTCACATATATATATATATATATATATATATGACTACATGCTTAAATTAGGAAATAGTTGTAAAATGTTCTAATCATGAAAAACATATTTTGGTGTTAATATATGCATGTATAAGTGGGTAATTAAAAAATTTACACATCATGGCACAAACATGTATGCAATTGGTAATGCAAACACAAACACAATGAAAGTTCAAAAATCTTATAACAAAACTTGGGGCTCCATACTACTATGCATTACCAATGACAATCAACTAATCAATCATAGAAAATAATGAATTGATTTCAATGTGAAAATAAATTCCATTTTTAATGAAAATAGTAAATTTTATTACATGAAAATCAAATTGAATTTCAATTTGATGCAATTCAACAACTAGATTAAAAATCAATTGAATTGAATTCAAATTCAATTGAAGAGAAATGGGATGCAAATTGGTGGAAAAGTTATTGCGAATTTGATTTGTGGATATGGTGTTGGAAAAATAAAATAAAACACAAATTCAAGAAGACAGAATTCCATGCCTCTTTCTTTGAAAATGGGCTAAATAGATTCCATTTTGAAACTATTATCCAATTGATGACCATGATTTATGGAACCTAGAGTTGTCCTACCTAAACTTGCTTTCACAATTCATTATCATTAGAATAAAAAAATGTAATAGAAACAACCAATAGTGTTAAAAATTAATCTAAAAAAAATCTTAATGAAAATCAATAGCAAAATTTAAGCTTTCATTTACTTTTTCATTCCTTGACCATTTCAAGTTTTAGGTTCCTTTTAATCATTCAATACAATCTTTCTTATATTACCATAGCCTAATGTTAGCTTCCACATTGACAAGACGAATAATTGATTAATTTCAACAAATTACTAATTTTCATTTCAATGAACTTCAATTTTTAATTAAATTTTTTTTGGGAATGTAAGTAGCACCTTATAAATTTTTAGATATAAAAATTAAGGAAAATATTCTTCCAATTTCATAAGAAGGGCCATGTGTGTTTATATTTAAAAATGCATATGTATTGAATTTTTCGAACAAATGTTAATTTTGATTAAACACTTTATTAACGTTTGAAATAAAAAAAACATGTTCAATTTTTAGACTCCTTTAGAGGACCCTATCAACAAGTGTTTTGTGTATGACATAGTAGTCTAATAACATAGTGAAATGACTCCAAATCCATGAGATTTCAATTTCATAAACACACAAACACAATTCCAAAAGATGAACAAATAATTCGTTAAATACAATTTACGATGATTTTTCAAAATAAAATATGTGTAATTTTAAGCACAGTCAACAACTATATTGGCTTTTTTTTTACTATGAATGGACCCAACAACAATGAACTAGTATTAACAACAAAAATACAACAATGACAAACTTAGTAGGTAAAGGGTTGGGCATGATGCATAAAGTTGAAAGAACAAAGATGGAATAATATGAAGGGGCAGTGCAAGACAAGCAACAACTCAAAAGAACAACTATTTACCGAAACCAAATTATGCTAGGGAATAAGAATCGACCACTATTAACTCAAGGAAATAACAAGGAACCAATGTAATAACAATAGGGTGAGTGAATATTGATGCACCAATGTAATAACAATAGGGCGAGTGAATATTGATGCACCAATGTCATAACAGTAGTGCAAAAAAATAATAACAAACCAATGTAGTAATATAAGGAAACAATGATGAGCCAACAACAACATGAAAAAATAACTGGGGACGAGTAACAATGCAAAAGAACAACTGCATTGCCAAAAAAAGGGGCCGGGGTGGGGGCCGGGGGGGTCACCTTCTCATTCTCCCGGTTCTCACAAAACTGATACCGTCCGGTTTTCGGAATGAGAACCGGGAAAGGGGGAAATAACCGCCCAACACTGCTGAAAACCCCAGAAGCTCAACGAAGATGTCATCCAGAACAACACAAAGCAAGAAATTGTGAGTGGGCTTTCAGAGAGAGGCTTTTACAGCGGCCATGGCGTCCTTGTCTCTCGTCACATATGGACTGCATCTCCAGCCTACCACTATGGTCACCCCTTACGTCGGAAAAGCACCACCACCACCCTGCGTAGATTTGGTTTCTTCCAAGGCAGCAGTTTGGAGAGGAAGATGTGACTTCCTGCGAGCTGCAAGTGGGGAATGGGGTCGCCACAATCCAAGAAGGGATGTGAGCATCAGAGCTGCCTTCGGAGCATCAGTGGGTAACGGAGGTAGGTATTGGGTTCCTCCTTCCCGTTCACTATGTGCCTAGTGAGCTCTACCATAGAGCTGGGTTTCCTTGAGCAGTTGTGGCGGAGGGAGGGTGTCGATTTTCCTAATGCACATATTTGTTGTACGTGAGTTCGGACTCTCCTTAGGGTTTTTCCTCTGCATGACTTTCATTGGTGCTTAGGGTTTTATTGTGCATGATTTTCCTGGGCTCATATGCTCCTGGAATTGTCTGTGCTCCTGAGCCATGAGCTTGTAGGTTCGGGCTTCCCAGTCTCTGAATTCAGGGTTTCTGTTTTTTGGCCCATTGCACTCTGAAACAGAATTGTTTCTCCCTTTCTGTATGTGCCATAGATTAGGCTCATATTCTTTTCCAAGTTTTGGGTATGAGCACTTGTTGGGACCAGGGCTAAGCACACATGATCTCATGTTGATTTTGAAGTTGGATGTGGGGTTGTGGGATAACTGAATTCAGGTATGACACCTGAATTGAAGGAGGCAATTGACAAGTATTTGAGTGCCAACAAAGTGGTTCTGTTCATGAAAGGGACCAAGATGTTTCCACAGTGTGGATTCTCAAACACATGTGTGCAAGTGCTCAATACTTTAAGTGTGCCATATGAGACAGTGAACATCTTGGAGGATGAGTCCTTGCGCCAGGGTATGAAGGTGTATTCACAATGGCCCACCTTTCCACAACTCTACATCGATGGTGAATTTTTTGGTGGCTGTGATATCACACTTGGTGAGCATTTTCATGCTTTGTGACCTAGAATACTAGGAAAAACTTGTGTTCAAAGTATCCCCAGGCATTCAAAGCAGTACTTCCTTCTTCACTGAGAGCTCATAGTCTCATGAATCTAGTTGGTGACTGGAATGCATCTCTCAGGCATCCAGCCTTTGTAAGTGCAGCTGATGAAGTCATCCTGCAACTGGTTCCAGGGCACTTTAGTTCATTGTGTAAAAAGCCAGATAGCCCTTCCTGACAATTGTAGGGCAAAGTATGTCAGTCTTGATCCTTACAGAAAAACTGTTTGGAGTATTGTGAAACAGAGGCATACAACAGTGGGGAGTTGAAGGAGGTGTTGGAGAAGGCCATGTGCTCGTGATACTCAGGCATGACAAAGTCAGCTTTCACATAAATGCATTTTCACAATTGTGTTGTATTCTGGTAGATTGCCAGCTTTTTACAGTCTAGGAATATATGGGGCAGGAGAAGTCCTCTGCTGCTGTATTGTCAAGCCTCTCTATGATCTCGGAGGTGATTTCCTTTACTCTGATTACAGTCTGAAAATCTTTGAGTAGGAAGAATGCATATATTTCACAGCAGTGATCCACATTTGTCTTAGCTTACAAGATACAGCTTTTGTACAACAATGGTTTGTTTGGGTTTACTTTGAGAGTATGGGAAAAATGGCACCTGTGTCCCTCATTTGAACGAAAGAAGTGTCTGGTGAGATGATTACAGTATTGGCTAACTTTTTGATGTTCTGTCACAAGTCATGCAAAAGAGTTTCTGTTTTGTGGTCTGGTTTTTCTCTTTGCTTACAGTGGGGTTTTGTCTCTTTCATGGATGCTGATGGTTTCTGGTTTTTTGGTCAGTTTTGAAATATTCAGTTCCTTATTGTAGATTCAGCTCCAAATTCTTTCCAGGTTGCTCTTAATCATAACTATTGAAGAATTCTCCCTACTTATGAAGATATTTGTTTGGTATGTATAATGGTTTGCTCAAAATTTTGGTTAGATTATTTTGTTCGGATTAACTGTTGGAAGCCAATGAGTTCTGTGGGTGGTTATGGCAGCTTGTCACTGCTGTTCATGATAAAGGTTATGCTTTGACACTTTTTCACTCAGGTCTCAAGCTCACTCCAAATCACTGCATAGTCTACAGGAGGCTGGAAGGTGGTCAACTTGTTTTTTTCATTTTTATTAGAAAACTAATGCTTTATTTGAAAGAATGCAGGAAAGTTGGAGGGGACCTAGGATTCAAAATTTCTTTCTTTTGTTGGTTTCACTGGACTGTCTTTCATAAAAACTCCACTTTTTCCACATCCAACTTTTTTTGGCTAGGAGGGCAACTTCAGCCCTTTGTGGGGATTGAGTTGGTCAATTGAGGATGATCTTGTCTGATGTCCAGTGTCACTCTCTTTCCTAGGTGAATCTCCTGCTTCCCTTCTTTGTCCCATGTCATGGCAACCTTGTTGTGTTCAATTCCTGTCTATGTGGCACATTCGTGTGCAAGAGCTATGAAACAGACAAACAGTGTATATTTCAACCTGGTGACTTCAGTTGAGTATTGCACAAACCAGCCTCTCTAGGTTTTACTGTTTACCTGCAAATTTAAAAGGCCATAGCTAGTACCTCCGACTGGTAATTTCACCTTCTAGAGTGAGGCCACCAGCACCTCAGGATGCAAGGGGTTGGCATAGGGTCAAGATACCGAATGACCTGTCAGACATTTCTCTTTGCATTTGAAGGGTGCCTTAAATCCATAATATTTCCTCCTGACATGGAAATGTCATCTTATGTTTCCAGTTCGGCTCTTTACATTTTTGTAAGAGCCTGTCATTTTGTGTGTGTGTGTGATGAGTAGGATCTTGGATGTTAGATATGGAAAAAATCTCTGACAGATCTTGGCTGCTGTCTTGGGTGTGCACCTTATTTTGGGTACCCTCCTCCCATCTGTGGGCCTTACCTAGCACATAATACCTGCCTAGTTATCAGGTAGGTCGACTGTGTAGTGCAGTGAGAAACAAAGCCCAATAGTTCAGTGTGACACAAATCCCAGTAGAGTGGTTTCAACAAAAGGATGAAAAGAATGTGTGATGTGAACATGAAACTAGAATTGGTTCAAAAACTGTGTGGAAGGTTCTTGCATTTGAAAAAAGGTGATAAAATTGGAATCAAAGGGTTCAAATTTTCAAAGAACCTGGCTCAAACCTCTACCTGAAGAACCTTTGCATGAATTTTTAAATGTCAAAACTGGACTCAAGGTTTTTTAAAAAAGGAAGAACCACACAACACTAGTTTATAGACCTTTGTAGCTTTTCACGAAGCTTTTGCTCTGATTTGAACTTGCCCAATTTGTACAAGTACATTCTTATAATGCAATTGCTTTTTCTGCTACAATTGTTGTTTTTGTACAACATGGAAGTATAATGCAAGTGGAAGAGGTCTTGCAAAATGTGATGTCGAATTGGGTGTTAGTGAAAAATTGCCATGGGATGCTCCTTCGATTTAGTATGAAGGTTAGTATGAGGCATTGCAATCGAGATGTTCTCAGGAAATCTGTTGTGCCATTTCTTTAAACTCAAAAGTTGCCCTGGGTGTAAAACAAGTCTTCTTTGATCAAAGCAGTTATACTTATAGTAATCATGATTGTTGCTTATGCAGCATTGGAAGCAGGCCAGACAAAATCAAATTGTTATGCATATCACAAGTATACTCACTCAGTCATGTCACAAGGCAAATATTCTGATAGACTCAAAGGTTATAGCCTAATTACTCTAAAAAAAAAATTCAACCGATAGATGGTGTCCTACATAATATTTTGCAATGTCAGACTCCATTATCCAAGGGGTCCCCCCTCCACTCTTGTTTGATCTGTCTAAAAGCGGTATAACATAAATGATCAAGGCGAAAACCATGAGACGCCCTTAACAATCTTGGCAAATCCTTCAAAATAAATCCATTGTTAAGTTGATGGTATTTTACCAGTGTTGGCCTCGTATATAGGGTCAAAGACTAGTATCAATATTGATATATACTCCTTAAATATCAGACCAAATTGGTATGACCTGAGTCTGGTATCAGCTTAATAGCAGTACCAGCTGGTAGGGAATTGAGGTAATACCAATCTCATATCAATCTTATACCAGTCTATATGCCAGGCATATACCTGCCATATAGCCCGAAATCAATATTGAGCCTAATACCAATAACAGGCTGGTATCAAAAACTTTAAGAATAGCCAATACCAGTACCAGACGGGTATTAATTTATTTTAAAAAAAGTGCCAATAGTAGTACCAGCTGGTATCAAAACAAGTTGATACCAGACCAACTTTGGTAATTTACCCAAGGTTTTACCCTCACTATGTATAACTATTTGAAACAATGCAAAATATATATATTTCCTTCCATGAAAACTTTCAAATTGCAACAATACCCAAAAATGTGACCACCTTTAATCTACAAGGCATTTCCCAATCTATATAAATTAGAAAAAGTGGTACATTTGAATGCCTATGCCATTCAAACCTCTACCTCTTCCAAACCTAATTATCCAACTCTTTTCCTGCATGAATATGAAAAGGTGGATTAATATGTGTCTTTTCATGTTCATGTTATTTATATTAAAATAACCTTATAATCTACCTCTTTCAAACCTAACTAAACCTTGGCATCCCCCCCCCCCCTCCCCCCCCCCCCACCTGCATTCTTGGTACTATTGGAAAGAGCTCAATGAGTATAGGGACGCACTGCCCCCACTGCATTCTTGATACTATTGGAAAGCCCTCAATGACTATAGGGATGCACCACGGTGGTTTTGTAATGTTTGGACTTACAGTGCAAGAGTGAGTCAATATTGAATGACTTTGTCTTTGAAAATTCAATAAAATCAGAACTAAAGATGTTAGTGAAGATAGGTTGTGCTCTTGGTACTGTTGGAAAGCCCTTGATTATTGGGATTTTATGGAGGTCATTTCATTATTTTTTTTATAATAGGGAGCGCTCGGGGCCTGTGAGGGGGATATTGAAATTGTACTGATTATCATAACTGGAAACTAATTAAAAATCTACTTTCATCCTTTTATATGTGAGGTCTTTTATCGAAATCCCATTCACACTTTAAAACGCAATGAATGAGAAGCAAGACCCACACACACTGGGCCTAAAAACACGTTCACATTGCCTTCATTTTCTTCGCTACCACTTTTGAGTTCTTTAGTGGGCCCCTGTTAAGGGCATCCAAAAACTAGGTTACGCCGCTGTCTGTGGCCTGCGCACAGTATTCTTTAGTAAAAGGCGAAAGAATAGTTCGTTTTGCACTGACCACGCGGAACTGAGAGCTTACGACATTGCAGCCTGGAATTTATACTACAAGAATCGCAATTTCTGGCGATGACTATGGGACAAAACGACTATGCTCATGGCACATAGGAGTTCCTTCACACAAGTGCCTGTTTGCGTCTCTCTAAGACTTTCTGTTCTCTAATACTTACCTTGATGCCGTCTCTCCTTAGAAAGAGTATCGGGATTCAGAGGCTTGATCGATGAAACCCTGCCAAACTTCATAAAAAGAAAGCACCCCAAGAAAGGGAGAGAAAAAGAAACAAACGGCAAGGACCAAAGTCCAGGCAAGCAAAATAGCCCAGAAGAGGCCTGCAACATATGGAGGTAAGGGAACCGCTAAGTACCAAAACCTCCACCAGTCGCATGAAGCATATCCACTAAAGAAAGGGGAGGTTGATCTGATTTTCGGAATTTTGTGGTTGTGGAGGTTGGAAATAGAAATTGTCTTCCTATAAATTACTATAAGCCCTATAATTTTTTTTTTTCAAAAGTCCTTTTGCAACTCTGGTGGTTTCAGACTTAGATGGTTGACATGATTGTAAGCTGAATTCAGGATTTTTTTCCTTTTCAGTTTCGTGATGTAGCAACTGTACTGGTGATCATCCACAAGAGGTATTAGCCAGATTTGGCTACAGGTCAGAGAGGACAGTAGAAAATTTAAAGAATCTTTGCTGTATTTTGGAACAACTTGCTGGAACTTAATGTCTAAATATTTCAGGAAAAAAAAATCATCTAGTCCCAATCTGATGACTTGGCACTGTTCTTCACAAAATCCTCTGTATGAGTGACACTGAGTTTCTTGATGTCGCGAAAAAAACAACACGCTGGCACTGAACTTGTTGTAAATTAGATAGATTTCACTTGGGTAAGTTAGATTAAGCTAGTGGAGCCACACATTTCATCTAATGGGTTGAGCTTGCCAGCACCCAATTCTGATTGCATAATCTGCGGCCACAACGGTTGCGGGTTCTGATCCTGGATCATCAGCTCTGACCGATCATACAGCAAGAGCTTGCCCTTGAGGAACAAAATCTCACAATCTTCTCTCAAGAGATCCAGAATCAGTTGCATTTCTGCTCTGTTTCTCGACTTCCCCATGTGTTTCCGTCTCAACACAAAACCGAAATGAAGACGTGCAACCCACTTGTCAAGGATGTGGGGGAACTCCGCTTCGTACGCTTCTGTGTCTTCCTCGTCGGAGATCACCGACTTGAGCTCACGTGTTGCGACGTCGTAGCAGCGGACCAAGAAATGGTCGTAGCGTTCCAAGGGCTGCTGCTGCATTGGGCACACTTCCGACAACCAGCGCTCTAATCTTCTGCGTCTGTAAGCAGGGATGTCGGTGGATTTCACAAAGGAAAGCTCTGGGTGGTAACGCCAGTCAGGGTAGTCTGCGCAAACTGGGACGCCTTCATCTAGTAGAGCGTAGCGGACCATCTCCAGCGGGCCTCCGGGTCGGACATACTTGCGGAGCTCTGCTTCTGGATCGATGAACTCCTCAAGTTCCATGCAGTGATTTGCATGCACAGGGCACATTGCAAACCACCTGTTGTGTTTTAAGAACCGTGTACCACCGATGGGGCCGCGGCGTTGTTTTGGAGGATCCTTAGCTTCTTCACAGCCGGGCACAAGATCGTCTCCGGCCGTGTTTTCTGCTGCGAGCTTCTTCGCCTGCAGCTCAATACTTTCTGCATCGGTCGCCTTCATTGCTTTATCACCTTCGACTTTTGTTGCAGATGCGTCCATTTTCTTCGCTTCTAGGTGGGCCTGCTTTGCACCGCCATCAACCTTCCTATCAGCTTCATCAGCCAGTTCCTTTCCAGGATCTTTAATAATATAGTTTTCTGGTTCCTTTTTCAATTGCTGATCAGGCAGCTTTAATGCACCTTCCTTGGATTCAACAGGCAGCTTGTTTCCAGCTGACTCTGGGTTTTTGCCTAAGTCCTCAGGCAGCACCTTCTTGCTTTCATCAACAACTAATTCCTTTTCCGGCAGATCTAGCACTTTCTCGGCCATTGCATTACAGAACTCTGGATGGAATCGAAAGAAAGCTGGTCAAAACTGTCCTCTTTGCTGCATTAAGCTCTCGTTTTAGAAGTTGCTCTCTTGTCAATCAGTTAATACTAAGATCAACTTCAAACCTGCGCCATTTGAGCTTGGCTGGCCTCAACAATCCTTGAATGTCGAAAGTATGCTGCACATCCAACGATGGCCACAAACATCGATCTGCAACAGCACACGGGAGTATTAGTATGCAACTTATACATGCTGAAGAAGTAAACGCCTTCAAGTTCCTGGGCTCTAAAAAACGGCGTACAACAAGAACTTGATGTTTACTCATCTTATATGAATTTCAGGCTCTTGAGAAATTTTCCTGCGTCCAGCAGCTCCTGATCATCCCCGCTGCAGGTCCCCATGTCCTAAGCCTCTGATCTCTTACCCATGGCGCAGGATGTCGACTAGCTGGTAGGGTGGTGCAGTGGGGCAGAATCTTTCAGATTGTGGGAGATCGATCAGCGAGGACGACAAAGGTGGCCAAATTTTTTGCAACAAAAAACTTAGTTTAGGAGCCAATTCTCCGCAACCGTAAACTGTTGGAGCAACCCAATCCCACAACCAGAGATTGTGAGATTGATAGGCAACGACGACGACAAAATCTCTTGCTGCAAAAAATCTTAGTTTAGGAGCCAAATCTCCCCAACCCTAAACTGTTGGAGCAACCCAATCGCTCAAAATCAATCCATGATCATCAAGGAAGGTCTTCCCAACGTCTTCTCGACATCTCTTGCTTAAAGAAAGAAAAATTCAGTGCATTCGGCCAGGATCGTGTAGCCTAGCATTCTCAATTCTTGCGGATTCTTCTTGTTTTTCGACACAATTCGCGAATTCCTTGTTCATGAGTTTCATGCATAGTACACCATCGATTTCCAGACATTTTGTGTGCACTTTCTTCCCGGGCGATCTGGAATTGGTGGTGTACACATGCTTGTCCCTTGGGGACGAAGAGACACAGCCATTTCCATCACCACTGGTGGTGGTGAAAGGGTTTTTAGCTAGTGTTTGAAGATGGAGATGGAATGGCGATCAACCAGAAGAGGATTTAGCCAAATTTGGCTAATGTCATAGAGCAAAGTAGATTTGTTGTTTGGAACCCCACTATATGCAGATGACATCCTAGAAGCTATGGTCTAAATCTGATGTTTTCTTTATTTTTCTCTCCTAATATGATGACTTTGTGCCATCTTTTCTTTCAATGTCTGCATTAATTGAATTATATGTATGAGAGTAAGAATGACTCATTGTCATAGAAATTTTACAAGAGGAAAGCCAAGGAAGTGCCCAAAGAAAAGGGGGAAAAAATCTTAAAATGAACTAATTCTTGGTCAATATATCAATGCTTGCAAATTTAAAATTTCAAGATTTAAAAAATAAAATCATACAATTTGATTGCAATGATTTTATTTTTTTAATTTAGTTTTAATTTAATTTTTTCATGTAGTTCAAAGTTTAGCTCTTGATTTTAAATTTTACAGTTTTTAGAGATTAGATATTTTGATTAAATCAATTACATGTTAATCATTGATCATGATTAAATTCACACCAAGATTTTTAAAATCTTGAAAAAAAATTGGTCGTTATTATTTAATATTTAAAATCGCATGACTCACCCTAATATGCATTTGTGTTTCAACTTTTCAATTAACGATTATATTTGTAGGTTTAATGAATTATTAAATAACACATCATCAATCTTTTGAAACATGAATCTATTATTATAATTGAGATTGTTGATTAATGTTGTACATGTAAATTCCAATGATGTAAGAATTGATTTATATGGGATTCTTTGCAAATAATTTTATATGTAGCTTCAACACAAGCATTCTAGCTGTATGGACCATTCCAAAGACAATTCAAAAATAATTATCTCATTTTCAAGCCTAACTATTTCATAACTTCTACCTTTATAACTACTTTCTTTCCTTATTAAACTTCATAATAACTATCTCCCACCTTTGCTAATAACTGTCTCCATTTTATACCTACCTCACTCTTTTTTCCTATCCACCAACATGGATATATAAAAAAAATATTAACATGTGTCTTTTCGTGTCCATGAAATGTATATTAATTCATATTAAATTTGACATTGACATAAATATATTAAAAAAGAATAAAAAATTAAAATAGTTGATTGTCAGTAGTAGCACACAACAATGTGGAGCTCAAATATTAATATTAATATATACAATCTGTAAATCCCATGTAAATGTAAATCATTTACACATGGTCTACATTTACATAGTAGAAATGTAAATGTATATATTACATATCTTGAATAACTATATGTCCTTGTAACCCATATTAATTAGTTGTGAGTACATCCGAATGTGAAAGCATCCTAAAGCTCAATGTTTTTTTTTCTTTGCAAAAGTCACATTGATTGTGATGCTTTTAATTTTTTCCAAATAGAAGCATTTTTAATCAATTTGGCATTATGGTAGTATTTCCCTTTAGCCATTTCTATGTAATACAAGAGCAAACTTTTGTGCAAAGGATACAACACAACTTGTGATGTTATTCAAGGGATTGGATGCACATTCTTGGTTGTGTTTTGCCTCATGTCATTTGCCTCAAACTTTACAAGAGCTTTGGTACTTGTTATGATTTACATTTATTAATTAAATTGGTTGTGAGGCATCCCAAAAACGAATGTTTGCAATGGGTCACTTTGATTAGCTTATTAGCAAAAACATTTTAAATTCAAACACACACCTTGCATCCCTCCCCCCCAACCTCCCAAACAAAAAAAATGACATATTTTCACACACGTTAAATCATAAAAATGTAATTGACATTGTTTTACATGATGCAAAATAGATTTACATGGTTTCACACTTACATGGAGTCTAAATAAATTTTATTATGACATTTACACTCATACCAAATATAATTTCTAAATCATATACATGCACAAAATTGTTTGTGACCTACACATCATGACTAGAAATTGTGAAAGACTCTAAATTTCAACAATTGGTTTGATATGAAAGGAACATGTCTTTATGTATTTTAATCTATTGAATCACGCTTTATATCAATGCATTTTATAATGAATTTGGTATTGTTTAATTTTCGTAATGTTCACAACTCTAACAAGTGGTAACATTGAATTGTTTAACATGAAATGTCAAAATTGCAAATAAACTAATATTTTACTCCATGCAATTTTGCACTACCCATCACAATGAATTGAAGAAAAATGAGTTGATTTTGTAGAAATTAATTTACATTTGAATGACAATTATATTAAATGAATTTGCATGATGCAAGTTGAATTTGAATTGAATTCAAATACATTGCATGGAATCCAAATTGAATTGAATTGAATTATATTGAATCTAAATTCGATTCAAATTGAATTCGTTGAAACCAATTTCAATTCAAACCTTATTGAATTCAATCAAATTATGAAAATTCAATTATGAAAGGGCACGTGTTAATTTGTTTTTTCATATGCATGTGGGTTGATAAAAGGAGTGAAATAGTGAAATAATTATGGAATGTTTTTAAATTATCAAGTGGATGACATCCAAACTTGTCATGGTGACAATCGTTAATGGACTCTACATTTGTTGGCTCTGTCTTACAGAGGTATTGTGGGAACACCTTATGAACAAGTATAGGGGTTGGAGAATCAAAAGTTGGCTTAATGGATAAAGTTACAAGTTTATGTGCAAATTTTTTTATTGCCCCAAGCTAATGGATGGGCATGTGTAGATTTTGAGTGCAGCCATCCAATTGATGGGTTGTTTTGAAATTTACCCATTTACTTGTTGGGTTTCTTTTCAAAATATAATGTTGGGTAATTGATTTAACTATGTCACTATATCATTTTATTTTTTTTGAGTTGTTACTTGCCTCTTTCTATCACGAGGTTTCATATCACTATGAAATGTAAAAAACAATTCATATGACTAATTTTTAAACAAAATTTGTTTGATAAACATGTAAATAATTTGTTTCAATTCCTTTAAATCTTATTAAATGAGATTTAGAAAATTATGCAAAAATTGATTAAGATAAAGCACATCAATATATATATATATATATATATTTTTGACGTTATTTTAAAACCTTCAATAAGGCTTTGATGAAGATTTAATAACAAAAATCATGATGAAATTAATTGCTTAATTTTTTTGTATTGATGTTGCCTTTTATGTTATAAAAATTTATTATTGCTCTAAGATAATAGATATGCATGTGTGATTTTAGGTTTTAACAAGCATCCATGGGGCAAACACAATTAGTTTATAAAGTTGGGTGGGGATACAAATGGGTTTATACGTGAAAATTTAAGGAGAACAAAAAAGTTAAATTTTTTTTTTCCCTCTACCATGGGTTTGTTTTTTATTATGAGGTTTGAATAGGTATAAGGAGTGGATAATTCAATTAGATTGAAAGAATTACAAGTTGTAAGTGGAGCTTTAAGAAAAGAGGATGAGAGGTTAGGAATTTCTTTTCTTTTCCAAAAGCGTTTTTTTGGGTGAAGAAAGGAGGATGGGATAATTTCACCTTTTTCCAAAGGAGTTTTCTTTCAAGGGATTGGGATAAGTGAGTTTTTTTGGGATGGAGACTAACCCAAAGGATTATTTCTTGGGTGGCATATGAGGGAGAAGTTTGGTTGTTTTTTGAAGCAGGAAGGTGGGATTGTTTTAATTCCAAGGAATTATTCTTTTGGTGGTGTGGGATGGGGTGTTTGGAGGAAGCAGATGGGTTTTTTTTCTTCCTTGTCTTCTTTTCTTTTGTTATATGGTGATTTAATGAAGATTTTTTCTTAGGAAAATATTTTATAAAAAATAATATCTTTTTTTTGGGGAATACAAAAATTTCAACACAAAAATTTAATATTAAAAACTTAACTGAAAGAAAAAAAATTGTTTAAAATTGAACACTTAATACATTTAACCAAAAAAAAAAAAAAATCAATTTTGATTTTTTTGTGTGTCTAAATTTTTTAATGTACATGATTAAAAAATTGAAGTTTAGCAAATAATAATACAATATTTGAGTGAAATGAAAATAATGGTTAAATAATTGAAAAAAATTTAAGGTTTTTATATTAATATCTTTCAAATTTAAGTTGAAATATTTAAAGTTTGGATGTAAGTATGAGGTGCATAATTTAAATTCATAAGATGCCATAAATATTAATGTTCATTATTAGACCACAAACTAGTCACCAAACCATGGATCATCAATATCCATGGTTAATGGTAGATATTTATCATAATTAAAGTTATCAAAAGTCAATAACAAACATTTATTAAATGTCAAGGGTATTGATGTCTTGTTCATTATTAGACCATAATTTAGCCGCCAAACCATGGATATGATCCTTTGTTGTTAAGTTGAAATCAACCATAGTAAAAATTACTTAAAGTCAATATAAAGTAAAAAAAGGTTTAGGTTTAGGTTTAGAGTTAAGGTTAGGGTTTAAGTTAGGTCTTTTGTCCCACATAAAGATAACATTGTATATTTATTTTTATTTTTTTTCACAACAAGAATAATGTGTTTAATTTAAAGTTTCACCATTTGTTAATTTTTTTTTGCTTCTTTTATTTTGTGTTTTTGCAAGTGTATATTTTGCCAAGTGTTATTTCATTTGTTTGTTGTCAAATTCATTTTGGTAAATTCTTTCTTTTTTTGACACAATGGTTGTTGTTTTAATGAAGAAAACTAAATTAGTTGTTGTGGTGGATGATTTGGATTTCAGAATTAAAGATGTTACATTAAGGCAAATGTGTTCAATAGGTATGGCACCTTTGATTGAATTATAAATATGAGCATGGAAGATCCAAGCTATGCATATTTGCATTGTGATTGTTGAATAGGGCAGCTTTGACCATAATCATTTTGAAGGTGAAATCACCTTACATAGAAATGCACGAACAACATTTGCAAAAAGGCATGTTTGTGAGGGTGCAAAATTTTGGCATTGAGTCAAAGTCTAAAAAAGGTTTTGAAAAGGGTGATATGCATGTTGTCATCACAATTGAATCGACAACCATTGTGTCATTAATTCCTACATGTTAACCTAAATTAATTCCCATGTTCTTCACATAGATTTCATTAAAGAATTCATAAATTTTATTTAAAGTTGGAGGTTTGCTACCATTGTTATCATCATCATTGGTGTAAAGGGAGTACAAAATAAGAAAGGTGAACAGTAATTATTCATTGCAAATGGAGAAGGTGAATTTGACCAAGACGTTCTTACTATTGGTCATAATTTTAGAACATAATTATGAACAACTTCTTGAGGTGTACAATGAATGTCATTGTGTAGTGATTTTAATAAAAAATGTGACAACAACAACAAAAGGAGATTGATATTTGAAGGCATAACATTACACAATTTTAACAAAGGTTGTTGATAAAGCTATTCGAATTCATCTTCTATAGTTTCACAACAAATTATCAGGTGTTCAATATGCATTCGAAGATGTAAATTATTTTCCTTTCCTTTGCATCATTTAATTTTTTTTCAAATTTACACATAAAACATTGAACCAAATCTAAATTCATTTCATGATCAACTATATTAAAAAAGATAATGAAAAATACAAAAGTAATGCAAATGAAAAAATAAATTCAAAGTGTTATTTTTGAGCGTTGAAAAAAATTGAGTGTTAAATTAATTTTCTAAAATGGTCCTTGGTAGTGTGGGATAGAAAGCATTTTAAGTCCCTTTTATAGTCCAAGATCAAAACCACCTAGTGGCCACTAAGTCATTGTTTTTGTTTTTTTTGGCTTGGAGACCTAGTGGCCATTAGGTCATCCCTCATAGTCTAACATTGAACAATTTGGTGGCCACTAAGTCATTCTTCAAAATCTAACATCGAATAATTTAGTCCACCAAGTTTCCAAACGAAAGGTTTTTTTTAAAAAAATCATGTTCACTTGGAGACGTGGTGGCCACCAAGTCATCCCTTGCAGTTTAATGTTGAACAATTTGGTGGCCACCAAGTTTCCAAGTGAAAGGTTTTGCTTTTTTTTTTTTTTTTGGTTCACTTGGAGACCTAGTGGCCACTAGGTCATCTCTTACAATCCAACGTCAAACGATATGGTTGCCACCAAGTTTCCAAGTGAAAAAAAAAAACGATATGGTGGGCATTAGGTCCTCCCTCACATTTTAACAAGGAATGACCTAGTGGCCACCAAATCTCCAAGCAAAAAAAATGCAACCTAGGTTCAAACATTGTTTTTTATTTTTTATTTTTTCCCGCCTAAGCAATAAGGAGATTCAAGTGCCTAACCCAATTTTCTTCTTCCTAAGGAGATTCTTGTCTTTTAGAAAAAGAGGCCTGAATCTAATATAAAAAAAAGAAAACAACCATTTGATTTTCTTCCCTCCTTGAGCAGGGGAAAACTGAGCGGCCACATAATTTTCTCTACTAAAATGACATATAGAAAATAAAACTACATTGAAATGATTTTTTATTATTATAAATATTTAATGGACAAAAATCCATGTTCTATTACACACTAGACATAAAGTACAATGTTGTTATTAAGAGTGAAAAAGTTGTCTTTATATAGTCTAATGGAATTTCTTTTTGGGTAAAGAATATGGGATAAAAAATTTGGAGTGTGTTTGTACAAAGAAGAACATTTTGTAATTTTAATATGATAAGTAGACAAGTATGTGAAAATCCTTTGTAAATAAAACTTTATAACTTTTTTTACATTGGTTGATAGCCTTTGAACATTGAAATGATTTTGTAGCCCCTTTCTTGGTGCATCGAATATCACAAAAATTATTGGATTGGTTTTAAAACAAACAAGATATGACTTATGGTAGTGAACGAGGTGAAGATGTAGGTTTAAGGATAACAAACCAGTTTTTGTTTTAAAGCTTATATATATATGTTGGATTAATGTTTTTGCATTTCAAAGACCAATTTTAAAGTTTTAAATTTCACACCCATAGCTTTTTAAATCACTCAAAAGGAATAACAAATAAAAAAGATATATAGTTTGAAAGAAGGGGGTATAATGTTTTTTTTTGTGCTTGAATGACCTTCTCTTCTTGATATTTCTTTTGTTGTTGTTGATTTTTAAATCTTATTTTGTTTTTTTAGGTATTATTTTAAAAAATATTATTGAATCAAAATCAATTTCTAAACAAAAACCTTCTTAGACATTAAGGTTGTTGATAGTTTTTATGTGACCTTTCTATAGTTAATTTTAGTATATGAATAAACTATATATGTGGAAACTCCTTATATCAAAATTGATTTAAATAACCCACATTTTAGAATCATTTTCATAGGTTTTTTCTAGAGGAAAATGAAAGCTCAACAGACATTAATTTCCATCAAATGCCAAAAATCATTTTAAATGTAATATTTTGTATGTGAAACAATTTTTCAATAAAAGTAATTTTTCAATGAAAGCAATTTTTTCAATGTAAGCAGTTTTTCAATGGAAATAATTTTTTCAATGAAAGCAATTTTTCAATGCAAGTAGTTTTTCCAATGAAAATAGTTTTTCAATGCAAGCAATTTTTTTCATGAATTTTTTTTCAATGCATGGAATTAGTTTCAATGAAAGTAGTTTTTCAATGTAAACAAATTTTTTCAATGAAAGCAGTTTTTTAATGAAAGGAGATTTTCAATGCAAATGATTTTTTAATTTAAGTAATTTTTCAATGTAAGAAAAATTTCAATACATGCAAAGTTTTAATACAAATGTTTTCTAATTAAATTTTTTTTTTTCAAAGTAAGCAAGTTTTCCATCTAAATAATTTTCCAATATGAAGAGTTTTTTATGCAAGGAATTTTTCAAAATAAATTAAAAGTAAATTGTCTTGAATGAATCATTGACATTACATTTTGAATGTGTTTATGTGGGAACCATGCTTTTGTTTAAATAGATATCCATTAAATTGAAGTTAATAATAATGGAAACACTTTCATTAAATCTTGTTGATTCATCACTTGAACATATATTGCATTCATATGGCCTTTATGTAATTTAACATATAAATATAAAATATGCAATTGTCTTTTTAATTATATATCTTATTTATTGGATAATCATTTATCATCTCTTGAATTTAGGCAAAATAGCATGGCATATATATTGTATGGGGTTTATTCATGTTCAATTTCGACATTCTAAATATTTTCAAACTATAATTCAACAATTTCTTGAACATTGTACAATCATCATTATGGGAAATTTTAATGTTGACATTCTAAAAGACAATAACCAACCAAAAAATAAACAAGAACTATTTATTTCATGGATAAATTCCAATTAAAATCACAATTTAGTGAAAGCACCATAAAAGTTAGATCTTAATCAGACCATATATTTGCAAATGTCCTTGGAAATGAATGTAAATATGGTGTAATAAAAGTATATCGGCCAAATTTTCACAAATCAATTTATATTATATTGCATTTAAACTACCAAACACACATCCAATGTATAACAAAATAACCATTAATTTCTCTATTTATTTAAAGTGTAACGTTTGTGAAAATATGCAAGTAAATGTTGCGTTTTTCACCTAATTAATTACTCCCAAAATGTTGGCACCTTGTGGTTTGAATTTGCATTTTTACATTTCTTTTTCATGGACCATGTGGCCAAAAAAATCATAAATATCAATACCAAGACAAACATTTGAATGATTGTTTTGTCCACATGTACACCCATCAAACATCAAAACAACATGCCTTTCATGGAAAACCTAAACCCAAAATGCGATAAAAATATATATAAAAAGTGCCAAATTCTCAATTTTCAAAATGAAAATGAGACCAAAAATTAAAATCTTTCCATGTAAATTACGAGTGGGTGCCCATGGCCGAAGGCCACTGTGAAGTCCCATGTGGGTGCCTGTAACCTTCGGCCACTGTTTTTTATTTTTTTAAATTTTTTACTCTTTATTTTTTATTGCCTTGGACGCCATGCCTTGCCCTGCCCCTACCTTGCCCCTGCCCTGTTTCGAATTTTCCTTTTGCTGCCAGGGACAGGAGGAAGAAGTTACCCAGGGAACGGGCAGTGTTTGTTTTTCCTTTTGCTGCCAGGGACAGGAGGAGGAAGTTACATAGGGAACTTTTTTTCCTTTTGCTGCCAGGGACAAGAAGAGGAAGTCCTGAAACGAAAAGGTATGAGTTTCAAGACCTGGACGGATAGACAGACAGACCCAAAACGTGTGAAGTAAATGAAATAAAAAGTAAAAGACGGACAAACAGATACACCCACACCATGTTTGTAATTATATATAAGATATCGATTCAATATTGATGTTTATTTTAAACATTGAAATACCTCATGCATAATGCTAAAAATTGTCTACAATTATCCAAGTTCGAAAAACTTGGATCTTCTATAATTATTTACAAGTTTATACATTTTAATGCTTAAAGAAAAGACAATGGAACTATGGTTTTAATTTCTAAACATGTACAATGATTACTAAGATGGTTAGAAAACTTTAGTTTCTAGTACAAATGCGAAAAAAATTAAATTATGATCTTTCATAAAGCCAACAAACTTTGATCCAATGTAAGTTGAGTTTATAGTAGAATATTAAATGTAATATCTCATTTTCAAGATAGTGCCTCTCATGGTAGAGCCACTTGTTTCACTTGTACTAGTTATGGTTATAATCATCGTTAGAATTAAATTTCATTATAACTAGAGAAAATTTAACTGAATTATATATATATTCAAATTAATAATGATTTCAATCAAAATTAAACATAACATAATAATTTGATATCAATAATAAATATTATATTTTTTAATTAAATTTTTAACGTAATGTTTTTGTAATATTTTACCGAACTTTTATCTATCCAAATTAAATCATTCATTACAAAAGCTGACAAGTTTGCATTATTATCTTATGTTTAGATTAATAGATTTTTATCAATTTTGTGTTTATGAAATTAACTGGACTTAATAAATTCATTTTACATCACTGCAAATTCATTATTATAGTGAGAAATGTTATCTATCAATCTTTTAATATCAAGTTCACACATGATTTGAACGTGAAATGTACCCATTGGGTATACCAAACTGGTATGGTCCTCAATACCATCACCTAAAATAGCATGACAAACAAGAGTCTGGATAATGAAGATGAAATCCACTTCAATTTGGTATCAGGGCCGTTTCTTTATTTTGAACAACCGAAATGCACATGCAGCAATAGTCTGCAACCCACACCTATGAGCTGAACACATTAAGTAACAACCCATTCTGAATTATGTAATTTCCTTTATCAAAACTCCAATACTCATCATTCCCAAAACAAGTAACACCATTCAGAGAAAGTGAAATAAGCCACTAATATATGATTAATACTCTGTAAATTTGAATCTTCCTATTGCCCATTCTGGAAGAAATCATAAAGGTGGGAGGGTGGGGGGGACCATGTAAAGGGAAGTGTGCCCATATTAAAAGGGCATCAAATTACCTCCTCAAAGACCTCGGGAGCACTGATATCTTTGAAAGCAGGGTCCAACCATTCAGGATAAGGAAGACCCTTGGACTTCAAAAAGTCAACATTGAAGACCTTACTCTGATACCTTGTTCCCAGATCACAAAGAATAGTCACAATGGTGTGTCCTGGCCCAAGCTCCTTTGCTAATTTTATGGCTCCTGAAAAGCAAGTATTTAATCAAGAAACTGACTCTCATAATTGGTCCAATATTCTGAATGTCTTCATCACTCATTTTCTTTTAATCTTCATCCTGTATGTTCTACACAAGTGTAAGAGTCAATTGGAACTGCAGTTGGATCCTTCCCACTGGCTCCCTCTCACAAGTACAATATTCTACCTTTGAACCATGATGCTTTCAATCCTGGTCAAAGCAGAACTAGCAATAGTCATCCTAGCATAAATATAACCAGAAGTGCAAAAAGAAAACTGTCAAAAAGAAGACTAGATTTTGCTAAATTACATTGAAAATCTAGATGAAATGACCATTTTGAATAAGTCTAAACACTTACCACCAATATTGATGGCTGTTGAACCACCCATGCAAAACCCCTCTTGCTTTAGAAGGTCAAATATAAGAGGTAATGCCTCCTCATCTGTCACCTGAAAGTCAAGACATACATAACATTGTCAATCATGTTTGGACAAAATTTATAAATTTGCAATTGAGATGTTCAATGTGGGCACCTTGCTCCTGCAATGAAGCAGAAAAAGGATTGTAGATACATAATTCCACCTTAATCCCAATCAAAATGGTTAAGATTCACACAGGTCTGGATAGTTTCTAACTCTTATGCTCTACTTTATTTATGGGATGGTAGAAGATGGAACCCCTGTGACACACCTGGCACCAAAAGTCAACAGCACCGCCATCCCGGGCAGGGACACCCCAGCCTTCCAAATTGGCAGTGACACGACCTTGACCAATTCCCTCAGAAATCTGTGCACAATTCAAAATGGTGTCAACATTCACCACTTGCCCTATAGACCACCCAAAGAAAGTCCTGCAAAATAATTGGCTAACCATGTACAAATTGCACTTCGACCTTCCTAAGATTCATCTTTCTAGACGCTGCTCTTGAAATTCTGTTGTAGAGAGCTTCACTCAGATTCCTGAATAACTCAGAATAAAGACATGTTCAGGTAATATTTATCAAACCCAGTAACACCTTTGAGCTGCCCAAGGTGCTTTCAACAAATACACCAAGAAGACTGAGCTGCTCTACTTGTGCCAACTAATCAGCCTTCAAGCTGCTCAGAAATACAAAAAAGACATCCCAGAAGGGCAAGAAGAGGCCATACTGAAGTTCCTGATGATTCAAGGACACCATTGCAGTAATAGTTGTACATAGCTGCTCCCATTGGGTCTGCCATTCCAATCCTTATATTTGGATTTTGCTCCTTCAAATACTGCACGTGGTTACAGATCCACAAACCCTGTAATATTGTAGAGACCTATACGCCAGACTAGACCTCTGTCTAGTCTGTCCTAGTTGACCCAGAGCCAGGCATACAGAAACAGGAGGGGATCACACCCCCAACCCACTTGCAACATGTGAACATGCCCTGAGCTCATTGGATAGCATACCTAAGACCAAGTCCAAATCTCTTTAGAAAAGATAAGATAGTGCATACCCATGCCAGAAAATACAGAGGATACATAAAATTCATAGGGGAAAGAAAAGGATGTCAGAAAGTATTCTTGACACTCCATGAGGGAACAGAAAAAGTCATGTACCTTGCCGACTCCCGAAAGGGTTCCCCCAGTGCCAATGGCACAAATAAATCCATCGACCTTTCCTTCTGTCTGCTTCCATATCTCTGGCCCTAAACAAAAGCCACAAAAATTACAAGATTTCTTAGAGCTACAACAAGAGAGACACACACCACCATCTATAGAATATCCACAAGAAGCATACAAACAGCTTGAAGTACAGTAGAGTATAGAAGGCTATTAATGTGCAGATGAACTTTGCTAGAAACCCATGTACATTACCCACAACAAAGAAGACACAGCCAACTTATGTGGGGATAGAAGGGAGATGGAGAAGGGTTCCAAAGGCCATGGAGCAAAGTAACACATGAATACCATCCTTTGAAACTAAAGTACCTGTGGTTTCATAGTGCGCTTGCCGGTTTGCAGTATTATCAAACTGTTACATCCCTCCAAAGAAGTTTCCATGTGAATGTTGATTTTAGTGAAGTGTCAGACACTTTGCTTAGCATGTAAAGACATGCATTACAGCAACTAAGTCAGGACCACTCATTTCAGTCTGGTGATTCCCTTCCTAAAGAACATTTCAATGCACAAGTGGTATTGGAGGTGTGAGATCTTGGAGTAGTAAGACAATAGAGGCAGTAACAGACACAGAAATGTGGCCGAATGGACATTCAGCAGGTCATCATGAGACCTCATCCATAGACCTAGAGGCTATTTCCACTAACAGACAAATAGTTCAACCAACAAATGCCTCCAGCATGGACGGTACCTGGTTTCCCCATATAGCACCTCCAGGATGTGTCTGCAAAAAAGTACCAATTGCTCAGTACTCCTCTGGCATTAACAGTACCATATGGAAGCTTCTGAAATCAATTTGTATACACCACATCCATACCATCTTGTGTGAGATGTTGAGACTTACTTGAGCAAGAGCTTCTGCAAGGCGCCCAGAATACTTGACATAGTTGTTTGGATTTTTGTATGGCACTGCTGGAACCTTTCGGCACCAGTCAAATGATTCAGCTTGATCAGCTCATCTAAGGATGTCAAGTCACAACATGGCTACATAGAAATTTTAGCACTTTTCGAAACAACCCATGCACTGCAAATTAGGATCATGAAATCAATAAAGGCATCCAAAGGAAGAAAGCTACCAAGGTTCATCACAGGCCCATTTGAAACCAAATTATAAAAACTTTCTATCACACCAATACACATGAAATGTACCTCAACAAGTGTTGCACCAGCAAGGCGGAGCATATCCTTCTTCTCCTGCATTAGCATGAAACAAGGAAACTATATTCATCAAGTCAAAGAGGGTAGCTTCAACAAAGAACAAGGTCTACAATTCCAGCATTGATATTGACCTATACAGTCAATTACCAACACATTGGTCATTATGATAGGTTGGAAGCTGAGATATCACAAAGAGTAGGAGATTAACCTGACTTTGTGTTTTGGGAATGACAATAACAGTCTTGTACCCTTTGGCATTGCCAACCAATGCCAATCCTATACCTGTGTTGCCAGCAGTACCCTCTACAATGAGACCACCAGGCTTCAGCAACCCTTTCTCTTCCGCATCCTGTTTATACACACTCAGAAAGCATCATCTTTCTATGTCTCTTTTCTCAAAACACCTGTATACAGATCATGACATGATCTGCATACTGTGCAAAAAGCATTTTCAGTCCCATACTGTGCTCAAAGACACCAACATAAAATAAACTTCTGAAACTAGTCAGCGACTCCAGATATCCCTACCAGAAGATTGGATAAAAAATCACCCAGATGATAGAATTCCATCAGATTTAGAGTTACCCAGCTGCAGTGATCTTCTGAAATTTATGAAAAATTGTCATTCTCTCTAGAGGTCAACATGCCTCTGAAATCACAGTTCTGTTCACCAGAACAAATCACAGGTTTGTCCAACCTTTTGCAGCTCACAATGCCACAGAGAATTCACATCCGTGAAGACTACAGAACCTACAGTAGCAGATCAACAGTCATAGCTGTTTTTTTCTGATCAAGAGCTTACAAGTTGGCAGGCCTTGCCTTGACAATGTAAAGAGCTGCACGGTCTTTCACAGATCCCCCAGGATTTAGAAACTCAGCCTGCCTCCCACACATTATATTTGACATGCCAAAAAAATCTGTCACCACTCTGAGGAAGAATATCCACTTCTCAGTGCAAAGCTGCCAGTTCAAGGCAAGAAGTAGCACACTGAAGGCTTCAAGTTTACAATGTGCAATATTGCAAAGCAATTCAACAGGGGATGTATCTTCATGTGGAGTACAGGCTTAGAATAATAATAATGTCACCTTGCCATAAATTTCACAACCAGTTGCCTTTGAGGCTGCATTGAGGCGAATAAGTGGTGTGTTTCCCACCTGATACAGAAAATAAACAATCCTCTGAATTCACTTCTTTGTAAGATCCAAATTATACCCATCACCCCAAAGAGTAACTTCTTGAAGTGTTCATGGTTGAGAAATGGCACCAAGCAATTTAAAAAACAATGCAAGGTTCTCAGATAAATGGCGACAGATTTCAGATGATTGCCAGTTTAAAATATTTGGATCACTGTTGATGCTTTCGAAAGGGCCTTGAGCAGAAACCTCACCGAATCAACAAAGCCCCTCCTAACACCAAGGTCTCCAACTGAGGCAGCTGCCCTCATCTCCATGTGTGGCAGATGTGATTGATTCTTGAATTGTCCCTGCAAAATTGCAAATCAATAATCCACACATTCTCTGAAATGCCTCACTCATCACCAGCTTTCAAGCCTCTCCCAAGCACATTAGGCTGCTTTACAAATGTGCACAAGATCACATTCTCAAAACCAATGAAGCACATGACGTCCACCATTGCAAATCACACCTGAGATCGTAGAATCACCAAGACTCACAAAATTAGATTTCATGGCCAAGTCTGCAAGTCAAAACCAATCGAAACTACAGATTCTCTAAACCATAAAAGACGGAAATTTCTTCTTGAGTGCAAGCAACCACGTATAATGAAAATGTGATAGAATCAAATCCAGATCATCCAACAACATGCCAGGCACACAAAAGCAGGGAAGGAGAATACTAGGGTTTTTGGCGCGGCACCCGGTAAGAAAGAAGCGGCGAGAGCGAAGGTGATGTCGGAGTGCCAGAGATGGTGGAGTAATGGTAATGAAGAAGGGTTACCTGCAGAGCATACTCTCATCATCACCTGCCACATCAACAACAACAACAAAACACACACGCATTTGCATCCCGGCTTTCTCTCTCTTCTTCGCACAGTGCGACTGTCCAGGATGCTACAGTAGTTGCTAGTGGCCTTTGGCGATGGCAGCGGGGCAGGACACACATCCGGGCATTACGCTAGGTTCATGCACCTGAGAGAGTCAGGTTTTGCCTACCAAGGCAAGAAGGATATTGTTGTGTTTTAGATTCATTATAGAGTACTAGTTGGTAAACCCATTTTGTGTGCAAAATGATCAGTAAAAAAGATTGAAAGGACCTTGAGAACTATTTAGTTAATAGTTTTAAGTTGGGACAATTTCTCAACAGCCACATGTCATGAACATCGCTTGTGTTGGAGTCATTTTTGCATCCAATGTAAGGAATTTCAACACATGATTTGGATGTGGGAATTTCGACCCATGGAGACAGAAAAGTAGGCAATAGATAGAGAAGAAAGATCATTGCAACAATTCTGTATAAACAACATTGGTCGTTGTCCTGCCATTCGGGCAGAAAACAAAGATGTCGTTCACACATGTAGCTCGTGACAAAGCTACATACAATTGGCCATGGGTGAAGACAGGTTCAAGCAAGAAAATGCCAACGATTTTCATGGTCTGACCCTGCGCCTTGTTAATTGTCATAGCGAATGCCAATTGCAAGGGGAATTGACGCCTTGTAGGGTGAATGGCCACTTCAAACGATTCATTGTTGTGGTGATGCGTGGTATGTTGACAATATTCCCCACATGCACGCCACCAATGATCTGCGCAACGATCAATCTCCGTGCCAAGCGTGAAATGATTAGACGGGTCCCATTACAAAGTCCTGAGGTCGCATCGAGATTTCTTAGTAAGATAACAGGGACACCAATTTTGAGGGCCAGGCAATGTGGTGGCATACCTGCCAGAGTAATGGTGTTGAGAAATTCTGTGCCAATCGCCATAGCTTGGTCATCCCCAGTTTCCACCGAGTCTGTTGACAAAAATATGTGCTCTTGCCCAGGCATAGCCTCAACAATTTGAGTGTTGAGAGAGTTCACGACTATATTTTTTGTTGTCAAAATAGCTCGACCGTCCATGTATCCTTGGTTTGCGTAATTGATTGCGAAGGCCGAAAAAACAGCATGGATGAAGGTCTCTAAAGATGGCGCTTGATGGATTTCTAGGTATAAGGCAATCTCGACTCCAATTGAGGGTTCCGTGTCGGCTTCTGGTGGAAAATGATCAATGATGGAAGACTCTTGGCCATTGCCGACTCTCAAAAGGTACTCAGCATATGGCTTGGAGAGGGGATTGGCGCACAATCTCATGTTTTCTGTGAGAATCAAATGCGCACTTGACGCCACAAAACCGAACGTGAAAGGGCCGCAGAAACGATTGCTGCCCGAAAGCCTCTCGACACCACTGGCGGACATTGTCGAAAATCACCCCCAAAGACAACCACTTTACCACCAAAGGGCAAATCTGGGCACCGCATGATGTTGCGCAAAGTCCGGTCTACAGCTTCGGCACAGTGTTGATGTTGTGCTGGAGCTTCATCCCAAACGATCAACTTTGCTTCCCGGAGTAGCTCAGCAGAATCACTTTGCACATGTATCGAACACATTGAATCCCTACCAAGGGCAATTGGGATCTTGAAAACCGAATGTGCGGTTCGTCCACCTTCCAATAAGAGAGCTGCTATGCCAGAAGAGGCAACCCCAATGGCGACATGTCCTTCTCGTCGAACCAATGCTAATAACATTTTATATACAAAGGTTTTGCCTGACCCACCTTGTCGCAACCCTAACTTGGCCAAGTGTGGGGGTGAAGCCCAACACTTGGAAAAGTTGGGATTTGGAGTCCTTCGAGACTCCTGAATGTTTAGAGCTCGACAGCAGGACCCAAAACACCTCGCATTGGGGTATTCTTGGTGTCATTGGAAAGGTCTCGAAGCGCAGATATCGAAAATGGCCTCGCATTGGCCATTTGGATATCTATCGCCCAAGTTATGGGCAAAAGAAGGGCCGGGAGTCAAACTGGCAGTTTGACTCCCGACCACTAAAAGTCAAGAATCGACCTTTTTCCGAAGTCTGAATTGGGAGTGCAATACGTCATTAAAAAGATCTCGATGAGGGCTACAACTTTGGTTCAGACCTCGTCGCGATCCAACTTTGCAGTCGGGAGTTATGGCCGTTCAAAGTTCCAGGAGTCCCGTCGGGACGATTTCAGGACAACTTCGGGACTCCATTTCGGGAGTCCCAGGAATTTGTGCCATTTGGGTGTAGTCCCCACAACGTGGCGCAGAGTATACTATAGGGAGTATGGTGGTGGCATACTCCCGAGCCAAGGATGTGGTGAGTCCAAGTTAGTCCGGGTCCCCGTGGCTTGTCCCAACACCAAAAGAGTGCAAATGGATTCTAACCAACTCGTGTTGGTTTGTGATGCAGGGTCGTGTGATCTAAAAGCTTGATCTCTCCCTAGTCTAATCCCGGGGCTCCCAACTCGACCCTCTACCCCTTTTTTAGAGTTGAAAGCCGGGAGCGTGCTACCAAGTCTCAATTCCGCAACTTGACTTTGTGAGACCCTCAAGTGGGTTTCACCCCCGTGACTTGGGAGCGCGTCACACCCGGACCGTCTAGGAAAAATACTGCACCTTCGCCTTGGGCTATTGCATTGAACACTGTAGTGACAACTATTTCCTGACAAATAATGAGCCGCGGGAGATTTTGGTTGATGTAGCTATGGAGTACGTCTCTATCGTAGTCAAGTTTTGCAGCCAATCGAGGATTAACATGCAGCATTTTTACAGGTGGCAAAGCAAGCGGCATTTCTGAAAAGTCATGCAAGCCTTTGTTCGTCAACGTTAATTTGGCCTCGAGGAGTAGTAGGGTATCATTATAGGCATCGTCGACAGTGCCTCCATTCGTGATGTGTCGATGCCGCATATCGTGCGACATATCATCTCGATATCTTTCCCATCACACTTCCAGATTCAAAGGAGAGCAAAATAGTAAAAGAGTCACAAATAGATTCCTTAGCCTCTTTGCGTCTTAATCGATACATGCTTCTTGCATGCACGTGTCCCATTCTGCGTCGTCATGTAGTAATTTCAATGCTTTGCAAGCAGTTTGAAACATCAAATGCTTTATGTCGTCAACAGTCCGGAGATGTTCGAAAGAGGTCGCACCCGGTACGATAGTAAGTAGAAGGCGGAGGAAGAAGCGTTCACCAACAGCGGGATGTACAAAATACATTCGCCCAACAGCTTTTTTTCCTCGTTGTCGAGCTGACCAAACTTTTTCTCGAATTTTCCAAACATGATTAGCAAGGAAGTCCGCATACACCACGTTCCGCCCAGCTACATTTTGAGCGTTATATGCAAAGTAGGCGATCAAGGTGGTTTTTTGGTGGGTAGCACGTTCCGCCATAGCGGCCAAATCTTCATTTTCATTAAAAATGATGTTGTGTTGTCCTGGTAAATGAACAACTAATCGAGTGACTGGTGGCCATACCATATGTTTTTTGAATGAAAGTAAGGAATCGACCCCTTCAACAGCGCTCAAATATTTGGCGTCAATGTATTGCTAGATTTCATTTATTAGACCGGCAATCACCGCTGCAACACAATCAAGACTTTCGTAAACGTATTTAAAAATGTATTTGACACTTCGAATACCAGCGGACACCTCGACATTAATATGTGCATTAAACATATTGGTAAGGTAGGGGTTGTGGGGCACCACCCATCGGTTGTCGTACTCAAAGCCATCTAGAGTCTTTTGAAACGTTCGACCATCATTTCGCTGACGGTAGACAGGGTAACCGTCTTCGCCTTGTGTTGTCTCCTCGAAGAAAGCTCGCGGATATCGTTTCTTGCATAAACCATTGACCATGCAGGGTGCGTTGGGGTATTCTTGGCCACATGGTCCGTGCAACAAACATTTTGTGACCGTTTCAAAAAGAGGTGTGTTCTCTAGAAGAGGAAGTTTTATCGACACTAAGCGATCTATGTCTTCGGTTGTGGAAACTTTCTGCTCTGGAGGAAATATAAGGAGCAGATGGATGTGAAGTAGGCCTCGTTTTTGGTATTCCCTTATCCAGATGTTCCCAATAACTTTGGCGAACCATCAAATTTTTGCCACTCCTTTAAGAACGGCTTTCACCTTCATCTGAAATACACGGGCAACCAAATCTGGACGATCAGAAGCTGTTTGGTTGGGCTTGAGCTCCGCGATTATTTCTTGCCAATTCGGGTGGCAAGTGAATGTGAGGAAGACATCTGGAATTCCTTTGCTTCGCACAATAGCCATCGCATCTTGATACGCTTGCATCATGAAACGTGGAGAACCGCGAAATGAAGCTGGGAGGACAATTCGCTGACCCACTTGCGCAGGATGTAATCGGATATCATGTTCGACCATATCTGCTAGCCCTTCGTAGAGTTCCGCACGAAGTTGAGCTTGGTTTAGCACCAAAAAGTTAAAAGTGTTCTGCTTTGTCTTAGCAGCAACATCGACGATATACTGTTGAAAAAGGCGACCACTGAGATGTAGAGCGGAGAATTCGCCACTAAAATGCATTCTTTGTGCATAATAAGCCGCCATTGAGATCCTTGTGCGTGCTCCGTCCTAATTGTTCTGTAGCCGCAGATTTTCAGACCACCCGTCCTCCCCAGCGAGGAAAAGCAGTGGGTATTGTAAAGGATCATAAGAAGGTGCTAGCTCGTTCATCCGCTGTAAACCACCTCCATATCGCCATTGTACAATGACATCGCGATTTCCAACCTCTCCTGGTTCGCCAGGAATTATCATTGCAACTTCGTTTACCGTAAGGGCATTGTAACGGTGGACATCTCCATTTCCCAGGGTACGACTAACTATAATGCAAATGTGGACTTCCTCTATAGGGTTTGCGGCGAGACGATCGGCTGCACGAACAAAGACGTTTACATAAGGATTTACACGCCCAGGGATTGTGCGAAGTGTCATCAAATGCGCCGAGCTTAGATTGGGGTTCTGCATTTGCCGATTCAGACCTTCATTTACCGCATCATGCACATAGGCCTAAAGAAAGCGTGGCAATTGCCCTTCTACAGGTTCCATACCACCAATCAAGTGGTAGAATCCTCCTTGCACTTTGTAGGTATGCACTCCTGGTCCAAGCTCGAAGCCCACACTTTGGACCCTTGTGGACGTAAATGCAAATGCAGCATTGTATAAACGAAGATGTTTACGCAATTCGACATTTTGTCAATCTTGTAACATGGCCATGTACTCTGGCGGGGTACGAATAGGAGGTAAAAGAATTTTCCCTGAAACACAACATTTATTATAGCGTGGTCTTCGAAGAGAGCCCCCCTGTGCGCTCTTCAATCCAGAAGCGAGAACCACAGTGGTTGCATTGCTCATTCAAGCGACCGAACACTTGTCGATCTACTTGCGGGTCGGCTAAGGGGTACCGCAAATCTCGTAAGGCCATGTGGTGTCTAGCCTGAAGTTGATCCTTTGCGCACATGATGCGACGTTGTTCAACGCATCGCGCAACATCTATCATTAGTTCAGTTTGACCGCCCTGCTCTATTTCAAGAGCATGCGCTCTCGTGTGTTGTTCTGTGTTTTCCAATAATTGATGAACAATATTAGCCATACATTGTGTTTCTTCATGTTAGGCCCCATTAGACGCAGCCCTTTCGAGAGCTATTGTAGCACGACGAAGTTTTTTACTATCTCGAACAGCTGCTCGCCTTTCTTCATCATTTGCATATTTGCGCGACGCTCCAGGGCCTCGTTTATGATTCTTTCAATCAGAAGCAAAATGGAGTCAAGCTCTAAAAACACAGTAACATAATTTCATACTCAACTACCATTACAACAGGCGCAAGTCTAACCTCGGGGTCAACATATCCATGAGCAATGTATCTGTATTCTCTGTATCATATGAGGCACTAACCCACCAGAAACACCACACATAATAGAGCCAAAAGGAGTGAGGAAAAGGTACCTCTTCCATGACAGTATTTGCAGTGTTTGTGCTCCTGTTGATTCACATTGTTCAACTCTACAACCATGAATGACGTGATGACTCCCATAATTCCTCCAAAAATTAATGCCACAATTGGGTCAACTTCACTGCAACCCCCCACCCAACAATCTCAAGTTTAAGAGCACATACACCCAACCAAGATGCTCAACTACACCCACGTTCTAGAGGACATGATCCTCAATTGACTCATATTTAGCACATCGAGCACATGCCAAGTACCCTGCATGGTTTCCAATTGCCAAATAGAATCATGAATTGGTGTTAAGTCTCCAACAAATAGAATGAATATTTTGATTATCAAATAGAATATGAATCTGTATTCTCTATGTCATTTGAGTACCAGGCAGCCCTTTCCTAGTCAAACAAAACCAATTTAATTTTAAAGAATCATATGAAATACTAACCCACCAGAAACACCACACATGGAAGAGCCAAAAGGAATGAAGAAGAAGTACTTGTGCCATGACAATATTTGTAATGCATGTGCTCTTGTTGTTTCACATTGTTCAACTCTACAACCATGAGTGATGTGACGACTCCCACAGCTCCTTTAGAAAATGATGCCACAATTGGCTCAACTTCACTGCAACCCCCCACCCAGCAATCTCAAGTTTAGGAACGCATACAACCTCATAAGTCAAGACTTCATTGCTAGATAACGACTCCTTGCTGGTCCTACTTTGTTGTTTTCTTCATGGAAATGAAAGGTTTGGAAGATAAACCTCAAAATGGTCCAAAATCAAAAAATTGTTCTTATTGGGCAAGTGGGCAAATGTGTCATTCATTGGAAGTTAAACAATACCCCCTGCATACGGCCCACAATGGCACTCCTCTAGTGCTGCAAGAAGAAGGCCATCAACTTCAGATCCAAACAAAAGCCAGTCACCTGGCCTGTACTTAACATCCTGCACCCACTCAACCCTTCATCCTGTCTTCCAAAAATATCCTAGACAACACAAACCTTGCATCACATATTTCATCATGCTGGATTTCCGTCATTGGAACACTGTCCATGGTTAGAAGACTTATTCACCTTTCAAGTGTTCAACACACTCATTGATTAGTCTAGCCTTTAACCCCATTCTTTGAAGGAGAATCAAAAGTCAAAGTCTTTTAGAGTGCATATCTAGCTTCAGAAATCTATAACTTTCTGAAGATTCTATCTCCTTTCACCAGAAAAGATTCAATGCTAAAATCATGTCATTTATCGTTTGTTGGTACAATGCTTGTAGAATAGGTGGAAGGGAAACAAACAATGTGAACATGTTTGCCATGTTTTGTGAATGCAAGCAGTCTCTTCTCCCCCTCTTGGAAGTCTGATTTTGTCAACTTGCAAATGGAACTAAGGATCTCATAAACCTAGAGAGACATTATCTTTTCCCATAAGAATCACTAACTAATTCAAGCAAAAAAATTGCAAAAATCTCCACTCAACCCTATATCTACATACATACTTTCCGGCCATGACCACCTGAAAAACAATAGAGGAGAGAATTGTGTCCAGAGTCACATTTGTCCAAGCAACTTGAGGTTTTGATAAGGTTATAAAAAGCATGGGTGTAGACAATGGATGTTGATTCAAACTAATAGTAGACTTTGGGGAGGGAGGGGTGCTGGTTCATGCAGCCAATGGGAAGGCCCATTTTTTCCTTTTAAGTATGGGGGGTGCGGGATTTAGAGGAGGATATTTTTCAGGTTTCCTTGGTTCCATTATGTTGACCATCCCCCGCCATCCAAAAGGCCCATTTTTTACTTTTAAGTTTGGGGGTGCGGGATTTAGAGGAGGATATTTTTCAGGTTTCCCTGGTTCCATTATGTTGACCATCCCCCACCATCCAGAAGGCCCATTTTTTACTTTTAAGTTTGGGGGTGCGGGATTTAGAGGAGGATATTTTTCAGGTTTCCCTGGTTCCATTATGTTGACCATCCCCCACCATCCAGAAGGCCCATTTTTTACTTTTAAATTTGGGGGTGCAAGATTTAGAGGAGGATATTTTTCAGGTTTCCCTGGTTCCATTATGTTGACCATCCCCCGCCATCCAGAAGGCCCATTTTTTACTTTTAAGTTTGGGGGTGCGGGATTTAGAGGAGGATATTTTTCAGGTTTCCCTGGTTCCATTATGTTGACCATCCCCCACCATCCGCTCACTTGGGTTAGGGCCCTCAAGGGAAAGGGGGGGTGTGTGGGGGGGGGGGGGGGGGGGGGGCTCTAGCCAATCAGGAATAACCGAACCAAGCCACCGACACCCATTTCTTTATAGTAATATATAGTAGCTTACTTAAGGGATTTTTGTAGGCCCTTACTAGGTAATTATAAATAATAATAGGTCTATTTATTTTTATATGAGGATTTTTGAAACATGATATTTTGGCTTGTGTTGAAACTTGAAATTAGTTACAGAGTTATAATATTTTGAAGGATTTTTGGTTTCATTTGGAGGATTTTTTTGAAGATTGTATTTTTGCATTGTGAAACGGTTTTCTTTTTCAATTTCCTCAAGTAGGTGCACTAGCTAGGATCCTCAGCATTCATTAGCAGTAAATGGCGACTATCCTGGTGGACTAGTAGATATTTTTGGAAATCCTGCCTAGTTCTGGCAACTTACAGGAACACACTGTCTAAATCTGGCGACTTCTAAGTTTTTTTTGTCAAGATATGGCGAATTTTTTTTTAATCTCAAAATTCCTTTGTTGGATTTGCGAGCCTTTTTTTTTTGTCGCCAGATTGCGAAAATTCGCCCCCAAGAAAACACAATGTTGTGAAACATTTGAGTTTCCATATTTCTTCTTTTGGTTTAAGATACTTTTTAATGTAAATGGCAAGGCCACAGTGTGACACATCCCTTGTTATTCTTTAATTACAGTGGACTTTTTTCTTCTTCAGGTTTTTTAGGGCTTTCTTTTGTAAAATCCAGGAATAATATTTTCATATTATTATTATTTTTGTTTCCCCTCAACTGTAGACTCACCCATACCTTAGTACATGAATGGTTTCAAAATATATTAAATTATTTTTCGTGTTGTCAATTTTGTTTAAAATATTTATTACTTGTGTTGGATTTTTTTAATTCTAAAATTAATAATCTGCAAGTTTTTGACTATTGAGTTTGAACTACACAGTTAAGAATGAGACAGTCTAAACACACTAGACTGCCCCATAAACATAACAAGAATGTGTTTATTATTTTTTATAACCATTACCTATTGAAAATTTCAGGATTTAAAATCTAATTAATTAATGGGTAGTTTGCTGCCAAATTCGATCAAGGATATTATAATATATTGCAGTCTTTTTCTTTTTTAAAAAATTACTAGTGGGTGCCCGTGACCTTCGAACACTGTGAAGTCGCATGGTTCCCCATCCATGTCTTGAAAATCATGTGCCAAAAAAATTCCAAGTCCTGGATCATGTGAAGCCCCTTGTGTGAAATTCAGGTCCCAAAATTGAGATCCCACATCCTGAAAATCACGTCCTAAAAGTTTTCAGGTTTCGATCTTGAAAATCGCGAGTGTGAAAATCCAGGCCCCAAAGTTGAGATCCCAAGTCCTAAAAACCATGTCCTAAAAACCATATCCTAAAATTTCCCAGGCCCCAAAGTTGAGATCTCAAGTCTTGAAACCATGTCCTGAAAATCATATCCTAAAATTTCCCAGGCCCCAAAGTTGAGATCCCAAGTCTTGAAAACCATGTCCTAAAAACGATATCCTAAAATTTACCAGGTCTTTTTGGGTCTTAGAAACCCGAAGTGCAAACTCCAAGTCTCCAAAAATTGAGGATCCCACGTCTTGAAAATCATGTCCAAAAAATTTCCAAGTTTGGGTCTTGGAAACCCACACCATGTACGTCCCAAAACTGAAATCTCACATCCTGCCCTGCCCTGGCCGCCCTGCCCTGCCTTGTTTGTCACCAGAGACAAGGAACGAGCTCCACATGGAACGGGTAGTGATTGAAAAAATCTTTCAAGCACTGCCCACACAGACAAACACCACCCAGACGGTTGCTGCCCTGTTTGTCACCACAGACAGACAGACAGACACCACCATGTTTGCTTTTATATGTAGGATTTTTAAAAGATTCTTGGAAGTAGCATATGTGGTGATTGTGCATTTGAACTAGCACCTTAAGGGATTATAATCATATTTTTTGGAGCATCTACATAGAGCAAAAAAGATTAGAACATATGATGATTTTACTCTTTTGGAGGGATTGTATATTTGACTATTTCAAGTTACATCATATATGTGAATAGTGGTTATTTCAAGTTTGACAAAAGGGGTTTATGTTACAATAATAAAACTTGTGAAGCCTCTTTGCGAAGGTGTGAAAATTGGAGTGGCAAAATTTCATGGGAAGTTTCTAATTAGAAATTGAAACATCAAGACAAAAAGTTGAACCCTTGTGTTAAAGGACACCACGACTTTATCTTTGACATACTTGAAAGTTAAAGGATGATCTAAATATTCAAACCTTGCATCCAATGCTTCTTTTATTGCTTCAAGGTCTTTAAGGGGTTGTTTACAAATGTCATCAATAGCAAGATTCAATTTCACCACATAGATTGTTAACCAGTTATTCCTACTATTACCAACTAACTCACCCTATGTATTATAATGCACAACTTTGATACCCTTACTACAAAGCTTGACGATTTTAATGTCGAGTTTTTTCATTACCTTGTCCATTTGTCGACGCCTTGCCTTTTGCTCTACTTGTCTTGACATTGATTTGAGGAAACAATTGTGCTATCTAGTTGGCTAGTCAATGTACCAATAGTTGAAGTAACACATTGCACAAAATTTGTCCTTGGAGTGTTTGCAAAAAATGTAGGGGTTTTTGATTTACTTGAATAGGGCCCTCTTGGTGCTTTGATTGTTGTTGTTGGAGTGATATCATTGGTTGAAGGCCTATGCACATACTAACGAGATCCTATGGGCAATGGCTGATGTTGGATAGATGGTAACGAGATTGGCAAGTATTGATTTGGTGGTGGTGGCAACTATGTGTATTGAATGCATGGTGGCTACAACTACACGTATACATTAAGTGTTATAGAGGAGGGGGGGCTATTATCTAGATGGCTAAATAGCCATATGTGGATACTAATTGCTTGTTAACAACGTCAATGGGAACTAAATTGCTAATTCATATGTCAAATCTAAACATGCTAATATATTTTGCTACATATGTTATGAATATTCCCACTACTAATAAAAACATGCCATCATCACAAAAACAAAATGATGGCAAAAATATAGGGACCAAATAATTAATAAACATTTAAAATTAGCACCAAATGTGAATTTTCCCTTTTTGAGAAATGATACACCTTATGAAAAACAAGGTCAAACTCTTGGAGGACTTGGTACTACTCATGGCTAAAGGGTTTCTCCTTTTGAACATGTGTGAACATTTGTGGATGTGTAGGTTGACATTGAAACTTGATCCAAAGCTGGTTTTTTTTTCTTATACGACATAGTCCAATAAGATTTTACCTTTCATGGATGTTCAATGTTTAGAACTACATGTTTGACGATTATTTGACAATTACAACAATTATCACTAACACTTTTGATTTGTGAATGAATCGAGGACAACAAAATATTTTTCCCCTTGTTATAAATTTTTTAACCCCTAATTGGAAACCTCATCATGTAACTATGAGCCTTTTTGAAGCCAATGATACTACTAGAAAAGGTTTGGCAAAACAATTGAAGGTGTTATTTGAATCTTTTTCATTAACCTTCAAGGTTTTATGTTTTGTCAAAGATGAAAGGATTAATTTAATAACCATGGTAACAACTTTTAAATCATTGATTTCATGTGAAGTGTTGGATTTGAAGTCTCCTTTTGATAGTGCATGTTTTGGGCATGTAATGAGCAAAACAACCCAATATGACACCAATGATGACAAAAAAATTATGGATTTGAGGCCAATCAATGTGAAATCTTCACAAACTTCCCTCCAATCTTACATCACTTGGTTTTAAAAGTAAGGTTTGTTGAAAATTTAAAACCTTTCTTTTTGTAATAGAAATTAGAAACATTTCCAAGTTTTGCAATTTTACATCAATATTGACCCTAAGGGGTTGTGGGTTGTGGATTGATGATGTATAAGCAAAGGGCTAAGGAGTGGAAGTGTGCATGTATTGGTGCTAATTTACCTAAACAAAGCTAGCAACATTAGTGAAGGCTTGTTTTGCTTAAGGTTCCAACAATGCCTTGCTTATTGGGCAACAATTCTCTTGTGTTATTTTCAACAAACCAAAACTTTAGCAACTTCAACTAAAATACCATCTACACAAACTTGGACAATTGGTAAAATGATATGTGATGCCCTTTCCCATGTTGTAAAAGCTTGTGTTATTAACCAACATCAAGGTTATTAATTACTATCAAATCATTTCTTTCAACCACCAAGTTGTATGTGTAATTTGCTAAAGAAAGGCTTGAATTATAAACAAAAATTGATGATGTCAAAGAGTTGGATATGTGCATGAAGGTCAAAAAACTTGGAATGAACATGCAAAAACAAGTAAATGTTGTTTTGCGACCCTTCCGTCACTGCATGGATTTTTTCCAACCTACCAAAGCCCACAACATGGTTGCTTTGATGTTAGATCCAAGGTTCAAGGACTTGAGCCTTGTTGGGGATTATGTTGGAGATGCTCTTGCAATTGAAATTGCAACAACATATGATATCAATTTCCTTCTTCCAACCTTCAAGACTATGTATCAAAGTTGCATGGACACTTGAGTACCACAAGTGTTATGTAGGACATTATGTGTAATACTAATGCAATTTTCAAAATAAGGGTGTCTGAGAAAGAAACTTATATTGTACAAGTAATTGTTGGGATTTTTTATTTTCAAACTCTCAGATATTTTTGTGATTAAAAATTTCTTCCTTGTTTGTGTTTGCACTTTGAACATGTTACTAATTTGGGAATTATATGTAATTCAAATTTGATACGAATTATCTTACTTTCGCATATTTGATGTGCCATTGGATTCTACTCAAAATCCTTTTCTTTGGTGGTCAAAGCACGAAAGACCATTTCCAACTCTTGCATGTTTAACAAGAGCAATTTAAAACATACATGTTATGCAAATTGAAATGGAAAGAGTGTTTTCTATTGCAAATACCCTTACTAATCTTTGTCAATGTCACCTTGGGGCAAAGAATTTGGACCTTCTAGTCCTTTTGATAAAAAAATAGTTTAACAATCCTTGTCTTAATTTTGACGATGTGGGCCTTGCGATGTGAATGGGTTTGGAAAAGGTGAGGCAAATCTTTTAAATGTTCTTAATATGGAGTTCCCCAATGAGGTTGGAGGTCATGTAGAGCCCAAGATGTGCAAGCCGCTCATCATCTTCATAACCCACCAAATTCCTCCTCAATCCTCTTTTTTGGAAATGCATGCAATATGGATTTGGTCAAACCAACATTTTGAATGAAGTCTACAATTCCATGTTGCAAGTATGTCTTTGCTACATTCTCTATTTTCACTCTTATTTTACACATAGATAGCATAAAGCAAGATAAATGTTAATGTAAATTAAAGTCTAAGTAAAAAATAATTCAGAAAATTTGTAAATGTAAAAATGAATAGTGCAAATGAATCGGAAGTGTAAATGGTTTACACTTACATTGTTTTCCATGACCTAAAATTTATTTACATTGTTTTACATTTACAATTGTAAATCACTTCCTATACTCTTGCACTTACATTTTTTGAAATGAAATTTATACGCTTACACAATGTGTAAAAAATATTGCCAAATTGCTTTACATTTACACGCATTGTAGATGTAAACGCATTTATGCACACAACACTAGTATATTCCTTTAACATCACTTCAAAACTGAAAGAAAAAAGCATGAAAGACTCACCTTGGCTCCACATACCCCATCGCTCAACCACTACACAAACACTCACACCTCAAAAAAACTCTGGTTTTTGTTCAAAACAATGGACACCCATAAAGTGCACAACCAAAGCATAGAACATAAAAGATTAAAATCCCAATATGAAAGAACACACTCAATTAGCAAGAAGAAAGCAAAAACAATCACTAGAAAACCAAATGCAGAAAAAAACCGAATGATTAACCATGCTTCTTCACACAAAAACTCAACACTCAAAACAATGGTTCCTTCTAATCACAAAACTACACCACCACACCTAGAGAACATTCTAGTAAAAGCCCTAACTCTCTCTAAATCCCACCCAACTCCAATCCAAACCATATTCCAAACCCACTCCAAACCAATGCTGAACCACATCTACTAGTGTGAACAGCTCAAAAAGCCAAGTGTCTACTTCCACCTCTGTAAACGGTCCCAATGTTGTAGCTACTTTCATCAATGTGAAATTCAACATTTTAAGCTAAAATGTGTGAACGGTACACTGTGGAACTAGACAATTTAAGATAAAACCTCAAAACAACAACCCCATTTGAAGGTCCTTGTCCATTGTGAGACTAGGGCCCAAGAAAGGAACAAATAGGTTGGACTTTGAGCTAATCCTCACCAACTTGAGGGTATTGGGCTGTACCTCATTATTTGGGGACTACTTTGGAAGCTTCCTTAGCACATTCCATGAGGCCCACCATTTTAAGAACCTAAACACACTCATATGGACCCACTATGAATGAGTCGTGACTGATGATGTATAAACATCAGTTATTCACTGGAGAGCTTCATCCATGAACCAAGAATTAAGCTCCATAAATTACCATGCCGATATTGTAGGACCTCTATAAAACATTTTTATGTCTTTTTGTGAAGAATCAATGAGAAAGAACTGGTCCAATAGTTCTAGAACGAAGAATTAGATCTAGAAGCAACGCATCTAGACCCGCATCCAACCTGGGCCTGATTTTGAAATTTCAGGAGAACCAAAGTGCAACCAGAGGTGCTCTTGAATAGGCAAAAAGCTGCCCAACACAGGTTCAGACTCTGGCAACAGACCCACAACCCCCAAAAAAAAACAGAAATGGTGAGCGAAGTGTCAATTTGTCATCCTATTTTTGTGGGGTGTAGTCTCTATGCTAAATGTACATGCTACTCGCATATTGCAAGGAGACTTAGCACCAAAAGAAACAGAACCACAGAGTGACTTAAGGGATGCATGTACAGGAAAAGTTGATCAGATGGGCATTGACATCCATTGATGGGCAATGTCCAGACTACAGGGGTTGCAGTGGCACATGCCCAATTGCTGAAAAACAAGGGGCTATTATAATGCTCATGCATTTCATCCTTCAGAAAGTGTCACAAGGCTCCCAAGACATAACTGTGACTACAAATCAATATGCAGTACAATGTGCAAGTACTGGTTCTTTTGCACAAAGAGATAGCGTCCCCTAACAAAACAAAACTTGTTCCACCCTACATGAACAACTGTTGGCTTATGCTGGCACTGCTGCTGCTGTGGGCCTCTTGCTTGTCTTGATGCCCCTGATGGCTGTACCAAGTCATTACAGCACAAAATGTCATGAGAATCACATTGTCAAGAGTACACAACATGGGCTCAGTTCATGAAATAGAAATCCAGACTTGACCTCTCTTCGATATGTCCAAGGGTCATCTACAAGTAGATCAAACTGTGTGTGCTTAAACCAAAAATGGCAACAGATGGTCAGTAGAACACAACATGCCAGAGGAAATCCATTTAAATGATTTCACATACCATCAGCATAACTCTTTGCTCCAAAGACAGCAGACCCTGCAACTAGGGCATTTGCTCCTGCTTCAATCACCTGTGTTATTCATGTCCAACGGCTTGTCATACACACTGTTCAAAGAATTAATCATTTTGGTTTTTGAATTTAAATATTGGACAAACAGATAGTACTCCAATGCCTTGAAAGAAGTACATGTTGGATGGCAATTACATGATGGAGCCTCCAAAATGATCCTTGAGGTAAGAGAACGCTCTGAAGCAATCTGATGGTGACTATGACTCCCTTTACTATTCAATAAACAAGAATCTCACAATCTTGAAGCTCCAACAGAGTTTGGCAGACTCCTTCTAAACACATCCTCCTGACCAAACCCCAAGCCAAAGTGACTGAAATACTAAACCAGAAAAGATGGTAACCTTGTACGTACCTTGTAAGCATTGGTTGGAGTCACACCACCATCAACCTCAATCCATGGGTTGACACCCTGCATTCACTAACCCATCTTTCAGCTTAATGTACAAGGAAACTTGATCCTTCTCAACCACTGCTCAACTAACACTAAAATGAGGATGACATCTAGTTTGAGTGGACTCCAACTGTCATGAGACTTCAAACTTTCACATAGACAACTATGAACACTGGCACTCTGCTCCACAACAACTTTGTGCAATAGTTGTTCTCAATTCCTGACTTTTGAAAGATTGGAGACACCATATGGAACTGAATGATGATGGTCTAAGCACATGCCAGCCCCATTACTAGGGTGAATGATCTCAAGGTTTGAGCATCAATAATATTCTTTGCAATCGTCCCCATAATTGTTACTGAACCCTAAATATTTTATATCATAGTCATAATTAATGTCATGCAAGAGACCTTCTTTAAAAGATCATCTTTTAAGAGATGGAGCCATCACCTTCTCTGCGCACAATTTTCTGAGATCAGCAATCTTCTTGACTTGGCTCTCAATGAAGCTCTGTCCTCCGAACCCGGGGTTGACAGACATGATCAAAATTAGATCAACCGCTGTCATCCCAACACATGTAATCCAATGAATATGCTACCTGATGCAACAATCACCAGTAAGGAACTAGGATTTGATTTACAGATCCTGAATCAACAGCTACCCTCCATAAATCCAGAACTCATAGCAGACTTCCTAGTTATGCATCCATCTGGAGACTGTTTCCATGACTCTTTCAAAACCTCCACATCAATTAGAGCATTTTTACTTGTTTAGTGTAGGATTGATTTCCTGGGTACAAGTCATATTGATCTTAGAGTGCCCACAGTCAGGAAATAGCACATACAATCGAGAACATATTCAATGGCAGCAAGAGGTGTGGCAGGGTTGAGCACCACTCCAGCCTTAGCTCCCAGACTCTTAATCTGCAAACAGAGGTTACAGTTACAATCTGAGTAAGTACCTGCTCATTCAAAACTCAATACACATTTCATAGACAGATTCTCTCAAGGGAAGGGAATCCAAATGCATTCTCCCATACTTTGATGCTTGCCATAGCTGAGTTTGATCCCTATTTAATGGCGGCCAATAAGCCTCAATCCGCATAGATTTGTCTATCTGATCCTCCTAACCCCACAAACTACTTGGGTAGATTACATAATATTACACCCAAAGATCACCATATGGGATTCATGTGCTTGCCTGGTTTACTGTCCTGTGTAAATGGATCGTAGAGGCATTCTCACAGTGCACTGAGACAATATCAGCACCAGCCTTTATGAAATCAGGCACCCGCTGCTCAGGCTCAACAATCATCTGTGCGCAAATCATAGCATCGGCAACTGATTTAGTTTCTTGTCATACTTGGAGAAGCAGATTGCAGCAAAGGACCTTGAGATAGCAGGAGACCAAAAATATGAAAAAAGTTAAAGCCATGAAATGCACTAAGACGTTGCAAAGGGAGAGAGAGGGACAGGGTAATGGACCAAGTGGACATCAAGAGGAAGGTCAGTGATGGGGCGCAATGCATCCACAACAAGAGGGCCAATAGTGATGTTGGGCACAAAACGACCATCCATGACATCCACATGAATCCAGTCACATCCTGCTTCTTCCACTGCTTTTACCTGTCACCTCCAATCATCCCAATCCATGTCTCTTGAGAATTCCAAAAATATCAATAGCAAGAAGTGCACAGATCAGCAACTGTCAGAGTTAATGAACATTAAGTTTTTGCACATAGTTCATAAAATACACAGTGACAGTTCCTCAAAATGAAAGCAAACTCTACATACCTCAAAGCTTATTCAAGAACAAAAACAATGTGCAGATAAAATTGATACCTGCTCACCCAGCCTGGCAAAGTTGGCAGAAAGAATTGAGGGTGACACTATGATATCATCCTTTGAATATCTGTCCACACGTGAAGCCTCAACCACTGGCATCGTCGCCCTTCCACTGCAATCAAGGAGCATGCACATTTGGCTCTCAAGACCTCACCTAACCATTGAAGCCATGTCACCTATCCCATCTGGAAGAAACCTAAAGCTAACCCTGAGCCTTACTCTCTTCCTTGAGCACCAGAGATACTGACAACTCAACTATTCTGAAGAAGAAGAACACATGGTGGAAAAAAGCACTGAATAATTTTGCAAGGAAAATTTCTTGATCGAACTATCAATAAAATCTGGATGTCTCTTATTTCCCATTCCAAAAACTATAGTTTGGACTCCAATGACAAAACACAGATGGAACCATGTAAAAGAAAACTCAATCTCAAGATCCTTGAAAGCATGAAGTATCTGACAGGATTGACAGATATTTCAGATAATCCGACAGGCCACTGTCTGATGAAATCTAATCCTCAGCATAATAGTACACTCTTTGCATCCTCTGCACTGCAAGTTATGCCTTTTGCTGCCGTTGAAAATAACCCTTCTGAGCGGATTGTCTACTTTGCCTCTCAACAGCATGAAACAGTCTCCCACTCTTGATTGGAGAGCGTTCTACAGCCATGACTGAAGAAAGGAGCTAAGGAGCAACAAAAATCGTTCAGCTTAGGAGAAACGAGAGTGCACGTTTCTGCACAGATTTGTGCGCAAATGAGAAACAGATGAGAAATACAAACCTGGTGGAAACAGCGGCCTTAACGAAGCGCGCACTACCAGACTTAGCACCCCAGAACAAACTCTGACACCCCGTACCCGTCACCTTCTGCTGCGACGATGACGCAACCGCCGCGGCCGCTGTGCCAGTGTTACAAACCCCTCCCATTACCGCAGTCGTCGTCGCCATCGCCATTCCTCCTCCCTTTCGTTGGCGTCAATTCTCAAACCCCTCAACGCAAGCACACTTCAACGCAGCAGAGACGGAGACGAAAACCAGAAACAAAGCACACACAAACGCTCAAGAAAATTCACCTTCCCCAACTTTTTTTCTATTTTTTTTAAATTGAAAAAATCGAATGAAAGGAACTTAAATCAGATCGTCGCAAAGCAACGAGATTGGAAACCAAAGGAAGTAGCGAAATTAAGAGGCAAGGAAGGAAGAATGAAAGAGGAGGCGAAGAGTGTCCGGAAGAGAAGACGCAGAGAGAGAGAGAGGGAAGGAGGCCGAGGGAGCGGGAGTGATGAGGATGAGAGGGTGCGTGCGACGAGTGGCGTAATGTTAGCGAGGGATGCGGCGGCTATCTAGTGGCAATTTTCTGTGGCCATGAGTCCTAGCCTTTTACTTACTGGCGAAATGTCGCCAAATTTTGATACTAATAAAAATAAGAAATTCGGAAATGAATAAAGTGATTTTGGAGCGTTTCAAATTTTCAATCAGGGGTTTTTGTTTTATGAATTTTTTTATAAATATTATTCTTCCATATTCTTGGCTACCTACTGGGAACTTAGGATAAAATTCAGCGACTTTTTATTAAACTAGATTTCTTTTCCATAAATTTTAGCGACTAAAAAGCTAAAATAAATCTAAAATATTACCAATTCGAAATCGGAAATGAAGCACTCTCGGAGGTTTCAATCGCCAGAAGTGAGAAAAATAGTAATAATCATCATATGTCTATATTTGGCTGTCAGTGTGTAGCCACAAAGTTGATCAGAAATTTGTACTGTTTTATAGCCACATTTGGCTAAACATTTTCTATTGATGATCGCCATTTTTGGTACATCTTCCTATGGTGATCGCCATCTAGGCTACATTTTTAAATAAAAATTCCGAAATAAATACTGGCTATGACATGTCTAGTCGTTCCTACCAGTACCAGACTGCGTTGTTTGGGGGCGATTGACCATCAGGACTCTCGAATTAGGGGGCGCCAGTGAACCAGCATCTACCAGGCGCACGATAGGATGGATGAATGCCTGTTATTACTCAGCTGTGAATGAACCTCAACTCAGTTAGGATGTGGTTTGACCTGGGTAACCAGTTCTGTAAGAAATAGGTCTCATATATAGGTAGATAGGTAGGAAAATAGATAACTGCTAGGTCAGTAGATGGTTTATAAATAGGTAAGGGCTGTTTTTACTACCTACTTACTAACAACCTGTTTGTAGGCTGTTAGTAGGTAGGTAATAAAAAAAAAGCAACTGAGCTAACCACCATGGTTAGCTAGGGAACTGGAACTCAAGCAAAAACTGTTTGCTGACCACTTATCATTCATCCTTCATGGTGTACTGGTGGGTGCTGGTTCACGATGGCCTGAATTAGGTAGGTAGGTAGGTAGGAAGGTACAAAAGTGTGTGCAAAAAATAAACAACAGGTCTGCTGTCAATTGCCTCCAGTCAAAGAGAAAACAAAAAGAAAGAAAAAGAAAATGAAAAGAAAAGTTGGCTAAAAGCAAAAGAAAAAAGAAAGGTTAGCTTTTTGGTCAGAGTTTTTTTGGCCTCCAATTTTGTGATGTAACTTACATTAGTGGGCCATCTTCCATGAGACTATTGCGCCAAATTTGGCTATAAAACTAGATATGCAAGTCCAGAAATTTAAGAATATTTTTGGCTACCAGATAGGAATTTATTAAAGAAATTTGAACCTTTTTCTTTTCTTTTCTTTTCTTTTCTTTTTTTAAATAGAAAAAATTTGGTCAAAATTTGTAAATAAAAAGCATTTGAAGAAGTTGAAACCAGATTTCTTCTAAGAGAGTTTGACAAGTCCCTATCAAGATATGGTCCAAAAACAAGGCATCAAAAGACAGGTCGGCCTGGCCATGACTTTAATCTAGTACTGATCGACCCTTTTTCTTTTTCTTTTTTACTGCCCAAAATTTCGCCAAAAAGAGAAATTACAAATTAAAAATGCACTCATTTTGGAGGGGTTTCGATCGCCCAATTTTAGAACAAAAGAGAGTCTATGCCAATCACTAAAATAAGAACCTCTTCCAAAGCCTAGCTATTAAAAACTTTTACAACTATTTTTTAAACATCTTTTCAAAATCTTCATCTCCTTCACCATTATTTTTACCTCTTTCTCACATACATTTTGAAGTCTTCTATTTCAAACTGAAGCTTAAATTTTTTTTAAAAAAATTTATTTGACTACTAAAATACGTTTCATAAATCCAGAGTTTTTTTTTTATAATGAGGAAAATATATATATGTGCTTTTTTGAACGAATTCTAAATAATAATATATATTTTAAAACCATGCTTTATTGGCAGGCATGGATATTGTGTTTAGATGCATTATAGAGTATTGTAGCTTAAGGGATTTTGGCCCCTAGGTTTAGGGTTTAGGGTCTTTTTTTATACAAGGATTTTTTAAAAGATGATATTTTGGCTTGTGATGAAACTTGAGATTACTTATAGAGTTATGATATGTTGAAGGATTTTGGTTTCTTTTAAAGGATTTTTTTGAAGACTATATTTTTGCATGTTGAAATTTTTGAATTTCCATAACTCTTATTTGCCTTAGATAATTTTTAATGTAAATGGCAAGGCCACAGTGTGACACACCCCTTTTGTTGTTTTGTTACATTTGTAAGGTTGAACACCAAATGAGCTAGTGTTAAACCTTGTGCACAATGTATTATTGTTCATGCTACAACTAATTGAAGATGAAATTAGATTCTTGTTATGGTATGTAAAGGATTACAATTATTTCAACAAAAAACTATTTGATTGGTGTCCATTTCTTATTAAGTGTAAAAACATTGTTCACAACATTTGACATTTTCTTGCCAAGAGTTTGTTCCATTTTTCAATTGATCAACAGTCTCTTGTTGACTTGTAGTCCCGCTGAATAAAATTTCACCAATGTGCACAACATAATGTCCTACTGCTTATCACTTGTTGGCACTCTTACATGACAACCTCATGACCTTACAGCTTCCAGTATTTTATTCAAACTTCAATCTCATCTTGTGGATTCACTAAATTGGACTCACAAGCAACTGAATGTCCTGACTGTAGCAAACAGGCAAATCAGGGTTGCAGACTCTCTTGCAACCCCCAAAGCTGATATACACTTCTTGACCATTGATTCAATCCTATCTCCAGACTTTCAGGCATGTTGGCAGAAGCTCCTGCATTGCAAGGTACAGAAGGATCATGAGAACTGCCAATGGCAGGAGATGACACACCCACTTGCTCCTCCTTGTCTACAGGCACTGAAAAGATCATTGCTGCAAAACCCCAGTGTCCCAGAGGTAAAGATATGCCAACCACTTTCTGCAAGGCAAGTTTTCAGGACTCTGGTTTAACACAGATACTCCTGATGTCGAACAGGGTTTTGACTATGCCACACATTAACATGGAGCTTGTGATTCTACACATGTCAACCCATTCCCAGGACTGTGGAATGGCTTTGCAAACACCAAGCAAAGACATCCCTGCTTCGTCAAGAGTAGCCATTGTACTAACTATTGAGGTACCCTTTGCATGGAGAAGAGACACAGCTCTATTGTCTGAGATGCAAGAGATGCATGATTACCTTGATAGAAGGCCAAAACTGCAGGAGGAGCAGACAGATCAAACTCATGGGGATTGCAAATTTATCTGGTGAGAGGGAATACTGCTGCAGTGCTGATGAAGGTCACCCCATTCTTGCAATTCCCAGTGCCAGAAACATTAACTTTCATCTGCATCCTTCCTACCTCAACACTAATCTCTGCAAACCATATCCCAAACAGAATGCATGATGAGTAAATCATGCCTAAAACTCACTATCAGAGTTCCCCAACAAGAAAAAACAGCAATTCATGGATATTTTCAATATCAGTGGTCCTATCATATATCATAATCAACCAGTGTGCAAGCATAGTAGTACCTTCATTTGTCACTGTTGGGCACTGTGACAAACACTGGACAGCACTGAGCAACTCAAGTCACACATGGTAGTTAGGCAACTACATAACAATTCACACACCAAGACTGTGTTGCCAAGACATATCTACAGAATCCCTAGAAAGAAATCAACTTTATTGAGAGTATCACACCACAATCACCAATCATGGTGAATATCATTGTCTACAAATCAACCCAGGGTATCAGATGGTCTCAGTGCTTTACTTGAATAGCTTACAAGCCACATGCCAAGCCAGGCTCTCTTTCTCCAGCTAGTATCGTCCTCATCTTCTTTGAATATGATCCCACATCCTTGCACTTGATGCCCTAGTCTATCATCATGCTCAAAGACAACTTCCTTGAGAAAAAGCTGTCATACAGACTTTGAAGATTTCACCATCAAGAATTACCAACCCCTAGAGCTGAGTGCCACAACAAGGGCACCCAATGTATTGTCTACTGTACTATTCCAAGTATGAGCTAGCTGGTCCCGCACTTCCTTGCCAAACAGAGGTGGAGGCACCTGCAGTAACAAAACGCAAGACTCACAGCTAAGTACAGAAATTGGAAACCTCAGACCTTTGACAAATAATCTGTCTTGCATGACAATCTGAGTTCAAGTAAGAATAAAGTTCTCTTCCTGAAAACTCAGCCCAAAATTATTGCTGTCATACTCAATAGAAATCAGGCAGAGGCAACCACTGTTAAGGAAAGTAGAGAGTGCAACAAGTTCACTGTACATAACTGGCAATTCTCCTACACTTATCCATGAAATTGCAGAGGATCTCCACACTGACAATTTGAATGTGACACAACAATGAGTGCAGTCATAACCTTATGAGAGTTGCTCACAAAGTGTCAGACCATCACCTTCATCATGAATAGCAGTGACAAGCTGCCATGATTACCTGCTGACATCATCAGATCCAGAAACATTGACTATAGATAAGTATATAATAATCATCCTGGAATCTAGGCAAAACCATTATACAAAATCTGCATCCTATGTTTCTGTCACACTTCTAGAAGCAACTGGAAGACCCAGTCATGATGTTGGCTAGCAATCAAGAGACACAAAGTTCTCCTACACTTCACATTTAAAACTTATATACCCGTGAGAAAATTCCTAGTTCCAGAAAGGTTAAGGATCCTGTTAAAAGATGGATCTATGAACTGCATCCAAAGATCACCACTGTCAAAGTCATGGAATTCTCAGCACAATTGCTAGGGACTTTCAATCCTCTTCAGAATGTGGCTTGACCCAATGATAAATTTTTGATAGTCATACATTGTTTTCTGGATCACATTCCAATCAGTGATCGTGTATGGTAGCTTTGGAGATCCAACTTCTGTACTCATCCAGACTTCTTGCACCATTTCATTTTCCACAGGGAAAGAAAGACACCACCTTACAGTGTCCATGGTGGTGGAACCAACAAAAGAAACTTGTTGGCTTCAGACAATGCAGGGTAAGACTTGTGATTGCTCTTCTCTTAGCTAGGGTTTCCAGAGGGAAAAGATGTTCCAAGGTTCTCTATCACTGAGGCAAAAGACACTGCTCCAGATTGTATAACTCATCTCAATACCACTCCCAACTGATCAGTAGTTGATGGACAGAGAGATGGAAACAAAGCAGTCAGTATGCCATTTGTGGAGAGATGTTACATACAGGGTTTCTGGACTAGACCTGGAACAATTATGTTGATTAAGAACTAGCTGTACACCACTGCTAAGCAACAGACAGGGAGCCACAATACCTGCACAGGGGGGGAAGGGGCAACACGATCAGCGGCCAGCTTATCAAAAAGTTGTGCAGTGGAACGCCAAATCATTCGTTGATCGTAAAGCATGGCGCCCACCCCTACCGCACTTCCCATGACAAATCCAAGGACTCTCTCCTGTCATTTCATGGCCCAATTTCTATCACAGTCAGCTGAGCAGAAATCAGGAACTGAACGACGCTAATTGAGAAGCTGAGAAAAAAAAACCACCCCTTCCTCTCACACTCTCCTCGAGAAGAATGAAGCAACAAATGACTGCGATGGCGTCCGAATTTTTGCCATAGAATCTCTTGCACCCTAGGCAACACGGCAATAAGAAGCAAGCAAGGTACCTGGAGGATGATAGATGGGTAGAGAAGAGGCATTGCTTTGGCTGGCCTTCTGATACGCTACAGCGCCGGCCAGGCTTGTGGTCGTCGTCGCTGCTGCTATGGTTGTTACTCCTGCAACAACACCACGACTATCAAGCTCCCACTCTCGCAGAGTCAGAATTAGGGCAAAATTGGGTCACCTAAGTTGGGCATGGTAGGTTCGTAGGTTGTGCACCTACCATACTGAAAGCTACCCAGGTACGTAGGTAGGAAGGTACAAAACCTAACGTTAGCCTTTGTACTTAGAAAAGGGGCCAAAGTTTATCAGAACCCACCCGTGCACATTTTTTCTGTTGAGTTTCTATTAACTGGGTTGAAGTTCATCCACAGTCGAGTCATTAAGGGGCAATACCTTAATATGGGTGTTAACCAATATTTAATTGTGGCCTCACATAATACTAGGTAAAGAAATCTAGTTTAATTGTAATACCCTTATTTGGTTTACCTTATTCCTATTGAGGTTATACAATATCACCTTGGGTGTATTAAGATCAATTTTAGGGTTTAGGGTATTGCATGGACCAAAAAACAATAAAAGTTTACTCAATATCATTATGAGTATATTAAGTTTAAAGGTAGGGTTGATGAAGTGAATATGTTTTGTCTTGTCCCCAGGTTATCACATAGCAAAAATGGAAATGTAATACCTTCATCCTGCATGTATAATTTATCTTAAAATTCTAAGTATGGAATAAGGGATTGTTTTTACAATGAGGATATTGCACAAAATCATGCCTTTAGATTTTAATGCAACGTCCACAAATGTTTAGACTACAATTGTAATATCCTCATGTATTAGTAATACATTCAATCATTTTTTTGCTCAATGTAAGATGCACATACATTATATATGGATCTTAATAACCTTGTTTTTGTACAAATAAAATTCAAAAAATTTATAAGTAGATATCTTTACATACATTTATTTCCAATGCCAATGGGCTATATCCATGGAAGCTAAATTAATCTACAAAAATGTGGCACGGAAAATTCATGGATGCCATACGCATGGTACAAAATGTGTATTAGTCCAAAAATGGAATGTCAAGTTAATTGTTCTCACCTTCACTATCACTAGAACTCTCACTAATATATTTCAATGATAATCCATTTAGACTCTAATAACGTGCCACTGCATTTTGTGCAAATTGAACATATTATCATGTGTATAATTATCAATTTGCCAAAATTATTGTCACCAAATCCAAAACATGTTTGAAGTACAATGCAAATTTTTGAAGTGAAAATTGAATGTGATGGAACTTACCAACCATGAATCATCTCCAATTCATGGTGATTCACAAGTCAAATGATTTCCTTTTCATGTTCCTTTTTGTATGAAGATCTTGTCCAATTTTGGTTCTCCCAAACATCTCTAAGGCCCTTTGTATAAGAGACCTAATTAGCCCAAATTAAACTAACAAGATTCTCATCCCTTTTTAATTTGATCATTACATGAGGAGGATACCCCACACCCCATGTTCGAATGCCTAATAGAATGAACAACTTGAAAAACCAACTCTTACTAATGTGAGCATTGGTGTCAATTTTATTCATAGTCCATCATTTCACAAATGATCTCACTTGCATGTGGCATGGGTCTTTTGTTCAAGCAATTGCCCAACACACAAACGAGGAGTTCACCTTTTTCTCACACACACACAAAACAGAAACAGAAAGAACAATTAAATTAAAAACCCCAAAACAATATTGAGAAAGCCAAAAGAAGGGAAAAAAAGAAAACCAGCTAGAAAAAATAGAGAAAAATAAGATTTTCAAAAATTATAGCCCGCTTCTCTAAAAAAATTGAAAGGTGCCATCCCGCATTTTAAAATAGGCAAAAATACAGAAAGGAGGTTGGAACAATCAATTGAAGGACCTAACCTTTTGACCATAGAAAAATAAAAATAAAAAAAAAATAAAAACAACAAAAAGAAACCAGAAAACAAAACTAAAAAAAAAAAAATCAAACCCCCAAAAATGTATTAAAAAAACCATTTCAAATAACAAGAAAAAATGAACAAGAGAGAAATATAAAACAGAAATAAAACAAGAAATATGAAACCTAAATTCAAGAAGTATAGAAAGAAAAATACAAAAAAAAACAAGGGAAAAATCCAAGAAAACAGTTTTTTTTAAACTCCAAAAAACAAATTTAAGAATACCAACAAAAACAAAAAAGATAGAAAGATTTTTTTTAATTACAGATTTTTCTAAATGATAAATAAAATCAGAAATATAAAACTAGACTTTTAAAAAAACACAAGAATAAAAAACAGAAAATAAAAATAAGAAAAAAGAAAAACAAGGGGAAACAATCCAAGAAAAAACCAAGAAAACAGAAATTAAAAAACGAAAAAACCAGTATTATAAAAAAAACGAACAAAAACAACCAGAAAAAAACAGAAAAAAAATACGAACAAGATAGAAATAATTTTTTAAAAAGGTACAGGAAATTAAAAAAGAAATATAAAGCCAGAATTTAAAAACTACTGATAATAAAATATTAAAAACAGAAAAGAAAAAAGATAAATAAATAAATAAATAAATAAATAAATAAACAAGACTAAGAAAATCTTGGTGAAAGCAGCAAACCTTTATTGCAATAGAAAGCTCATGGCAATGGCGACAAACCTCTACTACCATTGTTGGGTTAGAAGGGCTAGACTACAAGAGACTCACCTCTTCTAATTGCTCCTCATGTTGTTTTTCCTTTTCATCTCTCTCTCTTACCTTGTTTTTGTTGCTCATGTCCTCCTCTTCCACAGCTCCACACACACACACAAAGACAAAAGAAAAAAAACAAAAAACAAAAACCTAAAGAAGAATAAAAAGAGCACAAAAACCTCAAGTAAAGACACAAGATTTTTAAAAAAAAGAAAAGAACAAAAAGATCATGAAGACCTTAAACAAAAGCTACACAAAACAGAAAATCGAAAGATGAAACAAAGAAAGAACAAGAAAAACCAAAGAAAGAAGAATGAAGAGGTTCCAAAGGACGAAGAAGAAATTATGACTGGGAAAAGGGAGGAGAAAGAGGAAGCAAGGGAAAAGTAGGAGGTAGGTAGGGAGGGTTTAGGTGTGTGAGAAAAAAAAAACTAGCATATGTTAGATTTTCTTTGTCCAATTTTTACTATGCATTTCACATACTGAGCATCACTAGAGATGCTTTAAGTGCTAAAAAAGTAGAGTGAATTATAAAAATTGGATTGATTCAATCCAAATTGTTTTACATTTTTTCATAATTTATTGAAAACATTTTTATGTGAACACATTAAAAACTTGTAACATTAATGTATCTTCAACACTAAAACATGGAAAACCATGTATTGGTTGCACTTAATGTGACTCTTATATGATTATGACTACATCACAAAGGTTTATTATATATTCCATAATGTAATCAAAGTTCCCCATTATTGATTCACATTACTAATGTGTTCACCATAACTAATGGAACCAACAAAACCAAAAGTGAAATCATTAGATTATCACTCATCCTACTCAAGAAAGAACTAAAAAATAATATTGTAGTGCATGGGCAAGTTCGACACACAAGTGCTGAATTACTATTATTTTTTAAATTTAAGATTAACCATGTGGGTTTTTTAATTTGGACTTTTTGATACACAAGGAATTTTAATATTCATTTTAATTCAACTTCAAAGTTCTTTAGTTATTGTTCTTATGATAAGTGTGTTCACAACCAATGTGCTTATTTGTACTAGGCCAAGGTTTGATTCTTGCAATCTGAATTTTTGAAAATTTTGACAACAAGGTCTATTTTTTTCAAAAACTACGACAAAATAAAAAATAATTTTCTTTTTCACGAAGTTGCCCATGTACTACAATAGTCAAATAAAACACCAAAACTTGTAACATGCTATGTATTCCATGGACCTTGAAAAACAAAAGTGGTCTAATCCTAAGTTGGGCAAGTATATCAATTTTAATATATTAATAAATGTAAATATATATAGATATATATATGTACAATGTTCAACATAATATGTACGTTTCAGAACATTTCCGAACCAAGTAAGAGTATGGGTATTAATGCTTTGTAAAAATCATACATCCTAATAAAAATAAAGGTAAATTATAAACAATTACCCTTACACAAGGGCATGCATAAATATTTCATCATATATACATTAAGTTTTTAATGTGGGTATAAGTGGGTAAACAATGGATAAATCAAAGCATTCATACAACTATATGATGTATTGTTAAAAAAATTGACAATTAATTATGTTATTCACATTTCACACATCAACATTTGAATTTTAAAACATTTTATTAGATTTTTTTTGAAAAATGAAATCAATCAATAGTGTTAACAAAATGATCATTGCTATTAGAAAATGGATTTGCCATAACCATTATTGAAAATGTTGAAATTAAAGATTATTAAAAAATAAGGGATCGGAAAACAAAAAATATATGAAAAAATGGGTTGATTTACAATTAGCTGTGCAATTGGGTTTTTGAACTACAATGAGCATTTGTAACTCATTGCAATTTAACATATTTCTATGAACATGAATGTTATCAAACAAGTTGCATGAGTTTGTTGCATCATATGTGAAATCATATACACATACAACTCATGCAACTCAATTATAAACACATAAGAATAATTGATGTGCAATTCTAATGCAATTAGTTTGCAACTATAATGGTCACATCATGTTGACATTACTTTTCATTAATCCATCAAAATTTGACATATGGCATTATGGGGATTTTGTGGTGAAAATTATTTTCCTTTGTAAATATTTATTTTCACCATCCATTATGATGATTCATTTTGCATGGTTTTAGATTGTGATACATGACGTAGTTTAAGTAGCTAAAAGGGTTGATACATAAGAATAGGTAGGTAGGTTGGTAGGTTTTATAGCTACCCATTTAAATATGCAAGTAAAATTAAGTAAAACTAAGTAGGTAGAACATATCTAGATACTTAAGTTACATACCTACCTACCTACACTACATATGTACTTACCTACTAGAGGTAGACAAGTAGGTAAGTTAAAAATAACCATGTAAATATTTCTATTGTTATTATGTTTTGTCTTTAGGGTTAAGTTTTTCTTAATTCATCCTAAATTGACACATGTATTTTAATGTAAACAAACAAAAAAAGACATCTTTTTTATATAGTTTGTGTGATGACATGACTATGTTTGGACACTAACTAAAAAATTTCTTAAATTATGTTTTGATGTAATGTTAGACAATTTTGCCCCATATTGAGTTACTAGCTTGCATTTTTTTAAATACATATCTAGATTTACAAAGTTCCATTAGCAAGCAATGTTCATTTTGAAATCTTTATCACACTCAAACACCTACATCCTTTGTTTACATCGAATTTCCTTTGGTAAATTGGAGTTCATGACAAACAAAATAGTCTTTCACCTCCATTTATCTAGGTTTTTATTTTTTAACAAGCTCCAAGACCAAGTTATGAAATACAAATCTACTTGTATATTCATCCATTTTACGTGAAAACCACATTTAGTTTTGGAAACAATTTTGGAGACCCAATTTTGTTCAATTTTTGTTCAATTTTGTTCCTTGGCCAAAAAGTCATTCAATATTCAATATGATATAAATACATTTCCATGAGGCTCCACGTCTTTATTGAACGATGACCAAAGAAATGGCCAATGTTGAAGTAAATATGGGACTTGGGGAAAATGGAACAATTGACTATACAAAGTTCTATTGATTATAGTTGTGTGGAAAGCACATTAGCATGAGATGCTAATGATTATCTTTATGTTTCAAAAATGATAATATAAGCTATGCTTGAAACACAATTGATTGATTATTGGGTTGGGATGGATTTTTAGTAGGTTTTGATTTGAATTTCATGTAATCCAAAAAATCAAGCCTCCTTTTGAGGCTAAGGTTAGTGACATCTAACACAACAGTGATAACATTTTGAAGGGGATGGTAGAAATTAATCTCCAATCTAGACTTAAAACCTTCATTTTTTCCTTGAACATGTTTGAACTTTCCCATAATTTGGGTTTATGGGTAAGCGCTTTCTCCAACAACATAAAATATAACACCAACAACCTTCAAGATTTCATCCACAACTAACCACAATGGAGTTAATGGAGTGGACAATGTGGATGCATATGGGTACCATTGCAATGGATGGATGCCTTGTGAGGCCATTCATTGTATATTTTATGAAACACATGAAATAAAAGGTATTTTTTGGTTTGTTATGAATATTGAAATATTAAAAGATTTTTTTTAATTGATAATATTAAAAATATATATTAAAGATATATTCTAAGTATATTATCAGTAGATTCTCATAATGAACTATAAGGTACCTATTTATATTTAATTCAATTATGAATTTTTATTGAATTAAGTGAACCTTATATGTTTTTTCATTGTGTTTGAAAGTTTTTGAAAGCGACCTCCCTAGGATGGATGCCTACATTTTTTGTTGGTTTTAAAATGACATATTAGTATCCCATGCAATGCAATGATGGATGCAACCCTAAGTTGAATTTAGAATGAACTTGTTCAATGCATTAGTTGAAATGAATTATATGGTTAAATGAAATTTTTTGTTTAAGATGAAAATAAAAAAGATTTACTAGATAGCTAGGAGGATTGGTGCAACGCATTTAATATAAAATATTTCGTCTCTTTTGTCCTTGGAGTTGGTCTTATTTCAAGCAAGGAGGAAGGCTTAAATTCATTGCAATATTTAGTTGCATATCTTTAAATCACTTTGTTATTGTTCACATAGATGGACGAGTTTGATTCCTCCAACCAATTGTTGAATGTTATTCATCCCTTATTCTCACATTCACAATTGACAAGGGGAAAAACATGGAACCACAAGTGCATGTACAAGGCAATGATTTAGTATGAATGAAAAAGACACCCATTCATTGTACACTTGTTCAGTGTGCATTGTTATTGTAGTAGTGGTGTGGTGAATCACGATGATGAAGGAGCCGATGGAACCTCTAAAAATGAAAGTGAGTGAAGAAAAATGGGTACCTACTACTACCATGAGTATATCTAATTAGAGGTCCATGTGCGTACCAGATCTTGTCCATAAGAAAGAAGGTCCTTAAAATAGAGAGCTCAAGGGGAAAACTCTATAACCTATTGTACACCTGGTGGCTTGGGGGTACAAGTGTTTTTCTTAGGAATTTTTTATATATAGCCAAAGTGGTGATCATCCATAATGTAGAAAAAATTATAATCATTCTTACAAAAAGTTAACCAAATCTAGCTATAAACCAAATATGAAATATGAAATTTTAATCATGTTTTTATACTTTTGGCTATAGATTGGAAATCAAACTAAAAACATGACATTCTAAATTTTTAAAAAAGGACATTTTCCCCCCTCATTTATGGTGATTGAAACCTTAAATTTTCCTTTTTAAAAAAAAAGATGTTAAATTTCGTTTTTTGGTAAAATGTTGTGAGTTTAAAAAGGTTGCAAATTGGGACCAACCACTAAGCCAAATAAATCAATTTTTGATTTAACGAAATTCTATAAATTATTTGAACCAAGTTTGGTTCTAAAAACTTTTTGCCCATTTTGCTACAAATTACAATGTGTTTTTCCAAGGAATTGGAAAAAGTAAAGGAAACAAACCTTGTAGCCAAGAAAAGAAGAAGTTAGGGTACAACATTGGAGCGGAAATCATTAAGGAGCATAGAAAAGAACAAGTCATGAAACCTAGTTTTTAAACTATATATATTTTATAAAAATCTCATAGTGTTGCCACATCAGTGGACATCCCTAGACAAATTTCAGCTTAATTGATGACAATATTGTATAGGACGAATAAAACAATAAACATGTTGTTTCATTAGTACATATAGTTGCCTACTTCCATTTTAGTTGACACGAAATTTTCATCCAAAATTATAATGATGGCTGACATTCTTCCATTTAAGTAGTTTTCACAAATGGAACATATTGTCTTTAAAAGAACATTTTAGAATGGTTGGACAAACATTCTTTTTTCAAGATCATTTTTGACATGACTTTTGATCTTCTTTAGGTTCACTTAAGATCTTGCATGAGTTTACTTCACATACTTGATTGTTTGAGTACTTAAACAAGCCATCATTTTGTTTGGCTCAAACATTTTCTTAGTACCAATGTGCACTAAATTGTTCTCCCCCTTTGTAATAGTTTTCAGCCTAACCCATAGCATATGTGGCTAGCTTGTAGACTCGATGGGGACACACAATTTTTAGTTTCTTATGAAGGGGAACATATTGCATCTTGAGATGTTGTTCAAAATGTATGTCTTTGCTTCCATTGTCATAGATGTTAGGTTTCATGTGATCATACACATGTTATTTTGTCTCCTTCCTTCAATATTTGTGTTAATGAGTTGATATTGTGTTATTTAAAAATGGGTTTGCACATTGGTTAATGTTATCATTGCAAATTTCATTTAACTGAATTTAGCTTTGCAAGCAACCATTTCTTGGGGAATGACCATGATGATTGTGATGCATGCAAAAGATGAGTTCTACCATTATTGATACCTTGAAAATGTGTTTCTCCTTTTCACCATAAGATATTTAAACATTTATATCAATAAGACAATGATTTTTTTCATTGATGTGTTAATGAGGCATGGTCAATTAAAGGACCTAACTAAAGGCATATGAGGTTTGCCTTGGTAGGCAAGGCCAACAAATGATATATTACCCAATCTTCCATCAGATTTCATCAAATTTCATGGAGTGAATGGAGTGAGGGAATGATGGAAGGATGGATGGATGGATGGATGATTCTCTCACTTCATTCACTCCATAAAATCAAAATGAAAAAGATCCACCTTTAACAACAATCATGTTGCCCTGTTCAGTGAACAAACCACTTTCTTTCTTCTTGGATGTCCTTTATAATGATGGAGACCATCATCTGATAAGTTATCATGTACATATCTTGTTGGGTAGTACACATCAGTTCTTTTAACCGTATCTGTATACAGACAACGGTTATAAAATGAGGTAGTGTTAAAAAAATATACATAAATATACAGGGTATGTAGATAGATTTGTGCCTAGGAATTAAAAAAGAAGAAGCTTATATGGCTAATCATATTGCTAGAATGGGAGCCTTGAATTGTTTTGAGGAGTTAACTTCAATAAATTGGCATTTAAATGTTGTCACACTATAAAGGCTTATCCTTAGGTGCAAACCCAAAAAAAAAAAAAGTATCAATGTATCTCGAAATTGGTGCTTTGAATTGTTTTCAAAAGTTGCCTTAATGAACTAGTATTTCAAGTGGCATGAAAATTGCAAGGAACCTTTAACAAGATTTTAGAATTTTTAGCCACAATTTTGGCCCTAAGATACTTTTAAATGTAAATGGCAAGGCCATAGTGTGCCACACCCCTTGTTTCTCGTAGTCTACCTCATCTGGGGCTCACATGGTTGATCCTAATATTGTAATGTGAAAGGAAAATGTGATGGGTTAGAGTGAGGAAAACAATACTCCATCCTGACCATTGTTGCACTACAAGGAACTTTTCAATGGATGGGTTGTGGATGAACATGATGAATGCCCTTCAGTTTGGCTTCCAATTTGGGTTTTTGGTGTTCAACTGATTGCAGGACAATTTTAAAAAGCTGTTGGGGGCCCAACTTGTGTTCCCATTGTGGACCCCCCAAATTGGGTTCCTTAATATGACATTCTTTCTTCATGTCTTTGGATTTTCAAAAGTGTTTTTCTTCTTCTTTTTCTCCTGGAAAAAATCATTAAAGTGTCTCACTAATTCCCTTTTCTTTTACAAAAGCTTCTTTTATTTTTTCTTTTAAAATGTCAAAAAATTCTCACCCCCAAAATTATTTGTTTGGAAGCGTTACTATTATGTCTATGTGATGAATCCATGCCAAACTTTATAAAAGAAAAAGCAAAAATCCAAGTGGGAATGGGGAGAAAAAAAGAAAAGACTAAAAAAAAACCCCCTTTATAATCACACTCATTTTAGTCACGTTCTTGTTTGTGTCACACATTTTTTTGGTAACTATCCATTTTAATAAGAAACACCATTTGTTTGAATCTCTATCACACTGTTAGTGGCACAAAAAATTTGTAAAGCTTTCTTAGTAAATGTGATCATAATGAAGAGAAATCTAGGCAAATATAAGGTTTTGTAAATTATAATTCCATGTTGCTATGTGTTCAAGTTGTGCAAACTAACAACAATGAATTGAGGAGTTGAAGAGAAAAGAAAGAAACAATATCATAAACAAACAAAATATATGTGAGCTTGATAAGAAAACAAAAAATTATAATTAAACAAGATACACAAGGAGCTCAAACTCAATGTAGATCATCACTTTAAAACATGCAAAAATCATAACCTTCTTCAAGTTTAATAATGCATAGTAAAACTCAAAATAAATCATGTAAAAAATTTAAACAATTTTTGACACCTTTATTCTAGCATATAAGGGCTATTTTGCAAGGTTTTTTTTTGGCCTAAAGTCATAATCTTGTAAGGGCTTCTATGGAATGTGACTATACACATTTAAATCACAATTCATTAGTGTCAAAAACAAAGTGATCACCAAGGGCATGATTATAAAAGGGGTTTACTATACTAACATCCAAAAGCAAACAAGGATCACCCACCAAAGACCAACCTATGTCCTAAACCTTTCATTAGTTTCCTAAAGGGCAATTGGACAAGAAAAAGGGTTGACAAACTTGAAAAAACACTAAGCTTAGAAAAGGCCTCCCTAGCAACAATAACTCATTTGAAGACAGAGGCAACTTAAACTCTAACCAAAGCCATTGACACCTTTTGTTTATAAAATGTGCTCAAAATTAATAGAGTATAGTAGCTTAAGGGATTTTGAGCCCTAGGTATGTAATAGGTCTACTTTTGTTATACGAGGATTTTTGAAAGATGATATTTTGGCTTGTGTTGAAACTTGAGATTAGTTATAGAGTTACAATATCTTGAAGGATTTTGGTTTCTTTTAGAGGATTTTTTTGAAGATTATGTTTTTGCATGGTGAAATATTTGAGTTTCCATGATTCTTCTTTTGCTTTTAGATACATTTTAATGTAAATGGCAATGCCACAGTGTGGTACACCACTTGTTGAAATGGAATCCTCAAAATTATTTGACAAACATTTGTCAAAGTGCCCAAGGTACTGCAATATATAACCATGTTGAGTGTATTGAACATGCATATATGGTAATATTGGAAACCCCCAACAGGCCAGTGCTCTCAATTATTTGACCTATGAATTGTTGAGAGCAACCAAATGGTTTGAGATCAGCTTGTGTAACAATCATAGGGGAATGAAATTGGAAATGGTTAGGACAACTATGTTTGTTTTGAGAAAGTGGGACCGAAACGGTCACAAAATGACATGATGAGAATCTTGCAAAGCATTCATCAAACCCAACTTGAATGGGTATTAAACTTTTGTGGGATTTGAACAAAATTTGAGTAAGAAACTTAAGATGATGGCAAGATACAATCAAGCCTCACATGCAAGGGAGGGGAAGTTTGTAAGATACAAGGGCCAATCATGCTAGAAACTTAAAACCCTCCACCTCAATTCAAGCCTAAGTTACTACATTCAAGATCAATGATTTTCTTTGTGGTGAAATTTTCACTATATTGCAAAATTTTGAGAAAAGAATGGGGAAAAAAAAAAGTGCTTCCAGCAAATCATTCGCCACTTTTGAGAAATCGTAAAATTGAAAAAGAAAAAACAAATGCTGAAACAATTTTGAGTTTTCAAAAAAAGACTGTTAAAATAGTTGTGTGTGAAGTAGAAGCTGACAAAGTAAACAAAACTCTCTTTTAGTGAGTTTGCCAAGCGACTTAAGGCAAAAGGCCCAAGAGTTTCAAATTGACAAACAAAGCAAGGTGGCCACACAAGAAAGGGTTTAGGAACCCCTTTTCCCCCTCCCCCTAAAAAGATAGAAAGAGGATAGCAATAATGGGTGGATGATAATTGATAGATGGATGGATGATGACAATGAGATTGATTGAAAATTGTATGCAATATTTGTCCAAGCAATTTGGGGGCTGACAAGGTTTGAACTTTGAACCCCTGCCTCAACATTCTCGTTGTTGGTTGGTGTAGCAATTTCCACCCACACTCAATATGTGCTCGGCATGTAACGCAGCAAAAATATATATTGACTCATGAATCTCATCCAAGATTTCTAGATTCACTGGTTTGGAGTCATGAATCTCATCCAAATTGTCTAGATTCACTGGTTTGGACTCATAAATCTCATCCAAGATTTCTATTGCAGGGCCACATACATACTGAGCGTTGGTGGAGATGCGGCTTCCAGAAAGCGACTCCGTCTCAGGCCACTGTGTTTCACGTGACCATGTGAACAGTTTGACTAAACTACATTAACTGCGCACCAAGTGCACTCTATTTCCGCGCCAAAGCGCAGCGATGGGAAGGAATTTCTTGTAAGTAACCACGCAAGCCAGCCGCAACAACAACAGCGGCGGTTGCGACAGAAATTTCGCGCCTGGAGTTTGCGCGGGGACCGATGGACACACAAACATGAGCTTGATATGACTATCTCGTGCTGCTGGTTATGGAATTTCTGTGATGACGGATCGGAGTAGAGTGGGGTCCAAGATTGCAGTTTTGAAGTAGCCAGAGGAATCGAATTGCGCCGAAGTACAACGCAACGCAGAGAAGAAGGAAGAAATAAAGGACGTAGTTAGGAGGAAAAGTTGAGAGTTTTTTTTCTGAATTTTTTTTGTTAAACTAGACAATTAGCAGTTTTGGAGCGAGCTTGGATCGCGTTCTCTTGTCGGGTTTCTTTCTCTCTTTTTTGGTAAGGGTTTTGGTTTGGTTTCTCTTCGCGAGATCTACGTTGCTGCGATTTTCTTTCTTTCTTTCTTGCTTGCTTGCTTGTTGGCGTGAGCTAAAAACAATCAAGGTGTCATGAGTTCAGACATGATGAATAAGTGTTTCTTTATTCTTTGTACACCATGGCTGCTGTTGTATATGTACTGAGCTTGCAGCATCTCCTCTTTTGTCTCTGTTCTCCCATTAGTTTCGCAGAGCTTGCGAGATCGCTTGTGTTTGCAGGCGGTATAAATTTTGGATCTTCACAATCTTGGTCAAAACTTTCAGATTTGGCTGTGGATCGGAAGTGAGAATGCGATGAAAAAGCTGGTTTCCTTCACAGATTTCCTCTCGTTTCTTGAAATCTTGTAATTGCCAGCAAATCTTGGCCATAACAAGAAGACAGAAAGTGAAAAACTCTTCCCTTTGAGCTGAAAGTTGACAGTCAAGAGCTTGTCTGTTTTCTTCTATTGCTGGTGGTTTTAATGATTCTTTCACTCCAAGTTTATACAATTTTCTCTGTAATCCAAGCTTTGCAGAATCAGCTTCAAGAGTTTGAAATCCCAAGCCAAAGAAGAAAGGGCACTCAGCTTTTTTGTGTGTTGCTCAGGATGAATTAGGACTCCAATTTTGCTGTTTGCTGAGATTTTGTTGGCACCAAATTCTTTGTAGCCTAATTATCACTTCTCTCAATTCTATTCTCCTTGATGAAAATCACATGATGAAGAAATTCTCAAGTACTTATCAAGTTATACACTTTGCTTCTATTTTCTATCTCCGCCATGATGTACAATAGAGAGATATTGTAATTTGCATGTGTTTGCTGGTGAAGAGTTGATTTGCTTCAAAGTCTAGGAATATGTAGTAGTACTGTGTGATACATCAGACATATGTGAGAGGTTGAATTGTTACATGGGATTCTATGTGGTCTTGACTCCAACTAGGTATTTTTCTAATTTTGATCCATTTTATGCAGAAAGAGGCATGAAGAGGAAGCCTTGGGAGACAATGAAGCCTCAGAAGCAAATGGCAGAGCTTTTCAGTCCTCCAGGATGTGCAGTTCAAGGAAGCTTACTTTTATCAATGCAAAATTCTGTTAAGATCGATGTTAGAGAAGTGCAGTAGCATAACAAGGGTGACTTTCTGGAGCTGTAAATTAGGTCCAGGATTTGGGTCGGATTTGCACAGATGGGGCTTGACACAGTGGACTTCTTTCACATTCTGGCAAGAGACCCAACATCCAACTCTTATAAAACAGGAGTCAATGTAACAACAGGGCATAATCAACTCATAGCCACAAGGCAAGAACTCTACCAGAACCTGAACAAGACACGGGAGCTTGGATCACTCCTGGACAAGTCAGAGCTCCAGCTCCAGACCATTGGTGAGCGGTTGCCACACCTGAAGAAAGCAATGGCACCTTTGCTGGTGCAAGCAGAATCTGTGAAGAGTGTGTCAGAGTGGATTGAAGAGTCAATGGGACCAGCCAAGAACTTGATCAAGAAGTTTGATGAGGCCCATTTGTTGGAGAAGACACTGATAAGAGAGCCAAGGGAGGATCTTGAGGTTTATCTTTCCACAGTCGTGAAGCTGGCGGACTTGCTTGACTACCTTAAGCTCAATTCTGGAGTTGCAATTAAATTGCTAAAAGAAGCAATGGAGGTTTTACTCCAAGAGAAAAGTGTTGATAAGTACCGTGTCAGGAAGGTCAATCAATCATTGATGACACTTATACACCATCAATCAGGTCAGCAATCTTCTTATACATTACATCTCTTATTTGCAGCTTATTCATATTGTTGAGTATGCCAGTCATTCATTCATTGGCTTTGACTTTGTACCATTCTCAAAAATACATTGATGGGTTTAAAATTGCAGATGAGGCAGCAAGGGGACTGGATGGTGGGTTGCAAGGACTAGTGCAGGAGAAGCTGGTTACTGAGTTTAAGTTTCTCGTGGTTGAGCATACTCTACCACTGACACTTCCAGACCATGTGGAGAAAACCACAGACAGGGGTAGAACATCACCAGGCGCTTCAGCTTTGAGTGATGAAAAGGTGCAGGATGTAATTCTGCTACCTGCATGGGTCCTGGAGAGGTTGCATGCCATCATAGAAACTCTGCAACACACTGGTGGCTGTGAAGGCTGCTTGGGGGCTTTTGGTGAAATTCGCAGCAATCGAGCTTTTGTCAGTTTGCAGGCAAGATATCATTGCATGTTCTTGTACCAGATCCATGATTTTCTTGTCAAGAGAGAAAATTTCAATGGTATTGGAGAAGTACAGATTTCTATCCCACCACACATGAACAAAGCTTCTGTTACTGAGAGTTTCCATCCGTGGACTGTGGCAGGGTTTGAAACTCAACTACTTAAAAAACTTGAGTCCTGAAGCAATTGACAGAATAGATTGGGAAGCCCTTCAGATCATGATAGGACTGTGGTGTCAACACATTGAAGTTGCTGTGAAGGTGTTGTATGCTAGTGAAAGGCAACTTGCAAGGCAAGTATTGGGTCATCTGGACCAGGACTTGTGGACAGAGTGTTTTGTCAAAGTGGCAAGCACTGGAATGGTTCAGTTCTTGCAATTTGGGGAGGGAATTGCACGCAGTCACAGAGCTCCTGAGAAGTTGTTCAAGCTGCTAGACATGTTTGAGACCTTGGACCAATGTGTACCAACTGTTAACACTGTGTTTGAAGGGGACAGTGGTCTTGAGCTCCGGGCCCGAACCCGTGAATTGCAAAAATTGGTATGTAACAGAACCACCTTGATTCAACTTGTGTTATGTGGACAAACCTGCAAATATCATCATAGGTAGGTCACACGGAATGTGCATCCCTCAAGTCACATATACATACTGTTTCTTCAGAGGTGGAAGTGGTATGTTCTGGGGGCAGCCTTGTTTTTCTCTTTATCAAGGCGCTGACAACATGCCTAGTTCCAATGGAGTGTTTCCTAAGATGTGAAAGTGTAATGATTCTTTCAGGTGGTTTCTGGAGCTTGTCAAACATTTTGGGAATTCAAGCAGCGGGTAGCCGAACAGAATGAAGGTGCATTGGTGCAAGATGGGAGTGTCACACGACTCAGCAGCTATGTGGTGAACTATCTCAAGTATTTAGTGAGTGAATTCTACAGCCCCATCATGGATAAAGTGTTGAAGATTGATCAAAACTGGCGGGGCCAGGAACAATCTGAAGAACAAGGCCTAGCCTATGGTGTTCTTCTCTTCATGCAAGCATTGGAGCTGCAAGTGGAGAGGCGGTCTAGAGAATTTTCTGACCCTGCTCTGAGACACATCTTTATGATGAATAACCTGTGGTACATGCGCACACGTGCTAGAAGGTGTGAGCTTGGCCCATTGTTAGGGGAGACATGGCTCACTGAACAACGACAAAAGGTAATCAAAATTCTTGGTTCATTTAGAGATTTCATACTTCAAGTAAGTTTTATGGTTGGTTTTAAAATGGTCATATGCGGCATAAGGTTCCAGTTTCATCATTTCTCTCATGCTAAAGACAAGTTTCTTCCTCCAATTTTCTTTATAAATCCCTTGCGAAAGTGGAACAAGTTTTGCTCAGTTAATTATGTAAGGAGTCTAATCATTCAGGTTTCAAAAGAAAAAAGCTCTTTAGTGGCCACATAATAAGTCATCGAAATGCTCAATATGTGAGCTATGTGGCAAAATTATACATTGTCAGTGTTTATTAGCTTTGTTATGCAATGGTATTTGACAGCTCCTGCTAGAGGCTTATGAACATTGTAAGACTAATTACTTCTAAGATTAAGCTGATTCCAGCCTCTGGTGGGAAATGTTTCTCAGGTACAGCAGCATGCCTTGGCATATGAGCATGAGGTATGGGGTCATGTGCTGCGTCATCTGAATCAAGAGGGGATGATGGGGCCAGCTGGTGGAAGAGGATCAGCTCGTGAGCTAGTGCGACAACGACTCTCTCACTTCACTGCTGCATTAGAGGAATCTTGTGCAAGGCAAGCACATTGGATTGTAGCAGAAGATGATTTAAGAGAAGGAACAAAACGTGCAGTACTGGATGCTGTAGTTCCAGCTTATAGAACCTTTATAGAATTCTATGGACATGTACTAGACCCTCAAGGAGCTGGTCCAAAGAGTTACCTGAAGTACCTGCCAGAAGATGTAGAAAAGATGTTAAAAGCCTTACTAATGGGCAGTAAGACAGATCTACCCAATAACGGTAACAGTGGGAATCATAGTGGCCCTCCTAGTCGACGAGCCCCAACTGCAAGATAGGTCATGCTGATTTACCTTGGATTTCACATTATTTCAGCATTGTTTGAAAGCTGTATTTGGTTCAGGAATTTTGGTCTCAACAAACAGTTTAGCCATAGTTGTTGCAATTAGTCTGATGTTGCTGTTGGAAGCTTATTGCATGTGTTTCTGTAAACCAGATGAGCACATCCATGTCCAAGTTACAAAGGACATCATCTAGTACTCAGTGACAAGAATGCACCCGACATCTAGTGGGGGTGTCATCAACTTGCAGGAGAACTTGAACTCCTACTTTTACATCATGTACTGAAAACTGATGAAGCTGAAAGAAGACAAGGGGTTCATTGGCTTCACATGCTCTATAGAGTTTTAACTTGTACAGTCCAGTATGAAAATATGTCAAACTGTGCAAATTGCTAGTTCTTCCATGGCAGAGAAATGAGAAATGAGTTGTGATTGTAGAAACATTTGGACTGAAGAATCTTTAATCTTTGGCTTTGGGCAATCCAGAATCAATACAATTTCAAGTTCACTTAACGGTAGTTAGTATTCGATGGGATCCCAAAACCTCAAACCTTAAATGGACAACATGACCAGTTTTTTGTTTCCTGGGTCCCTCACTGGCACCATTTAGCTCCTCAGAGCCAAAGCCCTTTCTACACTGATTTTACCTCTACTTTAGTTAGAAATGTGACCTAATCTAGTCATCCATGCATGCCATTATAACACCAGCCATTGGATTCAAAGTTTACACACATTTCAAAATCTTTGGTAGAAACTTCAACCAAAATCAAGCAAGGGATGATGAGATAACAAAGCCAGATGTGGGAAAGTAGAGAAAATTGAACAATGAATGAAAATGAAGATAGTTGGAAAAGATTGACTTTGAAAAACTTGAGTTTGGAGAAGACCTACCATTACCTTAAGATGGAAATGTAAAATAGGGAAAATATTAAACATGCCTAAGATTGTAAATGCACTAGGTACAAAAGTACTCCCTAACATGTTTTGCCCCGGGCCCCATTCCCTTTACCCCTCCTTTTCAATGTTCAAATGGTTTCTTTGCAAAACCTGATCCTAATGCGATCCTCTGCAAAACATATTCATGTTACACCATATTTGTAACCTACCGTGCCATCCCCATCCTCATTGAATGGAATGATCCTTTAAATGAATTTTCATGCTTCTAGTGAATTCAAGTTTGTTGTAGCACTTCGATTTGAAAGTGTTATTCATTTGGTGTGTGCTTCTCTTGAAATATAAATTGGGCATGAAAGTCAAAACATTGTTTGAGCTTTTACCACATATGCATTCTCACAAATGTTTAGGTCATGACCATCAGATATATTTGGTAGAAGTTCAGTGGTTGTGTTACAACTAATTACTTCAATTAGGTTTTCATTTCAAGTTTGTGTTTAAGCTTTTGGGCTTTCTTGGAGGTGTTTGAAAAAAGTTAATGATGTCCATGATGTGATTTGTTGTAAGTGTTTGACAAAAGTTGTCCTCACACTTTTAAGTTCTTTTTCAATGTTGCCAACCAAGATCACAATCTTTAAAGGGCGTTGCGCAAAATACAATGATCCAAGTGTACACATTCCAATTTATGCAAAATCTATCAATTTCAAAGTTTGCAACTAAGTACTTCTCCTTTATCAAGTTTAATGCATGTTGGAATGTAACATAATGTGATATATAATTTGGGAATTGGTATTGTAACAGCGTTGGGCAGGTGGCAGATGCATAGTCATGCTATCATGGGGGCCAAACCCTAAATTTCATGTTCAACTTGAGAATTCACTACATAGGTTTAAAGCCATGTAAAAGTTCAAAAGCCTCCCAGTAACAAAGAAGAAATGTAGGATTTCATATTTTTTCTATTCTAGATATTATGCATAGGCATTGTTAAATATATATTATTCCTTTGCACAACTATGGGCATAATTAGTTGTCAAACAATTCTTTCCAACATGGTGGTGGGTCTAGATTACAATAAGAAGTAGCACAAAGTTTTATGGTAGTTGGAAGAGTGGCAATTGAAGAGTTTAGTGTTTTGAAGATTTTGTTTAATATGACCACAAAGAAGAAAGAAATTGGGGACCGGCCAAATGGGTTTGAAGGGTTGTTGAAGTATTATGTGAAGTTAACACCTACTTGATTTCTACAGCAATGGGTCATTCTTGAATTTTATGATGAGTTTTTATTGGAGATATCATGAATGACACCATTAAATGGGGACAAGGATCATCTTGATTTCCAATGCGTATACCACGAAGGAGAATGGTTAAATAAACTATGACTTTCTAACCATAAGTCTCAAGCATGCCTAGATGTTCCCATTGACCCAAGAAAAAATAAACCCATATGTATTCCAATGTTTCTCAATTTGATTATTGTCCAACTATTAGAGGTGTTGAAACAATAAATTGAAAATAATGATATTTCTTCAATTCAATTGAAGTTATAAACCCAAACTAATGTTGATGTAAAACCAACGTTAGAAAAAACTCTAGGGCAAACCTATCCTTTGAAGGTACCACTAGGAACCACCTCAAGGAATGGTTCAAGAACCAAAAACAACCAAATCATATTTTTGGCCCTTTTCGTTAAATGTTTTCACAATTATAAATTATTATTTTTTCATAATTATCAATGACATGCTCTAATATATGGTTTGAATTTTATTTGGGAATTTTGAAAATTGGAAAGTTTTAAAATTTTATATTCTTAATCAAAATGGCTCCTTAAAAATTAATAACCTCAACTTTGGAAATCCATAACTAAATCATAGTTAATCAATTAATTACCAAATAAAATTAAAAATAAAATCATTTCCAAAATACCTTAAGCAAAAATTCATAAATCATGTTCCAAATTTTTGTTCATGAACAAAATGTTCAAGGAAAAAAAAATGTTACATTCTTGAAACTTTTTTTTAATGCAATGATTAGGAACATCAAAATACACAATATTATTGATATTATTAAGATTTCAAAATCTATGGAACTTAATAAATGTATTCCCAAAAAAATTATCAAAATGTTCATTTAAATGTTTCTTATAATTTCTCAAAGTTGAATGGGTCCAAGAAAATAAAGGTGTGACATTCATAATGGTACCACCCAAGGATGAGCTTGCCCTTCAATCAATGACGGGCATGTTCATGTCCAAGTGTGTAAATTCAAAATCTTAAAAAAGTTATTACCAAGGCCTTGTTATAATAATGATCATAGAAAATGACACATGCTCAAGCTCCTTAATGGAAAATAATTTACACAAGGTGAAAATAACAAAAGGAGAAGAAGTTTGGGTGCGTTCTCTGGCTTGCAACAATCTTGGGGTAGAGGGGCGTGCTAGAGCTCTAAGATGGGGATTAAGAAGATTATCAAACAAGTCAATTAGTCACACAGACCTACACAAATTAAACAACAAGTTGGTTGGTGCATAGCTAAAACACTTTTGGTGCACGAACAAGCCACAAGCAAACATGGACTCACAAGACTCACCACAACCTTGACTTGAGGGAAGCCACAGTCTTCCCCCTTGTATTATTCTATGTGCATGGCCATGGGGCCAACATCCAAATGTCATTTTGGGAGTTCCGAAATTCCCAAAATTAGAACTTCCACAACTTTGGAGTTTCATAACTTTGTGTGAAGACCTTCAATTGAGGTGAGGTCTAAAGCAAAGTTGTAACCCTTGTTAAGAGCTTTTCAATGGTATGTAGTATGTCATCTGCACGCAAGAAAATTTGGGCGATTCCTAAATTTAAGTGGTTGGAAGTCAAATTGACAATTTGACTCCCGACCCTTCTTTTGACCATAATTTGTGTTTTAAGTACCTAAATAGGTCATGCAAGCCCATTTTAGAAATTTAAATTCCAAGAGCTTTCCAATGATATAATGAACTCCCCAATCCAATGGATTTTGACCTCTACAATCACTTTCTAAAAATTTGGGAGTCCATCAGGACTCCAACTCCCAAAGTGAGAGCTCATTTGGGAGTGTGGAGGTTCATTCCTTCACACTCTCCCACACTTTCAGGAGCATGAAATGTGACTTCTAGGTTTCATTCTTGGCTCGCACCTTTATAAGCCCTTGCTTTGATTGCAAGCCCAAGGATAAGGTTACGACAGGGGTTGTGTCACATAATCATAGGTTTTAAGTTTTTTACGGCGTTTGTGTGTTCGTTCCAATATATCTTCAATTTTTTCTCATGTATTTTATAATTAATTTTTATCCAATTTTTTTTTTCTTTTACATATTAATGTATCTAGTCATCATAACTAGTTGTGCAAATCAAATTTCATAGATTGCATATTTAATTAGAAAATATTCATTTGTGGCAGATGATAAAATCCAAGGGGGATTACGATTCACCTCTCAAAACCATCATTGACATTCATTACTTTTACATTTTGTTATTGTTCACATCAAAATTATCTTCAACTGTCAACCTTACCCCCAATACAATCTTCTTATAGATTCCATTCCTTTTGTTTAATTATGTGTCCTTTGGCCCATTCTTTTTTTCTAGTTGCTATCACTTCTTTCACTTTTACCAAGGTCCATTCTAAAATAAATGTTTTTATCCTCTTCCCTGGTTTTTTCTTTTACATCTATTTTTTATTATTCTCTATTATGTCCTCCTACCCTAGTTGTACCCTTCATTAGAAATAGAATATTTATGTGGTTCTTTGTTCTCCCCTCTTCGAAAATTTGTTGTGTTTACATTATACAAATGGAAACCTTTTGTGCTAAGGGGAAACGTAAACTTACAATACTAGGTAATGATCTTGGAATTTATCATGTCATTGAAAAATGCTTATGTGCAACATTTGAATTCCAACCTAAAACTATGCACATTTCCAAAGATAATGCATTTGATGACGACAACAATGTTACCAGGTTTGTTTACCAAGTTTCATTTCCATGTCAGTAGATTCAGGGCTATTAGCAAAAACCTCCTTAAGAGCTTTAAAACATTATCCTCACATTAGGCACTACTACCTTTGTTACTAATGTCCTCGCCCATGGTGTTTAGGTCAAGGACAAACCGAATGGTGTTTCTTTTAATCACTAACCCGCATTCATAGACCTTTGAGATTCTTTTGACGAAGATGCAACAATTCCAATCGTTGTACACCCTTTAACTTTTCGTTATTGAATTCAATTGTTTATGACGTTCTACTTTAATCTAGTCCAAAGGTCATTAATATTCGTAACCTTTCTTTTCTTAATGTAGTTGATTGCTTCAAGTTAATGTCTTTTACACCCCATGCATCTCCAAGTTGGAAAAGGTCAACTATAATACATTTCACATCAAAAATGTTCCTTACATTCCAATAACATTTGATGGGGATGTCTTATTTGAACTCCCACCAATTAATAATTCACATCACCATTATGGTCAGATGTAAGGGATGACAAAAAGTATGATGGTCATTCTTGGTGCAAGGTCAAGATGACTAATATCAATAATGATTTCAACTTCACTTTCCACAAGACAAGGTGTTTAGGTCATTTGAAATGTCAAAATCAACTTTGCAATTATTTAATGTTAAATGGAACCCACAATGAAATTGCTTGGATTAGAAACATTATTCACGATTTGAACAAGGAATGTTTCACATTGGGTCAACCTCTTTGTTCTCCCCTCTTAGGACTCCCAAGCAATTTCTTTATATCATTGGGAAATTCTTGGAACGTAGATGTCTAAAATGGGCTTGCATAATCCATTTTGGTACATAAAACACAAACTATGGCCAAAAGAAGGGCCGGGAAACAAATTGCCAATTTGATTCCCGACCACTAAAAGTCAAGAATCGCCCCAATTTCCTTATGTGTAGGTGGCGGCGTGCCACATATTGTTGGAAAAAGCTTTCAATGAGAGTTACAACTTTGCTTCAAACCTCACTTCAATTAGAAGTCTTCACACAAAGTTATGAGACTCCAAAATCGCAAGAGTCCTAGGACAAAATGACATTTGGGTGTTGGCCCTATGGCCAGGCACAAAGAATACTATAAGGGGGAAGGTGGTGGCTTCCCCCAAGTCCGGGCCATGGTGAGTTTTATGAGTCTATGTTTGCATGTGGTTCATCCATGCACCAAAGGTGTTCCAATTACGCACTAACCAACTTGTTATTTGGTTTGTGTAGGTCTGTGTAAGTAATTGACTGGTTTGTCAATCTTCTTAGTCCCCATCTCAATGCTCCAGCACGCCCCTTTACCCCCAAAGTGTTGTGAGCCAAAAAACACGCCCCAACTCCTTCTCTTTCCGCTGACGTCACCTTTAGATTCATAGTTAAATCCATCAACAAACTTGGGGGTGCGTCACCCCCAAATTCCCTAAAGACTTAGATGCAAATCCGAAGGTGAAAAAATCAAAAGAAGGAGTTGGGGTACATTCCCTAGTTCACAAAACCTAAAAGGTACGAAAGGCGTGTTGGAGCTCCAAGATGGGGACTAGGATGAACTCACAAGCAAGAGTTCAAAATGAGATCAACTTGCACAACCAAGAAAAAAGGTAATTAGTGCAAGTTAAATGGAAGTGGTGTGATGAATTTAATAATGACAATTTCAAACACAAGCTTTACACGACCCATAACCTTTGGGAGGAAGCACCATTCCCCTCCCTATATTATACTATGTGCCTCTCCATGGGGACTACATCTAAATAACATTGATTATTAATGTGAAACCCTTGGGGGTTCATTTCAACTTTTACACCAATAGGAATGTTAAATTTAAATTGAACATTGGCCTTTGATTCCTAATGTGAAGGGGGCCTAAGTAAAAAACCACAATATTATTGAATATTTATATCAACATGAAAAAAAATCTCAATGGAACATTTAGCAAGTGTATGTATTTCCATAGTCATAGGGTTTAATTTTGTTATGGTGTTTGTGTGTTTGTTCCAATAAATCTTTAATGTTTTTTCATGTATTTTAAAATTAATTGATATCCAATTGTTATAACTCTAACATTGGGTTCAAATGTGACGTGTAAAGGCCATGAGGTTAAAAATGTGTTTAAGTGTGAAACACACTATCACAAATGGGGGAGAGTGCAAGGGATGAAACCCAATGACTCCCAAGTGCATTCCCACATTGGGAATTCCATTCGTGCGAAAGTTGTGAATGTTCAGAGCCTTGGTTGAAAAGGAAAACAAGTGTCAAATTGGGCATTCAAAACACCATTGGAAAGGTATTGAAGTGCGGATGCTTAAAGTGCCTTCACATTATTCATTTAAACCTGATTTGAAATTATGATCCAAAAAAGGGGCAGGAATCAAATTGAAAATTTGATTTTTGACCATAAATCCCTAGAAAGAAAGAATCAAATGAAGTCTGATTGGGACATGATGTACATCATTGGAAAGATCTTTTTAAAGGCTATAAACTATTTTATTTGCATTCTCAAAATATACTTGATTTGAAAAAGATATGAGTAACCAAAGTTTTGAGACAATACAAGTCCCAGTTTTGGGTCTCCCACTTGGGAGTCTTAGAAAAACTTTTCAACCTGGCCCAAGTTATTAATAATGTTGAACTTTGTGGCCTTCTATAGGGCGTAAGCTTGAAAAACATATACCATCAAATTTAAGAGCCCAATTTGCAACCCTTAAGACCAATGTTCTAGCATTTATTAATGTCTTAACGTTAATATATTCACAATTGTTAATAAATTGCAGCCAATTGGGTGGAAATGAGCATAAATGAGCCAAAATTGTCAAAAGGTCTACTTTTTAGCAATTCTTGTTACATTTGTCTATGTGGAGCCACTTTAATGGCATGTGAATCATGGAAAGTTGTGTTTATTGAATAGTATGGATATTGAAAAATCTGAAATGAATCAAAGAAAATTCCAATATCATAGTTTGGTTTGAACAAAAGATGTTTAACAATTTCATTCAATAACATTACTTTCATACAAGGCCCTTTAATTTTCATTAAAATTTTTATTTTATCCTCAAGTTTTTAATAGGTAATAGGGTACTATTAAACACATCTAAAAAAATTCAATTTTTTGTATTTTTTAAATTTTGTGTTTATCAAAAATTAAAGTTTAAAAAAGTTGATGAGTCCCTTTACAACATGTAAATATGATGCAATGTACATGTTGTTTAAAGAAAAATTGTAGCTTATAATATAAAAATTTAAACTTGAAAATGTTAACATGTTTTGGTATGATTTGAAATTATGACAAATTTTTAAAACGAAACACAAAATCTGGCAAAATCTATGCACTTTCAAAAATTTGTATTTCTTCAAATTTGATTGTAAAAAAAAATGACATATTGGGGCAACTATAAATCCAATATATAAAAAGTTTCAAAACATTTCATTTGAAAGTTCTTCTTTAAAAAAACATGTTTTTGGGGAAAAAGGACCCCAAAAAAAACAATAATCCTAAATGCAAAGCAAATGCATTAGCTTGTTATATGTCATTTAGACCCAATTTGCAACCCAAAAATGCTCAAATTTGACCACAAGTATTTTTGGTCCTAACTCTTAGTGTTAAGTGGGCCTTAATTGTATGAAACCAAGTTATAGAAATATGAAAAGAATAGACATTATTAGTCTAAAACTTGTGTATTCGAAAAATGATTTAAAGTATAATCAGGAATTAACAATAAATACATAAAATAAGACAATGTGTAATATTTTTCTAGCCCAAGACAATAAAAGGATCCAATAGAATATCAAAGAGGAATGCAATTACAATCACACAAGTGCGATCTTATTCAATATCAAAGTGTCATCATATATAAAAGACCACATGATATTTGTACCATTAAAAAAAATGTGTGGGGAATAAAAAGTGTAAAGTAAATGTAAACATGCAAAACGAGGCACCAGAGTAAGACAAAGACATGATGATATTCAATTTCAACATATGAAGCCCAAAAAATGGAATAAATTTAATTTTTTTTTTTTTTTAAAGCGATAAATTTTCAATGATAATAGAAGTGTCGAGAAATAATATAATGACAAACCTAGGCCACAAGCAGTCGTAGAATTCCATGACAATTATAACTACCCCAACGACTAGATCGAGGTTTTCATTAAAAGGAGGGGAGTGATTATGGTAGTCTTAGAAAGAATGTTGACAAGTTCATTATCATCAAAGACTAAACATTTGAACACAAATTAAGGGGGCTAATTGGCATAAATTTATGCATTCAATGCAACATTTAATGCATACATATTTATGTAGGATAAATTATTTCTTGAATTTGGCACTATGATTATCAAAGGAAGATGCCAAAGATATGAACAAAAGGACAACATCAACATAGAACATCATTCTATCCCATAATTAGGTCACTACAATGGCAAAAAATTGGAGAATCCCCCACAAAAACCCTAACCAATCCACTATTCATATTATAAATAAAGCAGAGAATAAGTTTTCATAGAACCATTTCCTAGATGCTAAAAGCTACCTTAAGTAGCATGCAACCTTTTGAGAAGACAAGAAGGCATCGAGGGCACAACTGGATGCATTCAAAAAGGGAAAAAAAAGAACATCTACAATGGTTCATAAAAAAATTGGAGGACGCACAATGAAGATACCGAAAGTCTAGGTGAAATTTTTCTCTACCAAGAAATTTTCAATGTTTTGGAACAAAAGGATTATGTGATTTTTGTTTTGCCAAATTTTTTAAATTGTAGTAAGTTTCACTTTTCAAATTTTTGCACTATTACAATTCATGGTTTTTTTAATTGGGTTTTCTAATTTTGAAAAAAATCAAAAGTGACAGGTGAAAAAGAAACCACCTTGTCAATCTAGACAAGTTATTTTGGCCATGTCTAGCGTGACTATGTAGTCAAAATGGATCTTGTCATTTTGACTCGCAAAGTCACTAACAAAATGACTAACTATTTCATTGGTACATAGTGCACCATTTGACTGGGTCAATTTATACCTAAATTAAAATTATTTTTTGGATCATTATTTTAAAAATCAATAGGTAGGTTCAAAAAGACACTTAGCTAGGAAAGATTGGTATGGAAAAATCTTAGACTTGGGGCGTTGAAGACAAGCTTGGTGCCTGCATGCACAACAAAGAAGTTGACAAGGTCTATTTTCAAACTTGATGGGTCATGCACCTCAATTTTAGAATAGTTAAGAAGTAGAAAATAGAACCTTACAGTTGAAGTTCTTGAGATTACAACTAAAAGAGATTATGAATCCAGAGAAGGAAGCACTCTCAACTAATATTAAATTTGACATATGGGCTTGACATTGTTTTCATTCATTAGAAAGGTTAAAGAGCAAGATTTGGCGAGAAATCAACAAATGATGAAGCTAACATTAAGTTTCGAAGCAACCAACATTTAATAAGAATCATGAGGCTTTGAATTACTACTTTAAGGTTTTGAGAGTATATACAAAGGTTTGAGCTTTCATTTCGTTCTCTTTTGTGGAAATGTGGATGTAGGAGGAGAAAGAAAAGGGGAGAGTTCAAGAGTTCTTGAGACCATCACCAAGTAGCTTGCACACAACCAAGTGAATGATTTTTTTGTGTATGTAGAAAAGAAAATAACCGAGTTCAAACTCAGCTAAGATGTTTGTAAGAAATTTCAGCTTAAGCTCAAATTTTTGTTTGAAGCAAACTTAAACTCAAACTCGGTCTAAAATTAGACCCAAGCTTGAACTCGACTTTTGTTCTTTTTGTTGTTGTTGTTATAATGTGTATTTGATCTTTGCACCACATGAAAAACATGAGCTGAAGTTTGAGTTTGAAATTGAACTCGAGCTTGACTTTAGGTTTTATCTTTTTATTTGTTGCAGGTGCCACTGAACTACTTTTGGTGTTGAAAATATTTTGGCGATGCATGATAAACTTGAGCTGAAGCTCAAGTCCCATATTAAACTCAAGCTTAAGTTTGGGTTTTTGTCTTTTTTTTTTTAATGAAGGTGTTGGTGACCTACCTTCAAAGGTAGAGAGTAGTTCAACTACACATGTGAAATCCGAGCTTAAGTTTATGTTTTTTTTGTTTTTTTTCTTACAAGTGTCGTCAAGTTTCTTTCAACATTGAGAGTAGTTTGACGATGCATGAGGAACCTAAGGTCAAGCTTGTGTCCCATTTAGAACCCAAACTTAAGCTTAGGTTTATTTCTATTTTTTGTTGTAGGAACTATTGAACTACAAGAACTATTTTTGGCACTAAAAGTAGTTCAATGGTGCATAATGAACCCGAGTTCAAGCTTGGGTCCCATTTCAGACAAAGCTTGAGCTTGGCTTTTTTTTTAGTTGCAAGCTATGTTAAACTATTATTGAGGTTGAGAGCAATTCGAAAGTGCATGAAGAACTTGAGCTCAAGCTCGGGTCCCATTTTGGACTAAAGTTTAAGCTCAATTTTTTTTTAATTACAATAACTATCAAGTTACTTTTGACCCCTAGAATAGTTTGGCAACACATGAGGAACCCAAACTCAAACTGACATCCCATTTTGGACTTGACCTTGGGTCTATTTTTTAATTTGTTTTTTTGTTGCATGCATTTCCAAGCTACTTTTGGTGCCAAAAGTGGTTTAACAACACATGAAGAATCCAAGCTCAAGCTAAATGGGACTTGAGTTTGAGTTCAATTTTGTTTTCCATTTTAAAAATTGTTGATGATGTCAAATTACTCTTGGTGTCAAGTTTAGTTATTAGAAAAAAATCCATTTCCCCCATTATGCATTTCAATTTTTCAAAATTTTTTTCAACATATGAATAATAACATCAATAATTTGATTAATCACTCCACTCCCAAGCCCCCTTTATCTATGACCCTAACTATAGACACAATTGAATCAACATGAATATTAGAACCCAACAAAAAACTATTATTGGTTCAGGCACCATTCATCATGCATGATGCAATGATGGGTGTTTTCTCACTGTTATAATCGCACTATGAAACTAATGTTTTCATTGATGCAATATATTGGAATCCAAGTGCAATTAACATTTTCCCTCTTCTTTTGGACATGTTGATTTAGTTTTATAACCAGCTTAATGACACGTTTTCAATCAAAATAAAACTTGATTTATCTTTTGTTTTCCTTTGTGTTATTTTATTCTATGTAATTACATTTGTTTGCTTATTGCTAGCCTTTTATTAGTGTCATCATTTTTTTGCAAGATCATAGAGTTGATATATGATTGAATCCAAAATATCCATTGATTGAAATATAGTTTTCTTTGTCATCATTGTGGTTATTTAGTTATCATTTTAGAGCTATACGTTATCCAACTAAATTTATAAACTTCATTACAAGGCTCCAATGTTCATTATTTCCAATACAAATTGGAATTGCACATATCATTATTTTGAATGTTTCATGACCTTCTAAACGTTGAATTTAATTCAATTATTTGTAATGAAAAATCCTACTTAATCTAGGGCTTGTAGTCAATAGCAATTGATACTTTTAAGCACTCTAGTTGGTATTATAAAATAGTTTATTGATTTCTTTCTACATCATGTATGTGCAACACATACCTACACAACACTACACATTTTCCATTAAATATCTACATGAAATATGTGCAACACATATCAACACAACATTACAAATTTTCCATTAGTATAATATCAACCATTATTGTTTTCAATCCAACATAGGGCATTCTTTGCATATTCGTATTTACTACGTTAGATTGATCATCTGCCTTGTTCAAAATATCAACTCACTTGCCAAACTATGGACTAGACTTTAGATGGGACTCTAGATTACATTATCAACTAGACCCACTTATTTGTCACGAGGAAGAAGTTTTAGTCATATTTGCTTTCGACTATTTTATTTAAAATACAATTCCATGTATTTTAAGTTTTAAAAAAATACACTTGAAAGTTTTTCAACTCTCATAACTTATTTTCTTTTCATTGCAAATTTCCATCCTTCAGTGCATCTCATCTTTTAAATCATTGTTTTTGTTACATTATATTCATTGTAATCCTCAGTGAACATATTGTAATCTACCAGGTCATTTTCGCTTTCAAATAATTTGAGAATAAATGGAAATTTATACTCTTTTTGTTGCATCTATTTTTCAATGTTCTTACACATGGATATTCTATTTTCACATTGATCCTCTCTATGACTATCTTAATCAGTTTGAAATTATGTCACCCATGTTCTGCATTCAAACCATTAATATCCACATCACCTTCACTTTTTGTTTCTAGTGTCTATGAAGGAATGTAATATTCTTTGCTATAAGCATTTGTATAAATATGTTTTTCAATTTCATGAACTAGTTCAAATTCGTTTTTTAAAGTTTTCTTTTAATTTTTCTTATTGCAAGCACTATCAAACTACTTTTGGCCCTAAGAATAACTTGGCAACGCATGACAAATTTGAGTTCAAGCTCGCATCCCATTTCAAATGCAAACTTGAGCTCAAGGTTTTCTTTTTCTTTATTTACAAGAATTGCCGAATTACTTTTAACGCCAAAAATAGTTCAACAACGCATCATGAACCCAAGCTTTTTGGCTTTTGAACTACTTTTGACACAAAAAGTAATTTAGTGGTGCATGAGGAACAAAGTTCAAGCTTAGGTCCCATTTGGGACTAAAATTTGAGCTTAGGTGTTTGTTTTGGTTTTTTTTTTGTAGGCCTTGTAAAGCTACTTTCAGCGTCGAAAGTGGTTCGGTAGTGTTTGAAATCGAATCTCAAGCTCGTGTCCTATTTGGGACTAAATGGGACACAAGCTTGAGCTCCAGTTTTTAATTTCTTTGTAAGCCATGTTGAGCTATTTTTCAGCATTGAGAATACTTCGATGACGGATGAAGAACTCAAGTTTAAGCTTGGGTCCCATTTCGAGCTCAAGCTTGAACTTGGGCTTTTTTTGTTTTTTTTGTGTGTAGGCACTACCAATCTACTTTCAACACTAAAATTAGTTTGGGAGTGCACAAGGAACCCAAGTTCAACCCAAAAAAAAACTAAAATAATCTTAAACCCTTAAACCTTAAACCTTTTTAATTTGGACCAAAGCTTGAGCTCAAGTTTTTTAAAAAAAATTTGTTGTAATTGCAATCAAACTATTGTTGCCATTGAGAGTAACTCAATGACATATGACAAACTTGAACTCAAGTTCCAATTATTTTTTAAGTTTTGTTTTGTTTTTCCTTTGCAAGTACATTTGAGCTACTCTTGGCACCAATGGTACCTTGACAACACATGCTAAACCCATGTCAAATTTGAAATTTAGTTTTTGGTTTTTGGATTTTGGTTTTTTTTTAATTTATTTTATTTTGAAATTAGCAAATATTTTGGTGAATTCAAGTTCAAAATTTTCTTTAATCTTCTTTTTGGTTTTCTTTTTCTGCAAGTACCTCTAAGTTACTTTCATGCCAAGAATAGCTTAGCGGTGCATGCCAAACCCAAGCTCAAATTTGAATTCATTTTTGTTTGATTTATTATTATTTTTTCTACAAAAACCTTTGAACTAGTCTTGACATGAAGACTAGGTGGGTGGCGCAAGTCAAAACCCAAGCTCAAGTTTAATAAAAAAAATCTTGTTTCTTTGTTTTTTTTCTCTTTTACAAGTGCTTCCTAACTAGTCTTGGCATTAAGAATAGGTTGACGATGTATGACAAACCCAAACTTAAATTGAAACCCAAGCTCAAGTTCAACAAAAAAAATTGTTCTTTTGTGTTTTTTTCCCCTCGTTTTGCAAATCCCTTTGAACTAGTCTCAATGCTAAGAATAGGTCGATGGTGCATGACAAACCCTATATCAAAAAAAATTTAAATTTGGTTTTTTTTGTTTTTGTTTTTGTTTTTGCAAGTACCTTTGAACTAGTCTCGATATCAAGAATAGGTTGGTGGGGCATGACAAACCCAAGTTCAAGTTCAAAAACAAATTTGATTTTTTTAAATAATTAGTTTGTTTGCAAGTACCTTTGAGATAGTCTTGGCATCGAAAGTAGGTCGACAACGCATGACAAACCCAAACTCAAGTTTTAAAAAATTAGTTTTTTTTTGTTCTACAAGTGCATCTGAGTTGTTTCAACGCCAAGAATAGGTTGATGGCATATAATAAACCCAAGCTCAAGTTTGAAAAAAAATTGGTTTTCTTTTTCAATTACCTCTGAGCTAGTTTCAACATCGAAAGGAGGTTGGCGACACATGACAAACCTAAAATCAAGTTCAAAAATTTTTGATTTTTTTTTGGTTTCACAAGTGCATCCGAACTAATCTCAACACCAAGAATAGGTTGGCAGTGCATGACAAACCTAAATTCAACTTCAAAAAAAAAAATTGGTTTTTTTTTCAAATACTTACGAGCTAATTTCAATGTCAAGAGTCAATCGACGATGCATGACAAACCCACACTCAAGTTCAATTTTTTTAATAATATTTGAAATTTCTATTTTTCTTCCTACAAGTGCATTCAAACTAATCTTGACATCAAGAATAGGTTGGTGGTGAATGACAAACCTAAGCTCAAGTTCAAATGAAATTTGGGGTTTGTTTCTTGGTTGGTACCTTTGAGTTAATCTTGGCACCAAGAGTAGGTCAATGGCACATGACAAACCTCAACTCAAGTTAGAAAACAAAATTGGTTATTTTTCTTTTGGTTGTAAGTATCTCTAAGCTACTCAAGGTGTCGAAAATAATTTGGCAGCACATTACAGCCCCAAGCTCAAATTCGAATTATATATATATATATGTTCCTTTTTTTCATGTGGTTCTAAGTTACTTTGAGTGCCAATAATAGTTCAATGGAACTCGGGTTTATTTTTCATTTTTCCTGGTTGTTCACCTTATTCATAAAAGCTCCAATGGGATTGAATTTCTAGTCTCTTCCCATTTCATTCGAAATATTGGAACCATGTTATATGAGTTGTCTTAAGGTTTTCAACTTTGTTTTATAGTACATTGTGAAGGAGGGTTTCATGATGACCCACAAGTGAGGCAATGGAGGTCAGTGGTTAAATTTCCTTTCACTTAATTTCAACTTTCACTTTGTTTGTTAGTGATTGATTCCTTCTTTCTTTTAAGGTTCACACATTTCCAAGCTCTTGAGACCATGGATAACATGTTTTTTGATAGGACAATTCAATTTGTCCAACAACATAAGCTGAATTTGCTTGAAATCCTCGACAAGGTATGTTATGTTTCTACCATGAATTAGAAGGGAGTGGGAATTTTTTTGATTTCTATGTTGATTCTTGGAATGCCCATTGGTGTTTCGAAAATGAAAATTTTGAAAATCTCCTTCTTGAAGATCCAAATCTCAAGTTTCTTTCAAGGAATTTTTTTTTGTGTGGGACAATAACCACATGCTACATGCTTAACTACCTTACATCCAATTGTGTGTACTTGGCATTACTTGATGGATTCTATTGTGTTTGATACCTCACATGGTCTTCTTGAGCTCCTCACATCCATGACATAATTAAACAAGTAAGGTTTTCACCTTTCAGTGATGTGATGAATTTTTAATGGCATTCAGGTATGCTCTATTTGAAAGCTTTGATGTTTTTAATCAAATGCAAAGGTGTATCCAAAACATTACCCCTTTTTGCAATAGAGGAGTTCCACTCTAATCCCTTGAGGGGCTTTATATTGCCTTTATATGTTGAGGTTCAAGCCCAAGTCCTACTTTTCAGGGTTTCATGGCCTAGGGTTAGGAATCCTCTTTTGTATGATCCTGTAATCAAAGCTTTCATAAATGATGAGGCATTGGAGTGGGACATGTTGTCTTTGTGTTGAGTTTGGGGGTGGATTGCTTTGTTATGAACCTTTGTGCAATCCTCAAGTTAGGTGGAAAGTTCTAATAAATATGTTTTATTCCTTGGATTTTTGTGTTACATTTCTTTGTATGGTATTTTTATTTTTCTTTCCCCTTTCCAATCACCACCATTCCAATGTGAATGCTCTACTTTCCAACATATATTTTGTAGATATATGTTTTTATGTTAAACATATTGAATAAAGCCAATTTCTCTTGGTGTGTTGCTTGCATCATTGGAGGTCAATTTTGTCCTTGGTGTAGCCGGTTTTGTGCCTTCCTTTTCCTTATATGTCATGGCATCTTCTAGGCATCATGCTTTCTTTTTTGTCATCCGACTTTGACATTCTACCATCTAGGCATGTTGTAGAGTCCTCCTCCTCTTCCTAATTGCTAATTGTATTGGCCTCCATTAGCTAGTCCATTAGCATGTTGTAATCAAGTACTAGTGCTTCATATGGATCATCCTCTACATCTAAATCATTTATTGGCCATTTATTTTTAAAAATTGAATCACTTTTTTTTGGGAGCTTGGAATCCCAACAAATAATCACACTATTAATGAAATCATGTTCTAAAATTTATATTTATCGGGTTTGTTTGCCATGGATTGTCTCTAGGTGGTTGTGGCAAACTACTCAAAACTCCAAAATAAACATTTGGATCATTGTCCCATATATATTGTAATCTCGTAAGTGGTTAATAGATACCCAATATCTAATTTATGCCTAGAATTCTACATCTACACTCTTCAAAAAAAATTTTATGGATGACTAAAAATCCAACTTTGATGGTGTTTGACAAGAGTGCCATGGAAATGGATACCATGACATGATGCAAATGAAGAAGTTTTATACTAGGTTTCTTTGATTGAGCCCTTCAACCTCAAAATAAAACTAACCTGAACGCACAAAATAATGCACATTTGGGAACATGTTAGGTTGGTGACATACTTGTAGTTGTCCACTCAAGTTCTACATTCAAATTTAGCATGGCAACCATTGGTTTTGATTGGACATTTGGTTGGTAGTGGTGAGTTTGAAATGATAATATATGCCCAAACGACACCAAATGATAGAACATCTACATGTGTTTCAATAGCCACAAAATCATGTATTTGCTTATTTTAATCATTTATCACTTTAATATAATATTTTTCAATGACTATTTGTCTCAATTGTCACTACAAATTTATTCAACAAGCAACTTCAACATTTAATTTTTTTCTTTTTTTCTTAACTGAATATTTCCTTTTGAGATCACATATTTTGAACAAATATTAATGTTAACACATGTATTAAACCATAATAATGCAAACAACGGGATTTTGGGTCCTCTTTCATTTGTCAACACGTTGTTTTAAAAAAAATATCATACACATCTCATGGTTTCGGGGCCAACATTATTATCTGACGATTCATCGAATGTTTTTACACTTTGTTCTTAAATTTGTATGACACCTAGGTTCACCTACTTGGAGTTGCATATAGTCGTGTTCAGGGTTTCATGAATTATGTTGATAACAAGTTGCCAAAGGTTACCAAATCTTCTATCAACAAATTGTTCAGTAAGCTTGTGAAAAAATGGTTATAAAATCTTTTTTTAACTCGCATGATCTTTGAAGAAATCCATGGCATGTGTAAACATTGTTCAATTGTAGTCTTCCATATCCTCCTTGGAAATGTGTATAGTATGTTTGAGCAATGCAAAACTTTTTTTTTCTATATGTTTATTTATCACCATGTTGCCCATTTATTTGTTTTGTCAATTGCCCTTTTCCATTTTGTTCCCCATGTTCTAAATTTTAGTACGTGCTAAAGTGAGTTTAGCCAGATGTCATATTTTAGATATTCCAATGTGTTTTTTTTATCATTTCCCATATTTTATCTAGTATGCTTGAGATTAATGTATATTCAATCATAGATTCCAAGGTGTTCAGTATGACAACTTGTGTCAATTTTCTTTTTGGCATTGTAAAATAGAAGTTTAATGATGGCAAACATGTGGTAGAAGTAGAAAGGATGCAACTAGGCAATAAGGATGGAGTAAATGCAAATTGACGTATAAGTCATGCAAATTAGTAGTAGAAGGTGAAAGAATGCATGAAAATAAAAAATATCTTTAAATGGCACAGACAACGTAAAGTGTCATGGGTTACCTCATATTGTCTCAATTCCTAATGGGCACATGCCTCTTGGTGGGTTAATAGGTTTATATGCCATTGAATTGGATTTCATTTAACACTCTATATGTATTAAATGTTGAAGAACTTAATATACTTCATATTAAACTAATATAAAGTATGATTTGAAATACATGACTTCAGCATTTCATGTGTCCAATTTTTCAAAACAAGCCAACATAAGTTTTTTCCATTCTTTTGTTTAATTTTTTGCAAAAAAAAGGTTTATTACCAACATTCATGAAAATTTCATCCATTTTCATTTATCATCCATAAATAACATTCATTTATGAACACGTGGCAAAATATTCTTCCACTTCACCAAATATTATGTCCCATGTGTCAAATAATATTCTCAAAATATTTTGTCGATGTTAACAAAATATTCCAAAAAAGATTTGTTCATGTTCACTTGTTCACGTTCACATGTTCACCATTCATGCTCATACGCTCAACAAATAATATCCTTGCAATTTGGAGTGATGTGGGCAAATGTTCTAATATCATTTGATTAGCTCATGTTTCATCCACAAGCTCAATATAAACTTGGCAAATCTCATTTTTAAAATTGACTTTTGACAATTCTTTTGGTGTTGTTGATGTTGAATGTTGATAAGTGAGCATCCTACTTAAACTTGATTGAACAAATGTTGGAGACCTCCCGCAATAGTTCCTTTCAAAACACCACAATACCATGCTATGGTTCCTTCTGTAAGTTCCAGATGGAGAAGCTATAACACCTTGACTTGGTGTTTGCATGTGTTTCCACATTGTGCACATGGATAGTCACATGAAGCCCACTTAGATTTTGGGTTATGAACCCAATATTTCTTGTGTAGATGTTTTTTTCTTATGGAACAAAGGCCACCCCATAAGGTCCAACTAAAAACATGACACGTGAATTAAGAATCATTTTTGCCTTGAGGACAACATTCACAACAAATTGTTCATGTTTCATGTCAATCACAATTGTTTCACATGGGATTACTAAGTCCACCATTGGTGTTTTTACCTTAATTCAAAGAGTGGATATTTTGGGTTGAGCACAACATGGTGTAACAACACTAATGGTTTGAAAGTTAATTCACGTACCATCTTGGAAATAATAGGTCCAAAAATATCGAGTCCATGAATCATCGGATAAATGTTGGGTGAAATTTTAAATGATCTTGTTTCTCCCACGAGTCATGAAGGCTTCAATGCTTTCACTCGGTTCAATGGGCAAGTACATGATGGTGTGAAGGTTATCCAATATTGCACATTGCATTTCATTGTCTTTGATTTTTTTCATTGAACGTAAGCGCCAAGCCTTTAAGACATGCCATGTGCAAAGGTAAATGGGCACTTGATCATCGCCCCACACAATTGTGAGTCATGGATTATAGTTCAACAAATAGTTAAGCTTTAGTTCCTTAAATTTCCTTAGTACTAATGATTTGAATGCTTATAAACCTTCAAGTAGTGATTATTAATAGTTGAATTAGCTTTTGTGATATTTCTAGGCATAGAGTACTTCTTTATTTCAGTCAATGTAACGTTTAATTAATTTAGGACCTAGTAAACCTTTAAAAGTGCATTGTCCTTTTTTATGTTGTGGAGAAGGTAAAAGGGATGTAAAATTAGATGGGCTTTATTGATATATTGGGAATCCAAGCCCATAATTAACAATAACATTTCACCATGACAATGTTAAGTTAGTCTATAGAATGATCTTCAAGCACTAATGGTGTACTTGTAAGATTTTAGGATGTAGTCCTATTACATCTTTATTTAGTTCTCACTTTACCAAATTCTTAAGTAGAATTAAAATCAAGCTTAAGTATTAACATTTCCGCCTAAGTAGCTTCAGGTGAATTACAACTGAATAACTGACTTAAAGGATAGATTACAGTTGTAAAAAATCGAGGATGCGACGAATGGTGCGAGTGAGGTACTCAGTTCGATGCCCCAGGGGAAGTGGGTTGATCAGGCCTCGTAGCCAACGATAATGGCCATCACCGGGAACCCACGTTCAACAATGGAAACGGACATCATCATCTTCGCACTGGCACATTTAAAACCTTTCTGGCGTGGCTCCACGAGCAGGAACAAACTCTAAATAAATTGCTAAAGCGCGTGGGTTAGAAGACAATCGACGATCCCATACCGAACGATTGACTCGAGTGCACACCACTCTCCTGGGCGGTTCTTCTTTGCGCGACCGTTGAGAAACATTCAAGTGGAGCGGTGCTTCTTCAAGCTCTTCTTGTTGTACGGGTGCGACTGGAGGATTTGAAAGTGTAGCGTCATCGTCCGCCATGAGTAGTTCGCACCTGCATCAACAAAAACTAAGAAGGTAGTACAAACAAGGTGGTACTTGCATTTAGAAGGGGTCGAGGCTTTTTTATTTAACAAATTAGGGTAGGCATAAGGTGTGAGAGTGACGACGGAACCTCATGGAAACTCGAACATCTTAGATCTAATGGATTCTTCAAACACTAATTTTGACGATGGATCTAGAAGTATGTGGGGGTTTTTTGTGATGCAAAATTTAACTCCAATTTACTATGTACTACATAGTTAATTAGTGCATGGTAAAATAAATAGGTAGGGAACATCAAAAAGTAAATGGTACACAGGAATGTTAGTCCAACCATTTAATTAGTCAAGTAAGAATTCAAAGACAATTATTTGTTACTACCGATAAATTATCCTAGTAGTTAGTCACTTGAAGTAATTAGGATGAAGAAGTAGGATGTGAAGGTCAACGGATGGAAAGGATGAGGAGCAAGCTTAAGAGACCTCATCAAGATATCCAAGATAAGGGGAAGAATGAACCCTCCAATCCCATTAGTCATGAGGATTGTCATCCTAGTTGATTGGAGGATGGAATATTTCTTGTGTCTCATTGGGCCCATGAATTCTCATCCTAAACCCAATTGGATGGCAATTTACTTTCAATTATCATTGGTTCAAGAAAGGATGATGAGGCCATTGATTGGAGCAAGGGATTTCGATGCTTTCATTGGACAAGGGAAACAAGCTCAATGAGGTCATGGAGGCTTACCAAGGAGGAGGTTTTTGTGTGTGTGGATGAAAAGAAGAAAAAGGGAAGAGGAGGAAGTGTGAGGAAGTTTTTTAGTTCTTATGTGTGCAAGAATCAAGCATGGAAAGGATGTGTGCAAGAATCAAACATGGAAAGAGTGTGTAAGAGTTAAGCATGGAAAGAATTTGTGTAGCAAGTATTTGTTGCAAAGCCTCTGGACTTTTGTTTAATTAGTTGTTCCTCACAAATCCACCGTTGGATTTGTGTCAAATTTGAATCAATTTTAGTTTGGAAGGTGTAAAAAGCCCTCCCCAATATTTAGCTTGATCGGGCTTTTTGTAAGGGAGCTACGTGGGTTGGAAGTAGGGGGGGTTGTAGTGGGGTTAATGGAATGAATTCTATGGCAAAGCCTCTGGACTTTTGGTTCAATTAGTTGTTTCTCTCAAATCCACCGTTGGATTTGTGCCAAATTTGAATAAATTTTAGTTTGAAAGGTGTAGAAGCTTCTCCCCAAATTTCAGCATCATCGGGTTTGTTGTAAAGGAGCTGCACTGGTTGGAAGTAGAGGGGGTCGAATTGGTTTTTTTTTCCTCAATCTAGGCAAGTGGTTTCTAGTTTCGAGACTTAACTCTTGATCAAAAAAAATAAATAAAAATAAAAAATATGAGATGTTGTAACATGTCTTCTTTATTATTAGCTTCCCAAAAATTCAATGCATGTTAGATTATGAGGTTGTTGTAGATGTCATGACAAATGAAACGGAAGGTTCCAACCATCAAGCGCGACATTGAATTGAACACCCACATACGGGTCCTTCATATTCCATCATGGTAAGTTACGATTCTCTCACCCTATCTTTGTATCTTCAAATTGGACACAACGCGTTAGATCCTTAGTGAATTTCATTACTTACTTTGAACCATTTACTTGTTAGACTACAACTACATAATAGTTCCACTTCCAACCGGGTTTTATGTGAGTGCATATTTTAATGGTGAAGGTGTGCAATAATTCCTCACAACAATCCTAACCATGCACAAAATACCAATTTATTATCATTTCAGCTAAGAACATTATTTAAAATGGAGAATGTGGGATAAAATTTTGAAATGGTTGCATGTACATAAAAACTCAAAAAAGGTAGAATGAAAATAAAACTCACCGCAATGTTCGTAATTCTTGTGGAGCATTATCAACAATGAAACATGAAGGTTTCCATTTAGGGTTTTTCCTTTGAAGCTTTGTTTTCAAAGGAGTAAACCATTTCACCAAATCATCACATGTTTGACGACTTGTAATGATCCATGCAACTGGCACTCCAGTGCGATGTGCATCAAACACATCAATGTGAACAAATGAAATTTCACATCATTGGTGCCAAAGGTGGCATCCATTGAAATTGCCCCATTATCACCTAATGAAACCATGGCTTGCAATTGAAATGGGGTTTGTATCCTTATTGTGAATGGGACATGAATCCCATTATCCTCACTTGCATCTTGAAAATAAAACACATCATCTGGATGACTAAATGCCCATGTGCGAAAGGAACTGGCTGGATTTTGGTGTAAACGCCAACTCCCTTTTTTGTGTTTGCGATCCAAGTAAGCAATGTCTTGTTGTCTAATGAAATCATCCCTTGTCATGGCTTCTGCATTGATTCTAGCCCACAATATTGCTTTATGCTTATCATATATTTGTTTGACAGTGTAACCTAAGCCCAATTGGGTCCAAATGTGGTCCTTGAGGGCTTGTGACATTTGTGGAGCAAAAAAGATGGTCGCGCAATGGAATCAAAGTCATGTTTGCCATGTGCAGGTTCACCATTGATCTGCGTATGAGGTCGATGGTAGAAGATTATCTTTGCCACTTTAGGTCGTGTGTACAATCGCGTAATCAAAAATTGAGCTAAACAACCCTATATAATGGATCAATGGTGATTTGGGTTTCCACGATTATCTTCCGGTCCATACCCACATGCATACCTACAAAATGTGAAATCAATTTAGGACCTAAAATTTGGTACAATATGAGGTTAAAAAACAAGTTCCATATAACAAAAATGAATAATAAAACATCATACCAAATATGGCCGAGGTGGTTTTGGATTCTTGGCATTTTTACAATTTCTTATGAGGGTACTTGCTTATAAATGTTCCATTCCATCGAGGAGTCTTCATGGCTTCGTTCACCATTTAGAAATTTTGAGATTCGTGCATGTGGGATGTATGCACACTCAACCTCGATTATATGTGCCCCTCCATGTCGAACATCTTTTTTCCACACCAAGTCCATGTTGTTAAAAGGTGATTTTGTTGGATTTTGAATCTCAATATATTGAGATTTTGAAGCATGACCCATGTTTGAAACTATGCCTTGAGTCGATTGTACAAGAAAAAACAATGAATAGATATTGATGTCCAGAATTTTATATTTGCAATATGTTGAATTACATGTTAATTGTCATATTCAATATTAACGCAAATGTACATGTTTTAAGCACTTAATTTGTATCCCTCATTTAAACCTTATAAACATGCACATAATACCCTAAATGCTAAATATGGAAAACATATGATATGGTCTATGGTCATAATTGTAAATTTTAAACCATATTATCTATTGATAGTATAAATGTAATACCCACATGATAATTAACAAACTACACTATTTATGCAAAAAATAATAATACTTCCATGACAATTTAAAGATGCACACTATATATGGGGGAAAATTACAATATTCACATTATGACCCTAATCCACACTATATGTGGGAATTTTAAATGCAATACCTACATGATTTTTTAAAGATGCACATTGTATATGGGGGGAAAATGCAATACCCACATTATGACCTTAATTCACACTATATGTGGGAGCCCTAAATGCAATACCTACATGATAATTTAAAGATGCACACTGTATGTGAAGGCAAAATGCAATACCTACATTATGACCATAATCCACATTATATATGGAAGAGGGAAATGCAATACCTACACAACAATTTAAAGATGCACACTATATATGGGTGGCAAAATGTAATATTAGCATTATGACCCTAAATCCACACTATCTATGGGAAGCCAAAATGTTAAATCCATATATCAAACATGGAACATTCTTAGTGGAATTTGATGACTGTATTAAAATCATCCAAGTTTATTGATTTCCTTAAATTAGGAACAAAACAATAAAAAAAGAAAAAATGATTAAGAAAAAATAACATACCGTTGATGTTAAAGGATGATATCACATTCTTGATTTGAAAACACAACCTAAATAAATCAACACACATTTCATTAAACCTTACTTAAAACCCTAAATAATCCTAATGATAATTGTTCTAAACCTAATGATTATACAAACAAAACTACAAATGGAATACAAAAGACATTTATAACAACTATGTTTTGAATTTGAAGTTAATCAATTAAAATTTATAATGAATGGAAGCATTAGCCTTAGAGTTTAAAACTAATTACCCCCCAAAAAATTATATAGACCTAAACAATTTTAATGGTAAATGTCATAAAAATTAATAACTATATAAACATATACAAATGCCATACAAAATAATCTTTTAGGAGTGAGTGATGAATTCAAATTGAAACACAATGAAATGAAAAGATTAAATGAATGAAATAAGAGTTTATTCTCTTACCTTTAGTGTGGTCACTTCAACTTGAAATTTTTTTTCATTCACCTTCAAAAGAGATAAAATGCATCTTGTTGCAAGTATTTGTATGTGAAATTTGGCCAAATTTCCCCCCAAAATCCAACCTAGGATTGATTTTGATTAGTATTAAAAATTGTGCAAATATTCATAAATGTTTGATGTCTTTTTAACTCTATATTTATCAAGCCTATTATTTAATTAAACTAAGTACATCTTGCATTAAATGGTCCAAAGTGGAGATAGAGGACTGCTACCAAAAAAAAATTCACAATTGCAATACCCACATTTTACATTATATTTTTTGTAATTGAAGTCCATAATTTGCAAGTGCATAGGTAGGTATAATGATGTGTGGGTAGGTAGGTTTTGCCAATAAATAGATGTTTTGCAAATAATTAAAATGGCATTATTGAAAAATGTATTTACTTTTTTGGTTAATTTTTGGAGTAAGAATTAGGTACACGTTTAACTAATAAGATATATAAAGTTTGCTAAGAAGTATAAGTTTAGCTAAGAAGAAATATAAGTTTAGCCAAAATATGCAAATTTAACCAAGAAGAAATATAGGTTTAACTAAGAGAAATAATTTTAACTAAAAAGATATATAGGTTTTGCCAAGGGATATAAGTTCAATCAAGAAATATAAGTTTAACCAAAAAGAATATAAGTTTAGCATGTTTTGCCAAAAGAAAGAAGTTTAGCCAAGAAAAAAATATTTTAACCAAGAAATATGAGTTTAACAAATATAAAATATAGGTTTAACCAAGAGATAGAAGTTTAGACAAAATTCATAAGTTTAACCAAGAAAATATATAGGTTTAGCCAACAGATATAAGTTTAGCCAATAAGAAATATAGGTTTAAGCAAAAAATAGAAGTTAGCTAATAAGATATATAGGTTTAGCCAAGAGATAGAACTTTAGTGAAGAAAAAATATAAGTTTAGTGAAGAAATAAAAATTAACCAATAAAATATATAGGTTTAGCCAAGAGATAGAAATTTAGTCAATAAAAATATATAAGTTTTGCTAAGAGATAGAAGTTTAGCCAAGAAGAAATATAGGTTTAACCAAGAGGAGATAAGAGTTTTGCCAAGGTAAGTAAAGGATTAATTGTTAGTTAATAGGTAGGGCTAAGATTTAGGTCAATATAGTAGTTAGGTGGGTGGGTAGTATGGAGGTCAGGGTTGAGAAAAAAATGGTCAAAGGTCAGCAGCCAAAAAGGATTGACTGTGGTAGAATGTTGGTTAACGTAAGGTAAAGAGGTGAATGAAAAAGAGGAGAATCATCCAGCCCATCCTATGGACAGAACGGCCAACTGGTGCAGTCATGGGGGCTGGTTCACTCTGGCCGGTATCCGTGGTACCTTCACATTTTTGAGTGAGGCCTGGCGATATGAAGCCCAAAAAATGTTAGATTTGAACTCAGAGAGCCTGATTTTTTAGTGTAAGCATGAGATATTAGTAACATGTATAAACAATTTAAATAAATTTGGTGATTTTTACCATGGTAGACGTCGTGGGTGCTGGTTCACCCAAGGATAATTACAACTATGTGCACATATAATGTTGGGGTAACAGAGGAATGAGTCAAATTTGGTTAGAGGCCAGAGAGTAAAGTAAAATTGATTTCAGAATCCTCCTTTTGCTTTGGCCACTTTGTTTTAAATACCTACCTCCAGGAACGTGTTGTCTGTCACAGAGTTCGCTCTAGATTTGCTTTGTAGCGGCAGCCGTGCGATATTTGACCCCAAAAAAAAGGAGTACCAGTCACTTTAAATCTCATGTGTCCGTATGCTTGTCTGGACTGTGAACTCTGCTCGAGTGACAGGGTGGCTTCCCTTTCTCTGGACCAGACTGCACGGAAGTCTGCAGAGATTCTGGCTTTGAAGTCTAGAGCTAGGTAAGAAGCTGCTCATCAGGACTGCTGAGCTCCTAAAATTTGGTGTAAGTTTTTTGTGTTTGTCTGAGGCCTTCTGGTGATAAATTGAGAGCGACATTAGAGAAGAAGATTATAGAGGCAGACTTCTTCACTCATAACCTGAGGGACAAGATGGCAATTGAAAGGTTGCATTGGGTGCTTGTGCATGGTGCTTGGCACGGAGCTTGGATGTACTACAAGACAATGGCGTTGCTGCAACAAGAGGGGTACAAAGTAACTGCTGTGGATTTGGCATCCTGTGGCACCAGCATTGTGGATCCAAACACTGTCACCGATTTCAAAACCTACAACCAGCCTCTGGTGGACGTTCTGAATGCCATACCAGACACGGAACAGGTGATTACAAGCTCCATCCAGGCTGAAGTTTCTGCAAAATGCGATCTTTGTACGTGCTAAACATCTTATGAAATGAAGTCTTTCTTGCTTCAGAGAAGGAAGAACGTACTTATGATTTCCTTGGGCCCAGAAGTGTCAAGATGACTACAAATTCCATCTGAACAGAATGCTTTAATTTAGTTTTGACTGATTGTATTATTGATCATGAACTTTTCTTGAAACTTGGGTTTATCAGCAAAGTTCGAGAAAGTTCACAAGATGGGCTGCACCAAACCTCCGGTAAATTTGAAGAACTCCAGTCCTGAATTCGGAGTTTGGGTCAAGTGTTTTAGATTGTGGTGTATCATGGGTTATACAACTAACCAAGTTGGGCGCATGGCGCAGGTGGTGTTGGTGGCGCAGAGCATGGGAGGGTTCAGTATGACACATGCAATGGAGCAATTCTCTCATAAAATAGTGTTGGCAATTGCAGTGGCTGCCATTCTCCTGCTCAATGGAGCGTCCCTTGACGATTCGCCAACCTTTTCTGACATGGTAGGTAATTCTAGCTCTGTATCTCGATTTCATGGCCTCTTTGAAATTAATATTCTGATGCCTAACCTTGTAGCTTGGCTTATTGACGATGCAAATTAGCCTAGTTGTTCACCGTACAAATAATTGAAACTTTCTGTGTCATGTCGTGTGCTACTATATCAAGGCCTAACATTATTGCAACGAACAAAGTCGCACAAACAAACACCTCACAGACACTACTTGTTGCAGATAACCAAGTAAAAACCAAAAAAATGTACAACGTTGCCCATTTTGGAAATTTTGGTTCCAAGTTCTAACAACAAAAGAAATCTTGTACAACACTGACACTGGGTTTGATAATATGAACTAATGTTCTCTTGACCAACTCAGGGAAGAAAGTCTTCAGATACAGAATATCACGTTAAAAATAGAATATTGGAAGTATGACGATTTTTAGTTGGCCAAAAAGACAACTCGGGGTCACCCAACATGTTCCCTTCAGTTCCCAATGGGTTCCGATCAGGCTCCCAATATGTTCTCTAAGGGTGTTCCCAATAGCACCTCGCTTTAATCCCGTATATTTTGCCCAAAGTCCTCCCCTTCTCACCTATATACCTGGGCCAAAGATAGTGATACTTCATCTTTCCATTGAAACTTTTATTATGGGGAACCTCTACTGTTTCAACCTTTTTTTTTGCAATGGGCCTACCAAATTGGCTCATTGCAAAAAAAAAAAGAAAGAAAAAAAGTTGGACTTTTGAGGTCTCCCCGAACTAATTAATATCAATCACACTATGTCACTATTATTGTTCGTGTGTCTTAAGCCACACACAAGGACTCAATAGTCTAATCAAAATTGACATCATTAAATGTGTTAACGAAAAAGAATAAAGTCTTTGAAACTGAAGGATTTGGGAAAATAACCTATCTTTGGTCCATGTGTACCTAGGTACGGAGAAAAGTTCAAATCCCAGGATGGGCTCATTTTGCTCACTCTATACACACATGGATTCTTTCATTTTAGTTTAATTTGGTTGATGGTTGACTAAATCATTCTCAAAATATCAAATTCTTGGACATCTAATTTTGGGTTTAGACCAGTTGGAGATTTAGCGTCCTGTCTTCAACACTAATATGTTTGTGGTTTATTAAATTTCAAGAAAAGGTATATGGGACTTGATCTAATTATTGCACTAAAGCCTTTAAATGTCAAAGTACCGGTGTGTACCAGTGTTGTCCAGTTCTTCCTTTTGGAGAGAACCTCCAATCCAGTTTCAACATTTTAAAATTTATGTGACAAGTTCTTTGGGTAAAGGTTTGAGTCAGGTTCTTCCAAAATTTGAACCCTTTCATTTTGGTTGTATCACATTTTTTCAAATTCAAGAACCTTCAGACCCCAGTTTTTAAACCAGGACCAGTTTTATGTACACACTACACATTCCCTAATGCCAAAGATGATGACAGTACAAAGTTGTCCGACAAATTTAAAATAGGGACCTATGTAACTAATTAAATTAATAATTAATTAAAGTTCAGTCTATTTATAAACTTTGGAAAAAAGTCAACTTTTTAAAAACATATATTCTTACCCTGTTTTTAGAAAATAATTTTTTAGGATTCCGATTCTGATTTCAGATCTAGCAAAACTTTTTTTCCATGGTCCGATTCTTGTGCTGGTTCCAACAAGTTGATGTCAACTCAGGTCCCGGTTACCAGAACCTGACCCTGAACTGCCAGTTTTTACCCTTCAAATCGGATACGCTGACAACACTGGTGTGTACCACATAGATTTTACATTGAAATAGATGAAACCACATAATCTACCTCAGACATGTGTCATGAGAAAAGGCTATTCCCATGGGAAACCATATTATGTTGTAGTGACCACAATTTTTTTGATTTTGCCCAATATTTTTTTTATACTATTATCAGGTCATGTGGCAGAATAGATTCAAATTGATGGCACTTTCATTAACCATTAAGTTGGTTGTCTTTTAGATATTCAAGGACACACCAATATCAAAAGAGATGATTCCAAATTTTGGAAACGGGCCTAAGAATCCTCCCACCACATTCTCCATTGATAAGGAAGACTTGCCGAAACGTTTCTATCATGCGGTGTTGCCTGAGGTGAGCCCCCTGGGATGCTATATTTTTGCTCGTCATTTATCCCAGCAAACAGTCTTGAAAGTTATATGAAAGCAATTGAATTGCAAACCTGGAATAATTGTTGTGAGAAATTCACAATTTGCTTGTTTTGAAATTACAGTGAAACCTAGATGGGAAGATTACTATCTTGGTGATATCGCTTCATGCAACTTAAATTAATCTAAGGGTTCAAGTTTGGTGAAAGTATATAACAGCCAATGTGTCCATGTAGATCATATCCATGATGTGTCCATTGGATGTGCTGTCAAGTCTCCGTCATCCCTAACTAGAAACATACCATATTAACTATCTAGAGTTCTAAATATTGTTTGATTGATCTTGGTTTTCCTTTCGTGTGTTTACATTTGCTTCAACATGCTTTGTACTTATTGTGGATGGATTTCCATCCTTGTTTTTTTATATATACAGGGTTTTGTTTGATTGATCTTGCATGTGTTTCCAATATTCAAATTCCAATATCAACAACCTTTCCAATCCAGTAGAGATTGGTCAATTTAGATATAATTCAAACTTCAAAACATCTCCAAACCTTGTAATTAATTAACCAACATCTAATGGAGATTTGTTTGGCAATCCAAACCAACAAAATTTCTTCAAAAATTGAATAAGCTACTAAGTACGATAGTCTGAAAGGATGTGCTAATTTTCCACTTGCTTTTTGATAGTGTCAAAACTAATAGAATAGCTTTAATTTGAAGTTAAATGATCTTGCAAAAGTTCAAGTGTTTTGGGTTGAACTTAGAAAATTTTAAGTCGTTTTAAAAGAGAATTATGATCTCATTTATAAAAAAATTTAATAATTTAATAAAAAAATCAAAAGGAAAATTGGGTGATGATTTTAAGAACAACTAAATCCATGCAACATGTTAATTGGCTTTTCACTTCACCTAACTCTTGCCCTATTTGTGTGACAGGATGTGGTATTAGCACAAATCTTGTGCAGGTCGGTGCCGGCCCCTGTACTTATGAGTACAGTGGTCAACTATACACCAGAGAAGCATGGAACAGTTCCATCTGTGTACATTAAATGCTTGCAAGACAGAGCTTTACTTCCTGCTGCTCAAGACTACATAATCGAGCACACTCCACAAGAAGAAGTTATAGAAATGGATACTGATCACACCCCCATGTTATCTGCACCAAAGGAGTTGCACCAAATTCTTATGCAGCTTGCTAAAAAGTACGCACATGGAGGTGTATAAGGCTCCGCTTCCTTCTAATGTTATAGGATGCTATGGAGAACAACCCAATAGGTCCAGCCAACTTATCTACATCCAGTTTGCATTGTTGGCCACTAGGACGTCGGTCTTTCAGTGCACTTTGTGGCGACTTGGGAAGTATACCATAGATAAAGTATATGTTTTTATGGGGTAATATATAAGCATATTAATTAGGGTGTGTGACTTGTTCACTAAAAATACTTCTAGAAGTTCATTCTTCTTTGCTCAATGAGCCAAAGGCCAAAGTTTTCAGTTTGGTACAGTGCTGTTTGTGTGGAGTGTTGCCACAAATTACTCTACATAATTAATGTAAATCAAATGATATGATTTAGGGGATGTATTGCAATTCAATTGATACATGTGATGAGTCATTAAGCTTACGATTACTATAATGAATTGTGACTAGGAAAGTTACCCAATCATTATCCCAACCTAGTACATAACTAAACAAATCTCATTTGAAGTCAAGGTATTCATAAACAATAACTAGAAAACAATTTTCCATGTGATAATCACTATATCTTCCATCCAAGGAAATATGACCTTTCGAAATGCAAGTTGGACTTACATTCCTTAATTTTCAAGTCCAATTAGTTTCCCATAGAAAGTTCATCCATTATCATTGAGAATTCTCTGCCACATTCTAAAGCTTGCCTTTAGAATGTGAACTTTACTTGAAAGTTTAACGAGGAACATATTGACTTTTTGGAAATGATAAGTCTATTGTAGAATCTGGAATGATAAGGATGTTATGAGACATGAAGATTATATTGAAAAAAATGGAACATGTTAAATTTTTATGAATCTTGTTCCATTGACAAATTTCCTATGTCCTTCAAATTTTTAATCCATTAGAACCTCGCCATGTCAATAGGAGGTTTTGGGTCCATATCTAAAAGATCAAATATGCATAGTTGAAAATATTGGTTGATTTTTAACAATCAACTGAATTGACATGATTTGCTCATGAAAGGAGAAAAATAATCAATCTTCTTTTGTAGAATAAGCCAAAAACACAAAGTTGAAAGAAGTGTGTTCAAGTAAACTTATTTTGTGTGACAAAATTTGTCATTTACTTTTCTAATCCACAAGCTATCAACTATTGCAAATAAAAGTGACAAGGTTAATAACAATTGTAAAGGATTCTACGTTTTTCCATTGTTTACATTATTTTGCATAACTAAGGAAACCATGTTTTGTTATCACAACATTCAAAATAGGATAATTTTCAATTTGCAATTAATTGTTTATATGAGCTTGAGGTGAAAGCATGGTTAGGTGGCTCATTTTTGGTATTGTGATTTAATTCATTTTAACATTAATTAAGTTATTGGATGGTTTAAATTATCAATTTACACGTCCAATGCACATTTCCCTATGTTCCATTATAAAAAATGGGTAACTCAAAGTATGTACATGATTAAACATATACTTGGTCAAAAAATCCATATAAAAATATGAAGTTTTGAATGAGATTTATTGACTAATAAAACCTAATAATGCAAGATTCATTTTATATATATAAGGAAAGTTTCAATGCATTTTGTTCTCAAACACCTCACTTGATGTCGTCCTATTTTTTTCTAAAGAATTGAACCTACTATTGACATATAATTGCAAACATGAATTAAGGTTGCCACTAAGTAAATAGATAGTGAATATTTCATTTCACCTACTACAAACTACCCACATCTAATCTACCTACCCACCTATATGGATGAAAGCATGAAAAAAGGAGCCACAAAATATGTGGATAGTCTTCAAAAACTATTTTTTTAATTTTTGAAAAATCACAATGGGAACATTATTTATCAAAAAGATTGTATAATTTTTGAAATAAGTTATTATACTTTCAAAGTTGCAACTACAAAAAATTTCATGAAGATTCGCCATGTTTCAAAAGTCATTTTATATGTTTAAAGCACTCAAGAAAAGCATGTGAACATGTGGTTTTTTTGTTTTGAAAGTCTTTTTTCCTTATCAAATGTTCACCAAATCATTTGAATTTTTTTATGAAATTTAACATATTCCACAATAAGGAATCCATGTGTTCAAAACATTAAAGAAATAGAAATACATATACCCTTTTAGATTTTGATACTCGCACATCCTTAAACATTATTATAGTCTTCAATTTGTAATCTTAGTTCAAAGTAAAGTTATAATTTTGACTATAATGTAAAGATTGATGCAAAACAAAATTGAGTTTTTTTCACGTTATATGTCATATTTAGCCTCAAATTTGATATTCAATGTGAAAAACTATGTGAAAAATGCATTATAAACCAATAGAAAACTACCATGTGGAAAATGTAATCCTTGGAAAAGACTTTAACCTTCGTGCAATTGGCTCCTTTTTTCACTCTTTTACCCATACATGTTTTAAGGCCTAGACACCTACATGTCTAGGGGTTTGCATGCCTACAATGGACACCTTTATACATAAGTAACATCCACAATGATTAAAATCTAACAAATAATATGTAGCAAGCCATGTCACCCATAAAATGACTAAAATTAGTTGTGTCACAATAAATACCAACACCATGTAAGCATGAAATCCACATGTAACTAACATGGTCTAATTTGATTAAAACAAATTGTTGAGCTAGCCAAATAAAACGTGCTTATTCTTTGAAAGGGGAAAAATAGACCAAAAAAATCCCTTTAGTAATTTCAAACAAGTAAACTTAGTCATATTAGTCATTATAATCACAATGTTAGAAACATGAGAAACATGCTTTAATAGTAGTGTAATGTGAAATATGATGTTATACACTTTTAATTCATTTACTGTTTTTAAAAACTACAACTATGACAATCCAAATAGTCCTCTTAATTATGCTTTCACCCCTTGATATTTTTGTTTGTCAATCAAAGTTAAAATTAGTTCTGTCAAAAAACTTGTTATGTTATAAAGATTATCCCAAAACACCTTTATTCCTAATAGTATTACATTATTATCACATGTTAGTTGAGCAAAATAAGAGATTACATAAATCTAATCTTGGACATATGCAAAGTTTGAAAACTTGATTATGTGTGAAGTTAATAGCTTTTGAACTTTGGATACATTGGCCACAACTAACAAATAAAGATCATTCTATTAATACCATATGTGGCTAAAGTAATTCATGTCACAACCCCTTTTTTTTTTGGCAATAAAAAAGCATCCCAAGATTCATGAACTAGAAAGCAAATAATGAACTTATTTGTAGTTTAGGATATTGGCATAATGAATGCAATGTAAAATGTATGTCTTTTGGCTTAACTCGCAAATTTGACAAAATCATAGACTAACACTAGTAGAAATCAGCCAAAATGTAACCAGTCCATTTACGACTACATGCGACTTGTAGTCATTTGCGACTAAATTTGGGAATATTGCAACTACGAGATCAAATTTCAACTATTTTGATCGTTCTCACAACTATGATGCAACTATTAGAAATTTCATCTTATTGGTTGGATTGATTTTACATTTATTTTCATCCACTAATAGGTTGATATGTCCCATTAGTCGCACTAGTCACCAAATTAGTTACATCCTAAAGGTATTCTACAATGACATAGCGGTGTATTTTAATGTATTTATTAAAATTATATATAATATGCATACGTATGTATACTATTCATATAATGAATCTCAAAATTAATATTTGACCTTTGAATTTTTTATTCAAATCTGAAAATTGTTATTTTAATTATTTAAAACATTATTTGAATTTTAGATTTTGGATTTGAACATGATATTTTCAATTTAAATTTAAAAAGGCTTATATGATTTAAAATTTGATATTTGAATTCTACACTAATATTTTCGAATCCAAAAATTAGTATTTCAATTCAGAAAATTATAATTCTTTGTAAAAATGCACATTTTAGTTTTGAATATTTTAATATAAATATTAAAATTTATATTTCAGCTTTGAAATTTTTTCATTTAAATTTTAAAATAATCATTCGATTTGAACCTGAAATTTTAATTCCAATTTATTATTTTGGATTCTCAGAATTAATACTTCCAGTCTAAAAATTATTGATTGAGTCTAAAAATGGACATTTCAATTTTGAATATTTTTATTTGACGTTAAAAATTGACAGTTCAATTCTGGAAATCTTTATTTAAATTCAAAAAAATTATTTGATAAAAAATTAATATTTTATTTTTATATTATTATTTTCAAATCTAAAACTCAGTATTTCAATTCAAAAACAATATTGAGTCTAAAAATCGACATTTTGATTTTAAATACTTTTATTTGAACTTGAAATTTGATATTTGAATTCTGAAGTTCAAATTTTAAATTTTAAGAAATTATTTGACTTGAAAATTGAGAATTGAATTCCAAATTATTATTTTGGATTATTGAAATTAGTATTTCAATTCAGAAAATTATTGATTGAGTCTTAAAATGGACATTTTAATTTTGAAAATATTATTTTAATTTGAAAATTGACATTTTAGTTCTGAAATTTATTATTTAACTTCAAAAACTTATTTGATCTAGAATTTGATATTTGAATTCTGAAAACTATTTTGGAATCTTACATTTATATTTTAATTCAAAAAATTAGTGATTGAGCTTTAAGGATTTTTTCTAGTAGTGTTATCCATAGTATATCACTTTTATAAATAATTATAAATGACTATTTTTATTAAACCTTAGTTACACATAATAATAATTGTTGTAACATAGATTTGTAAATTTTTAAAATTTAAAATTTATATTAGAAGAAATTAATTAATGTACTTATTGTGACATTACTTTAAAATCAATGCAATTACTTCATATAAGAATTAATTAGTATGTGCATATTTATTTTTTAATTGAACATAATTATTCACATTCTATAATTTATAACTTCAAACTTGAATTAAAAATTTGGAAAACCTATAGTGTAGTTAAAATAATTATTTTACTGATTTTAAGTTCACGAATTATTATATATAATTTTTAGATTAATCATCTATGATAAGTATTTTACAGTAATTTTAAAGAAATTATGAAAATTAACATTATGTTTAACAAATTATTTTATTTATATTTAATAATTAGCAAAAGAAAAAAATACTTAACTTATTTTTTTTTACCAAACTAAATGTAATTATACAATAAGTAATGTAATTAATTGAATTTTTTTAAAACAAATATTCGTGTAAGAATTGACTTTGTAATAGTAATTGATAATCCATTATTTATAATTTTAACATAAATATTTAAAATAATTATTTAAAAAATTATAATCATTAAATTAGATTTACATTAATTGTATTATATATAATTCGAACATATTTTTAAAAGTAATAAAATATTTTTAAATATCTTAAATATTTAATTATTTGTGAGTTATGTATTAATAATTTGTGAGTTACTAGATAGTTAGTTTGTTAAATATTAAAAACTTATTGCTTATTTAAGTAATTGATATTGAATACTGAATATTTGTAATGTGTAATTTATAATTTAAATTCATGTAAATTTAATCATTATTAATTAAATGATTATGTAATTATTTAGCATTTGAATTGTTTATAAATGTAAAAACTAAGAAAGTAAGGCATGAAGAAAGTTTTGGAATTACAACTTACTTTGTGAGGAAGTTGGAATTTCAAAACTTATCTCATATTGTTTGTTTTTCATTCTTATTTTGAACACTATATAAACAAAGGGGTGTGGTCATGCAATTTCACATTAAGAAATTTGTGCACATGGAATGAACTAATACAAAAGGTCAACCCAAAAAAAAAAAACAAATTATGCACATTTTTAAAGTGCATACCTTTCCAACCTACTTATTTACCTAACTAGGGACGTACTTAGTTTGACTTACCCACCTAGGTTGACCTATGTACCTACCTACCTAAGTACCTACCTATATGAGTAGGTATTTAACCTAGGAAAGTAGAACCTACCTATTTATTTTTTTAACCTAAATAGGTAGGTTGGTATGTAACCTAGGTTTATAGGCACATATTTGTGTACCTACCTAGGTACATAGTTATGACATTCTTGGTGCGGGAATGTTATGGAAGCCCAAAGATCTCCATAAAATTCGTTAAAATTTGTCAAAATTCACGTCGAAGAATGTTATGACAAGGTGCTAAATGAAGAATTTTAAAAAAATTTAATGTGCAAAATGAAGAATGTCATGACTAGGCCTCAGTACCTACCAATTTAATATTAATATTTTTAATGCCACGTGGCATACTTACATTGTGCCGCATGTCATAATATAAAATCATCCTAGTATTAGAATTGAACGTCTTAAATTATTTCAAAATAATATTAATAATATTTTAAATAATCAAATATTAAAACACGTGGCAACACATCATTTGCCCTTAATTGTTACCAAAATAGTTACATCTTAGTCGCATGTGATAATACGTATACAATGTAGTCAAAGGATGAAATGTATTTGCTAACTTTTTTTTCATACAGTACATTTTTGTCATTTGCGATTAATTTATCACATGCAACTTGTTTTAGGCAACTAGAGGGATTTTAGTTGCAAAATGTCTCTTGCGACTAAAATTTAGTTACAAACACTAGTTGAAAGTACACAGTTTTCTTCTAGTGTTTCCATTTATAAAATTTGCAAGATTATTTTTCCTACATTGTTTCTTTTGGAAGGCGGCCTCTGTGTATTTGCAAGTTTATTGTTCACTCGGGATGTCACCCATCCCCAAATTACTTTTATACTAAAGTGTTTAAGATTAAGGGGGTAAACAATTGAATAATGAATGCAAATTTTAATGTTTAATCTATTAATTGTAGGTAGAGTAAAGCAAATTTCCAATGTTCAACTCATTGAATCAAGGATAAGACAGAAGATTTGAATAACTATGACCATTTTAAGGGGATTTGTAAGAGTTTTCATTATTTTACAAGGATTTTTAAAACCTACAATAAAGTGCATATTTAGTACCTTAATGGACTTAACACTAATTTAAACCATGTTAAATATTGACAATTAAAATTTTTTTTTGCACAAATTGTTGAAAATTTGGAATTTGGTAACAACAAAATGATCAAAGTTTCATTCACCTTGAAGTTGATGACATCGTAGTAAACTCCATTCAACAAAGCACCCAACTCTGGGGAAAGGAAGGACAAATAGAGAGGACCCAAGTCCAAGCCAAAAGTGCACAAACCCAAAGGGTGTCAAAAGGGGTAAAGGAACAAATTACGTTCCACAACCCCCACTAATTGCAAGAAGCATATCAAAGAAGGATAAAGAAGAGAAAATTGAAAGCATAACAAGCTTCAAGAAAGCTACAATGATGACACACCTCAAAATAAAGACAACTTTCATTCTTTGCAAAACCATTGACACTCTTTGCCTATAGAAAGCATATGAAACTGCCAAAGGAGACCCACTGGTGCCCTTAGCTAACCATACCATGTTCATGCATCCGTGAAATTAGGTCTATCACTCAATGCAAATTAAAGCAACAAAACACTACTCACAATCATATTCATTACATTCTACTTTGGTAGGTGTTGGGGTTTGTTATGCCTTTTACCTGACACAATAAACTATGAAAATATGCTTGGCCAAAACCATTTTGTTGCACCAAACCAACATATTTTCAGTTTAATTCATCTAATTTTCATTTGCCAAGTTGCATACTGAGCATCGGTGGAATTGTTTTGACCAATTTTACATAATTGTTGTGACGTGTTATACATAATTATCACATGTTCACGCCACTGTTCTAATGATTGATATTGATATGCTCAACTTGTTCTCATTCCCACATTTGTAGCTTATGTTTGGCACAAAGTTGTACTCTTGTGCCCTACATAGCTACTTTAATGAAAAACTACTATTACCTTAATTTTAGAGTGAGAGAAATATGTATATTGTTTGGTGATAACCCAGGAAAAGTAAGTATAACTTTGAAGTTATTAAAGCACACAAGGATGGAGTACATATGTTTGAATGACCAACTAGTTTTTTTGCTTTCCAACTACACTCACATCATGTATTTCAAACCTCATTTCTAATGGACATAAAAGGAATGCGCATTTGACCCCCCAATCTTGAACCATTTCAAATACTTTCAACAAAAGAAAAGCATGTTATAGTAGTCAAGAACCTAGGTTGTTCATGAAAAGATGTTGTTAATGCTTAGTTTCATAAAATGAGTCAAAATACTCTAAACACCATGTGATCCTTTGATATATTCTGGGCAAGAAAAAGATTCACTTGCACAGATTACCTGTTCTGCTCTCAAATCCTTATGTTTTCTGACCATCAATGTGCAATTTTTTTAACAATAGCAATTAGAACTCAAGCTTTAAACATTGTAATATTTTTTGTATATTGTGAAAGTATAATGGGGAAGCACAAGTCTAACTCAATTTAATAGCTCTAAAGACCTTGAAAAGGCAAGCTCACAAATTGTGGTTAAGATTCTATCACATTGATGAAAACGTAAATAATTTGGAAAAATCATAAGATTTTGAACTCCACAATTAGAGACTGCATGAGGTCAAGTCACCTTTGTGCTCATGACAAGGGAAATTGTTTTAATTCCACACCAAGGATGAAAAGAAATTAGAAAAATGGAAGAAAAAAGGTTGATAGAGAGGTCTTTCAACTCAACCAAACAACTTGTTCAAAGAGCAAAATACAAGCCCAAAATAATAGTGACAAACTACATGCCAAAGATCAACAAACTGAGTAAACAACAAAGGTTCATTAATAAATCTAGTTTCCAACCTTTTCTATTCAACACCAACCTTTGGGTAAACATAGGTGAGGCCAAACTTGCCACAATAATGGCGGTCAAAGTGGTTGGCCATGAATGTTCTTGCTCCACATTCTAGGTTAAGACACTCCTTGTGTAGGCGTTGCACCTTTCCAGAGTCATCCACCTTGTACTACAGAGTCGCTAATTTGACTTTCTTCTTTTTGTGTTTGATTTTCTTGGGCTTTGTGTAGGTTTTTTTTTACGCTTCTTAGCACCACCACGCAACCTTAGCACAAGGTGGAGGGTTGATTCCTTCTGGATGTTGTAGTCCACTAGGGTGTGGCCATGTTCCAATTGTTTTTCTGTAAATATCAAGCGTTGTTGATATGGAAGAATTCATTTTTTGTCTTGGATCTTGGTCTTCACATGATCGATGGTGTTTGAAGACTCCACCTCAAGGGTGATAGTCTTCCTAGTCATTGTTTGGCGATCAAGTTGATGTTAGCATGGATCATTGGACAATTTACACACATTACCTTCCCATAACTAAAAAGAAAAAGAAAAAAACAACGAAATCATTTTAAAAACACTTCCAACAACTACAGAACCTGACATAGGAAAATGAAAGGACTCCACAAATACACTAGGTTCCATAACAACCCTAACCAAAAAGAACGACAAGATAACGCTCTATAGCCACAAGTTCAATGGTAACAAAGTACAAACTTAACCAGATACCTTAAAAAACGAGGTAGAAGAAAACGAAAACGAAAACAAAACTAAATCGAAGGAAAATAAAAACAATAAACAAGGCTAACATAGATGCAAATGCAACAAAAATTCACCCAACAAGCTTGACACTCAATAAGAAATGCATCACTAGACATAAAAACACCTAGGACTAAGGCGCCAATTCACCAAGGGAAGAAAATCTACATGGTTATAAAAGATTGCACACGAGCTCCAAACTATTCCTTCTTCATTATGTGCGGTGGCCACCACCTTTCCACCTTCTCCTTTAAGACAGAGAGGGAAACAAAAGTGTCATTTTCATATATTTATACCTTTTGACTATGTGTACCCATGCATGTCCATCCTCATCAAATCAAAAAGTTCTGGGATTCGTGGACCAATAGATTTTCCTTTGACGATTATGATTTGTTTGTATTTTAGAAAACCCCAATGTTAAGATGTATGCATGTCATAAGCATGTTAGGATTAGAGTTTGGCGCTTTCTTTCTCTTTAGATATCTTGTGATTGATGATTTTTCAGGTAGGACATTTTTTACTAAGGTAAATGCAAATGTTCGTTATTAAGGTTGACACACTCCCAACTCTTTGAAAGACTCAAATGTGAGTCCAAGTAAAAAACAACGGAAGAAAGAAGAGTTGGGGCATGCTCCTTAGTTCATAGCACTTTGAGGGGTAGAAGGGCGTGTTGAAGTTCCGAGATGGGACTAGGAAGAGTTGAAAAGCTTCACTCACTCACACGGGCCTGCACAAAACTCACACAACGCGGTTAGTGCGTAGTTGGTGCATTTTTGGTGCTAGGATGAGCCATGGGCAACACGGAAACACAAGACTCATCACGACTCGGACTTGGAGGAAGCCATCACCTTCCCCCTTATAGTATACTTTGCACCTCTCCACGGGACCCACATCCAAATGGCTTTTTGTCCCGGGACTCCCAAGTGGGAGTATCAAAATCGCCAAAGTTGGAATTCCTGTGACTTGGGGGCGCCATAACTTTACGTGTAGATTTCAGATTGAGATGAAGTCTAAAGCAAAGTTGTAGCCCTCATCGAGAACTTTCCAACGAGATGTTGCACGCCATCTGCGCACACAAAAATTGAGTCGATTCTTGACTTTTAGTGGTCGAGAGTCAAATTGCCAATTTGACTCTCGGCCCTTCTTTTAGCCATAACTTGTGTTTTGTATGTCCAAATGGGCGATGCGAACCCATTTTAGATGTCTACGTTTCAAGAGCTTTCCATTTATATGAATAACTCCTCAAGCCATTGAGTTTTGACCTTTGCAATCGCCTTCTGAAGATTCGAGAGTCCACCAGGACTTTAACTCCCCAAAGTGGAACTCCCTTGGGGTGTGAGGGTTCATTCCCTCACACCTTCTCACACCTTTTCACACTCTTGGAAGTATGTTGTGCAACTCCCGGCTTCCCTCTTAGCTTGCAACCTTACAAACCCTTACTTTGGTTACAAGCCCAAGGTTAGGGTTGTGACAAAAGCAAGGTGACTTTGGTGAAGGTGAGGAACAAATTGGCGATTCACTTTGCACATTGTGTGCAGTCCTTAAACACTAAAGATTGTACACATGTGTTATTTTTATTACATTGGAAGGTAACGCTTTGGCTGTCTTTTGGAAAAACAAACCCAATTTCAGTAGATCATAAATGTCGCAACCCTAGCTTTGGGCTTGCGACCAAGGCAAAGGGGTTGCAAAGGTGCGAGCCAAGAAGAAGCCCGGGAGTCACATCACATACTCCCGGGAGTGCAGGAAAGTGTGAGGGAGTGAACCCTCACACTCCCAAGGCAACTCCCACTTTGGGAGAGAGAGTTTCGGTGGACTCTCAAAATTTCGAAAAACGATTTGAGGGGTCAAAACTCAATGGCTTGTGACGTTCTTTATATCATTGGAAAGCTCTTAGAACGTAAATGTCTAAAATGGCCTCACATTACTCATTTGGACATCTGAAACACAAGTTATGGCCAAAAGAACGGTCGGGAGTCAAATTGCCAATTCGACTCCCGACCAGAAAAAGTTGGGAATCGAGCCGATTTACTTGGCTGCAAACAACGTGCCACATACCATTGGAAAGCTTTCAACGAGAGCTATAACTTTGCTTCAAACCGCACTTCAATTCAAGGTCTGCTCGCAAAGTTATGGGGTTCCAAAGTTGCGGGAGTCCCAGCTGGCGGGATTTTGGGACTCCCATGCGAGTGTCCCGAGAGAGAAAAGTCAATTGGATGTGGGCCCTCTGAAAAGGTTTAGAGTTAACTATAAGGGGGAAGGTGATGGCTTTTCTCAAGTCCGGGTCGTGGTGAGTTTTATGTGTTTGTGTTACCTGTGGCTCGTCTTAGCACCAAAGGTGCTCTAACTATACACTAACCACTTTGTGTGGATTGTGTGCAAGCCCATGTGAGTGAATAAGCTTGTCAATTCTTCCTAGTCCCATCCTAGAGCTCCAACATGCCCCTCTACCTCTCAAAGTGTTGTGAGCTAGAGAGTGTGCCTCAACTGCTCTCTCTTCCGCTGTCTTTCACTTGGACTAACCTTTGAGTCCTTCAAGAACTTGGGAGTGCGTCAATAAAAACGACTTCAAATAATAATGGTTAAATTTTTTCAACTTCCCCATGTAATTTTTGTATTCTTAACACTATTCATGCTCCTTGCTTCTAGTGAAGGGCCTACATGTCTTGAAAGTTTGTTACAAGAAGGTGGCGACCAAACAAAACCTTTGATTGCAATATGTCCATATGATGCTAACATTCTTTTTATTGCACATGTATTCACTTTTGTTGCAATCATTTCTCAATCACTTTCAACCTTGTTAGTGGAAATTGATTGCACAATGATGAACAAAATTGCAAAAGTTGAAAAGGTTTTTGTCTATAGACCAACAAAAATAGTGACAGACACTAAAAACATTCTCACATCTACTATTTGTGGTGTAGTGTGGACAATTAATATTAACTTACATTCTCAAAATACTACAATCAAAATATAGTCACCTGAAATGTCATTCCTGATTTCATCAAGTCCACAATTTGTTTCTTGACCAGATAGTCTCTCTTGGTACATTGTCTTGTTGTTTGCCCATTGTTGGTGATTGTATTTGGTTCCCACATCCTTGGTATGTAAGAGCAGGAATTTTTTGCATGTTCGACTTTGTTTTAGTTCCTGAACAGGTCAGAGAATTATGTTGTTAGCATGGCAACACACTTTATTTGCTGTGGATTTTAATCCTAGTAGGTGAAACGCTTGGTTTTGTGCCTTGAACATTCCCAAGAACCTCATTCATGAATCAGGAAGATTGAAGTACTCACCACAGATAGCATGAGAAAACTCTTTGTGCATGCCTATTGAGAGCCAGAATATGCGCCTAACTTGCTGTACATGCTGAAGTTCTCCTGCACAAATTCACCACAAACTTTTGAGTATGGGAATTTTTCTCTAATAGTTGTTCAAGTCACTTTCTCTACCTTCCTCCCTCATGTAGCTTCTTCTGTAAGCTTCAATGCTTGTTAGACTACCTAAGGCTTATTCAACCTAAGAGTTTGAGGCAAATTCTCTAAAGTTTGGTATCAAGGTTGAGCTGTGAACTTGTACCTCTTTCAGTCACCATTATGTGAAAGTGTTCTTGACTGAGCTGTCCTTGTGCAATATTGATGGATTTGAAGGAGGTATGTGTTATACTGGATTTTCTTTGCTGCTGCACAGGTGTATCTGCATCATCTAGGATTGAACAGCAACCAAGTCCCCCCTCTTCTCTGATTGGTTAACAACAGCAGAGTGGTGACTTACATTCACTTGTATCCGACCACCCTCCAAGCGGATGTTGGTTCTTTGGCAGGTTTTGGCAGAGCCTTCTTGCTGCTGCTCAATTGTGAGATGGCCACCTAGGCCAGGGTCTTCCCCTGGCCTGCCCTTGTTATTTAAAGTAAGAGCCTGTCCTTGTGGCTTATAATCATTCCCAAATTTCTCCCTTCCGATTCCTCGTGGGGAGTTTCGAAGGTAACACCGCCTCTCTTTTTTGGGGCTTCCTCCTTCTTCAGATGCACCTGAGTATCCTCCCTCTCCCTTTCGCAGCTGAGAAGATGGAGTTCCTTTTGCAAAGACTGCCCCTCGGCCTGGAGCTCTTATTACTCTCTTGCTGACTAGCCGGCCCACTCGATTAGGGGAGAGGTTTCTAGGGCTTGGCCTCAGCATTGAAACTTGGCCTTGATTGATCACTTTTGGTGAACTGGTGGCACCATCATTCCTGGACACAGGAGATTGGCTATTGGAATCTGAGTGATGCTCACAGGCTCTTGCTGGGGGTGAATGGCTTCGTCCACGCCTTCCATACTTAGTTGGCAGAGAATGCTCAATGTTGTGATGGTGCAGTGGACTGGATGGTCTGCAGGAGGTTAGCATCCGAAAGACTTTCACAAGCTCGGCTCCAAGAGCAGTGCACTTACTCTCTGCCATTGCTGCTCCTTCAAGTGCTGATTGTACTCCCACAGTTATGTGCTCAACTTTGCCATCCAGTAAACTGTGGAAAAACCACGAACAGTTTTTGTCATCAAAGAAGATTTGGATCATCACATGAAGATGGAATCAGTTGGAGATATAAGAGTTGGTTAAGGTCAAACTCTTATCATACTTCAAGCATAGTAACTCTAAACAGTTTCTTCATTTGCCAACACCTAGTAGTGTGGGCCACTGACATCTATTAAGGCTGGTTGACTCCTGATCTGGCAGAAACTGAAAATCTCACCGGAGATTAGTGAAAGAAGCAGATGCTACATGCTCCATATGATTCTCAAGACTGACAAGTCTGGAATTGAGAATCTGATCTGTGCCCAGTGGGTCATTGCAGTCTGCTGTTATCATGTCCATCCTCCTGCAGTAAAGACCAGAGATGACATTGAAAATTGCTGCCTGTAATTTGAATTCAGCCCTATTTCCTAGTGTTGCATGTGAATCTTGGTGCTCCTTGGAGTGAAGAAGTCATCCAGCAGACAATCCTCATGACTGGGAGACTGCGAGGAAAGAGATCTTGATAGATATAGAGCATTGAGCACCTTTGGAGAACTTCTATGCTCTGGCTCAAGCTTTCCACTGAACGCTGGCCCTTACCAATGGCCTGTTCCACATCAGATTTCTCCACATGCTCCAATGTTAATGAAAGCCCATCTGGATCCCCAACTGGAGTCTCCAGCTTATTCATTTGGGTCTCCAGCAATTCAACCACCTGCCAGCATCAGAGGTTTGGTCATGTCATTTTGATGCATGTGAGAATAATGATGGCTTAGCCTGTATGTGCTATTGGAGTCTCTGCTTCTCTCATTCATAGGCTTCATGCTTAATCTCAGCAAAGCATGAATTTTCTCATGTATTTATGTTGCCTGAATTTTGAGATTTCAAGTGTGGAGATATACCTCACAATGGTTATGATCTACATTGTGGACTTGCTCATAAAGGTCCTTAACTTCTGAACCAATTTCCTTCAGGCTCAAGCTGGACACCTTGGACTCAGTAACCCTCACAACTTGTTGCGTAAGATCAACTTCATGGCAGCAAATTCCTTGGAACTTTTTGTCCATCTGTTCCACTTTAAAGGAAAGCTCATTCACTATATGAGATGTGGCTTCATATTTTGGAAGCCAAATTGCAGCAGTCCTTTCAATGTCACTGCTGGTGGTCTGCACCTCCTCAACTGAATGGACTAGGCTGATTTGCATGCCTTCCAAATTCTTGATCTTCTCTTCAATGTCTGACTGTTCAGCTGCTGAGTCATTTATTCTTTTTTCTAACATGCACACCATCTGAAAGAAATTGTTTCATGTCAATTCATATTTGAGTGTTCTAGCATTATCTGCACATCATCTCACCCTTGCACCTCAATCTCAAGTCTAAAAGCATTTTTGTTTGACTGATCTGTTACTGATGGTATCAATTTCTCTGTTACAACAACTGATTACTTGCCTGGTTCAGTTGATGGATCTCTGATTTCCAGGTCTTGGTTTGTTGTTCTATCTCCTGCAGCTTCATCACTGTGTGCCATTTCTTCTCTTCATCATCATTCTGGTCATGAAATTCCTGAATTTGGTTCACTCTTTGCAATTGATTGCTCAGAGCTTCCTCTGCCTGCAGAAGCAGACAATGCATCTGACATCATGAGACATGGAGTAAGAACTGAATTTCATGGCAGGCTTTTGTCATCTGTTATCAAGTGCATCTTTTTGGTGACGGTGGCTCTAGTATTGTTCCAACAGGAGAAACCCACAACATTCACATCCCAGTTTATGGTTGGAGGTGGTGGTGCATTTGAAGAAGCTTACTTTCTGTTCTTGACAGTTGATCCTGGATGTGTAGAAATCCATGTCACTCTGTACTTGGTGTCTGAGGGATAAGTGTTCAAGTTTACAAGACACCCTCTTCTTTTCTTCCTCAAGCTCCTCACATACTACTTTGGCTTTGGCCACTTCCGCATTCATTGCACATTTCCAACCAGCTATGGCAAGCTCCACCTCCTGCCTGAACCGGTCCTGGGCTTCCTGGCTATGTTGTATTGCTGTCTCTCTCTCTTTCTCAAGTTGCTCTCTCTCCCTCTCAAGGCCCTCCTGCAGCATGGACACAGAGGAGTTGTGTCAAAATCATAATCTCACTGCAGATTTCCACAGAGAAGCATAGAGAGAAATCAAATGGAACTTTGTGAACCTGCAACTGCAAATTCTTGGTTCGAGCTTTTGCCATCTCTGGTTTGAGGGAGCCCAGAACTTCAGTGAGCACTTCTCCAGCTTTCAGGGCTGATGTTGTAGCCTCTGATGCAGCATGTGCAGCTGTATCTTTTTCCTGCTGAATTATAGCTACTGTGTGCATGATTTTGGAGCTCTCTCTCTCCAAAAATTCTTGCAGCTTCTGATTCTTTTCGCCAGCTTCCGAGACAGCAATCAATGCATACTCTCTTTGCTTTGCCAGCTCCTGACTCACTTTCCTGGCCTCTGAAGCTGCTGCTACTGCAAAATCTCGCTCAATTGCAAGGTTTTCCTGCATTCCAAGATGGTTTCTCATATCAGGTTGCTAACACGACAATCTGTTGGTAAGCATACTCAGCAATTGGCACACAACTGAGCATCATCATCATCACAACGGGAGATGGCATAGTGTGAAACCTGGAATTGAACACTTTTGCGTCGAGCGTTTGCAATTTCACTAGTGAAGGATCCCAAGATATCTTCAGCTTTTGCAGCGGACATTGTGGCCGATGCAGCTGCTGCAGCGGCCTCTTCTTTCTCTCGTTCCACCATCGACACAGCACGCGCCAGATCCTTTGCACCTTCCTGCGACGCCGCACATTCAAGCTTTAGGTTTTACTCTATCCAAGGTCGGCTATTCTACATTGATCTGTGAACAAGAGTTGAAGGTAATGCACTGAAGCTTTGGTTTCGCACCCGTGCTTCACCGAGCTCCGATCTCAATCCCTCCATTTCTCGCTTGAGTGCATCCGTCATTAGCAGGACTTTGTCTCTTTCAGTCTGCAAACGCTTTTGGACGTCACCTTTACTAAGCATGCTCATCATCATCTCGCTTCCATTGTTGGCACACACTTCCATCACTTGACGTCTGATGGACGCACTCTCCCTTTCCAGCGTCTCCCGAAGCAGGCCTCGTTCACTCTCCACGATCTCTGCCATCTCGGTTCTCACATTCTCGAGCTCATCAAGAAGTACCTGCTCATTTGAAACTGACATCATTTTAAGGCCATCTTTCCATTAGCCTGCTCTGATTCTGAGAGAATAGTAACTTTTCATTATGTGTTTTCAACTAGCTGTGCTCAAAATCATCGCGCACACAACTTTTATTCTTCAAGCATTGATCAATTGCAAAAGCTATAAGAACTGTGAATCAAACTGTGACTTACCATCAAATGACATTTGTCCTTTTTTTTCATGAAAACATATGTTTGCAAAGTTCTTAAGATGATTGACTACATATTTTCAACCCTCTTGCAACTCTCCAATGGAACCCGACTGCCCCAAACAACGCCCTATGTCAGTGGCTTTCCGTTAGGTGCTGTGATCACAATGTGCAGCCCAATGGAAACAGACCCTTGGTTGTGTTTCCGACGGCGCTGACACCTTGATTGCATGTGCACTTGAGCAAAATCCATGCAGGTTTCAGTGTAGATCCAGCGAGGAGCGAGCGAGCGAGCGAGCTTACTTGGCGAGACACAGAAGAAGAAGGTCCATCTTCTGAGGATGTTTCTTGCTGCCGCTTGTATTCACTCCATTGACTTTCAACCTCATCCAGTCGATCCCGGCAAGTGAACTTGATGTTGAAAACATCGTTGCGCACCTCCTCCAAGCCACCGAGGTACAGCTGCGACAGACTCTCCACCCTCTCCATGATGAGCAACCTCTCACGGACGCAACTTTCCATCTGTGAGGAGGTTCCTCTCTCTCTCTCCACCTCTGCAGTCTCCTGTTGCATCTTCTCCACAAGCTTCCGCAGATTCTCAATCTCCACCTGTGTGCAGAAGAAACAAAGGTCGAAACCTTTAGTGAGGCTTCCAAAACTCTTTCGCTTTCTCCGCAATTGCGAAGATAGAGATAGAAGCTGCAGAGGCAATGAAACTGGTTTCGCAATTATGCACAGCAATAGCACTCGGAAACCTTCTTGTTCAGAAGAAGCTCTTCTTCTTCCACTAGAGAGAACCACTCCTCTCACCTTCATAACTTTCTCAACTTTCTTGAGACTCTGGATTTCAAGCTTCATGTTGGATCCTTCATCTGTCAGTTTTCCCATCGAGCGCTTGAAATCCTCCCGTACTGCTGCAATATCCTCTGACTCCAACTTCTTCACCTGCAGCAGTAAACATAAAGTCTTGTTTGCATTGCAGGAGCCGTTGGTCTGATTCTGTCTGTCTGTCTGTCTCTGTGTTAATTTCGGTCTTGAGTATGGATGGGACTGACCTGAATGCCTTCTTGTTTCATGGTCTGCAGCTGCCTGCGCAGAAACCCATTTTCTGATTTAAGAATGTCTTGTTCACGAATTGCATTTTCCTTTGCGATTTGAGCAATTTGATTGAGGTGCTCAACATTGAGGCTTTTCACTTCCTCTCTTCCCTTGGACAAAGCTTCCACTTCAGCCCACAAGAGTCTTATCTCACCACGCATCTCTGCCATCCCTATTTCCTTCTCTCTCAACTGCTTCTCTATCTTCTCATCAAATTGTGCTTCCACCTGCTCACAATTAGCCAGCCAGCAGAAGATCATCAACAATCTGATGACGACCAAAGAAAATTTTCTAGACCTGGCAGAAGAAGGAAGTGTGGCATAAGTTAAGCTTTTGTTTGGAAGAAGAGGGTCGTACCTGTTTTTTCTCTTCTTTCCTCATCTTTTCTGCATCTGCTATTACCTCTGCAATCTTGAGTTTGAGTTCATTACGAATGCTGTGCTTTGCTTCCAAGATTTCATCATCTGTTTCCTCCTTGAGAGCTTCAAGCTCCTTTTCTATGCCCTCCATGTGCCCTCTCCATCCCTTGCTCTCCACCTCAATCCGAATCTTGAAACCCTCCACTGAGCCTTTGATTTCACCCACCAGTCTCTGTATATTGGCCATCTTTTCGTCATATGCCTCAAGTTGCACATGCTGCAAGCTCACACCAAACACAGACAAAAAGGAGACATTTGGCCTGTCAATCTATTATCTTAGAACCTTTTACAAAACCCTCATTATGAACAGGTTGTCCAGAGCTAGTAGCTGGTGTTGGAGGGTGTAGTAGCACTTGCCTCACTGATTCTGTTGTTGAATCCTCGGAATCTTAAATCATCAGCTGTTGTGAGGTACTTCTGGCCAACTTTTGCATGGCTGAATTTAGTGGCAGAGTTGACATCATTAATCATGTTGTTTTGGCTTTGCAGATGGCTACCGGCCAAGGTGCAATGTCCAAGAATGGCACCCATTTGCTGCTCACTTGTGACCATCTCACATGATGTTGGACTTCTGCTCACATTCTGGGTGCCACAGATTTCAAACCTGTTTTTGTATTGATCTTCTGCAAGTGGACAGTGCACTGTATGAGTGCTGGCAATGGATGTGGGTAACAAGATGGCTGTGGATTTGGAAGAGAGGTGGTCTGAATCCAGCAGCTCCCTGTCAACAACTGGTAGCTTGCTGCTTGTATGTAGGCTCTCAGGGCTAGGCTTGTAATCTGAGGTAGAAGGGTCATACTTTGGGTGAGGCTCCAATGTGCTTGCAGAGGTTGTGAGTAAATTCAGATGAAGGGAATTGTGTGCAGGATTGCAGCAGCCCACAACAGCATCTAAACTTGGCATGTACAAGCTGCAGCTAGAGGGAGGGTGATGAGAGTTTGGTGTCAGGTGGTCGAGCTTATGGAGGTAGTGGGACAGGGGCAAAGAGGAAAGAGATGATGATGCCAAGCCTGAAGAGCTTGTTGAGTGTGTATATGAAGGAAGGGATGCAGTCAATTCAGGGATAGTAGCTTTGTGAGCCTGAAATTCCTCATGTGCATCTTTCATCACATCTGGTTCCTGTCCAAGGAAGGGAATTGCATTCAGTGGCAGTGGAGATGCATTTATCTTGCTTCCAAGAACTCCTCCAATTTGTGTGGGGCTGATCCCTGGACTGTAGATATCCTCAAATTCTATTCTCTCTTTGTCACTGAACCTTACTGTCTGCCAAGATGTTCGCTCCGTCTTCACACCCTCCTGGCCTTTCCTGGTTGCAACTAAGTCAATTTTGTCAACCAGGCACTTTTGCAATCTGTCTGCCATTCCTTCAACTTCCACTTCTCGGATTCTTGTATCCTCAGCTTTCTCTTTCAACATCTGCATTTGGTGCCTGAACCTTTCACAGTCTTCTTTCACACCCTTCATACCTCTGGATCTGTATGTCCCCATAGCATTCCTGTTTCTTCCATCACTCATATCAATATCAATTTGTTCTCCTTTGGGAAATTTCATTTGCTCCCCAGATACTGCCCCTTGTATCCTCTGAGGTGCAGATACTGGGCGTGTGGTGAGCATTTTTCCTGACACATCTGAGCAATGGTGCTCCCTGGAATTTGACACCATGAAGCTTGTCTCAACATTAAGTCCATTGGTGTGGTTTTCTGAGCCCTGCCACTCTCTTCCAGATTCTGCCAGTGACAATTTTCTGCAGCAAGCTTCATCATGCTGCTGGTGTCTAAATGTACCATTGCTTTGAAAACACCTTGTGGTCATGCCGATTTCTGTTAACTGTGCTGCCATTCCAATGCAATTGACCTCTGTATCTTCCTCCCTGTTCACAATGCCACCTTCACATGAATTTGCAGCTGCAGTCTTTTGCTTACAAGGCACAGAGGTGGTCATTGGAGCTCTCATGTGGAGCTCATTTCCACCATATCTGAAGACTCCAGAAGGAACCATTGCGCTGCTACTTTGAATCACACATTTGTTTGCAGCTTGATTGCGTCCACCACCTTGGAAACCATGGATGCTGCATTTCCTGCCAGAGCTTTCTGATGGATGCAAGATGGTGACAGACCTTTCCTGTGATAACTCCATTAATGTGCTTTTCATCTTCGGCACATGTGTGGAGCATTTGCCTTGGATTTTTGCAGAGGTGGAGGACAGAGGTCCTGATGATTTTGAGCTTGGCATGTCTTGTCCCCCATTTGCTTGTGGGGGAGTTATGTTGCCTGCAAATATAACACAACAAAGAGATGCTCAAGAAGCTTGTGGCACAACAAGGTTTTATCTTTGTCTGCAAAGCTGTGGTTAACAACACATCAGGTTTTCTTATTTTCCTTTGGGAGAAGGGGAGGGGGAGGGGGAAAAATTTAGTCCTTGAAAAGGACTTGCTGATGCAAAAGGAAGTTACAATGGTTGCAGACCTGCAGTAGTAATAGAAGTTGGTTGCAACCTCAAACAGTCCATGTTGGCATGGTGATGGTGGTGATGATGGTCCATGGCTGAAGAATCAGATGCTTTTTTGGGTCGTTGTGTTGTTGGGGTTGTCTTTCGGGATGAAGGGGCTGACTTACTTGCAAATCGATAAGGGTCACTCATATTGGGTGAACTATTCTCCCACTGTTGCACTTTGTCAGGTGCTCTCTGGGAAATTATTGTTTTCTTCTCAACTCTCAACACAGAATCTGAGGTAGGTCTTGAAGAGGAACTCAGCAGCAGGTTTACTTTCATCTTAGAGGGTTGCTCATTCGATTTCTCTGTCTCTAAGAGGCGATTGGTATTTTCGTGTGTTGTATGGGTACTGACTGGGGGCACGCTGTCTTCAAGCTCCAAAATCCTTTGTGCAGCTTCAGGTAACTGGGATTGGAGCTCCAGAAAAGGCTTCTCACTTTTCCTGTCAATGTAAAGGGGATGTAGAGGAATGGTGCTTGATACCAGTGTGGCAAAAACTCTTAGATGCTGCAACTCATCTGCAAGAAGGTTTGCTTTTCTGGAGATGGAAGCTTTTTTCAGGCAGAGCCGAGCATTTCTGCAATAGAAGTTCAGTGGCAGAATTGCCCCATCCATGCCTGATCAAAATTCTGGATTCTCATTACAGAGCAGCTCTTGAGAAACAGAAAAAACTTATGGTTTCAAGCAGGTGCTCACAGACACAGGGCAGTGATTCATGGCAGTAGGATGTGCAAGAATTGACAGCAAAGACACAAAGTGATCACAGACTTTGAGAGCAGGAGGGATCCTTCAACCTGCAGCACTTTGAGAAAATGCCATGGAGACGAGCAACAAACAACAAACACACTGAGACAAGGCTCAATGACCACCACCACCACACACATAAATGTACTAGTGACAAAACCTGAAAAACCAATGCAATAGGGAAAAGCTGTTGCAGAGCACCAAGTATCACACTCTCCCAATTTAACACCCCCAATCACAACAACAACCACAACAACTGTAATGCAATAAATAATACTGTACAATGGAGAAGAAAAAATAAGAACCAAAACATGACCAGCAAAGAGGAATCCCCAAATTTGGAAATTAAGGAAAAATGGTGGAGCAGGTTTCAAGGTTTGTTGAGGGCAACCACAACACTGACTGCACTGATGGAACAAAGAACAACATCAAGAGTGTTATGCAAAAAAGGTTCTAGGCAAGTCAATGAAGCCCAAAGAAAGTTGGAAAGACTTGAAAATTCAACAGCAGCGGAGAAACACAGAGAGAGAGAGAGAGGCACACACGCACGCACAAACACACAAATACACAAAGAGAGACACACACACAGTACGGACGAGTCCGGGGAGAGAGACAAGGAGTTAACCGTTAACCGTGCCACGTCATCCCATAGTTAGTTAGTTACCTTCTGCGGGTCCGACATGGCGCTTTGACCTTTCGGCGGCAACCATATTTTTAATGTGAACGTGATAAACTCTATCCAGTAAGTTGACCATAAACTTGCCACGTCACCCATACAGTTTGTTATTTAGTTAGTTTAGGTAACTTTCCAGGAGTCCGACCTGGCGCTTTACGTTTTGGCTTGTAGCCAGAGCTCAATGTGAACGAGGTTTGCTTTCTCCCCCCGGGTCTGCTTTCGAACCCGGCGAAATACTGGGTTGGAAGAAACCCTAATATCCCGCCACCTCGCCAGACTGCAGACGACGAAGGCAGAGAGCTCCCACAAATTTCTTCGCGGACGCATACTTCCTCTTCTCTTTGACACTAGCTTTGCTGCTAAACTGACGGCTATGGCGGACGGAAATCCTCGTATTGACTACTCTTTCCGACTTCTTTGACGTTCGCTGTTTGTTTCTCTTTTCTTTTGGCTTTTTTTTTTGTTTTGTTTCTCTTTTTTTGGTGGAGTTTGCTTCGGGTGTGTCATCTCGTGTTTGCGACTGTCTTTCTGAAGTTCCTTTTGTTTCTTGTGTCGGCAGCTCCGATGCGGTCGTTTGCGCAGGCGGCTTCGACGGAAGAGATCGTGGTGCCTTCGCGAGTGGTTCAGATTGATGGCCTGGTATGTGTTCTATTTTACATTCTTGCTCTGGGATTAGGGTTTCCGAGGGATGGGGTGTTTCGTGCAAATGATGATGTAGGGGAGAAACTTTTGTTTGGTGGCAAGTCTATTATGGGAGTAGCAATGGTCTGTATTTATTTGGAGAGTGTCTATTCAGGTGGCGTTGAAGATTATCAAACATTGCAAGGAGTGTATGCCTGCGCTCGTCACTGGACAGCTCTTGGGACTGGATATTGGTAGCATTCTGGAAGTCACCAACTGCTTTCCCTTCCCGGTATGGTCATCCACCAAATACCAGAGTCCCATCTGCACTTGCATCATTACTTCTGTAGTGGCATCACCAGAGCTTGCAAAAAATCATTTGGTTAGGGCACTGCTGTTTCTCTGTCACCAGCTTCTCTGTCAGTCATCAGTACTGAGGTCCATATCAGGTCAGTTCTGTCAGAGTCTCCTCAGCTCTGCTGATGAATCTGGATTTCATGAAATGGCCAGTGGAAAGCAGGTTTTTCTTGCCCAAGTGATTCCAGGGTTATCAGGAGAACGAGGGCTTTGCTTTTACTTCTCTTTGACCATGGTACCAATGTCTATGTTTGTGTAGTTTCCTTAACCGCCAGCCTTCTTTCCAAGCTGGAAAATTTCACTGAGATATCTGTCATTGCAAGGTTGAGTTGCACAGATTACGAAACAAGTGTCTTGGCTGGGTTTGTAGATGTTCTGCATGAAGAATTTCTTGGGTTTTGGGTTAGTTTGAAGCAATTGTCTCAACTTGATAGTGAAGACAGCCACATATGGGAGAATTTTGAGTTTGATGATTTTGGTAGAAAGGAGACCCATGAGCTTTTTGGTCTCAGTTAGATGATCCCTGTCAGAGACCTGGTTGCTTCTAGCAGAGTCGAGGAGGTGAAGAAGAAGATGAGGTTGAGGCTGATGGGGCCAACTATCAATTAGAGATGATGCGCTGTCTTCGTGAAGTGAATGTTGACAACAACACTGTTGGCTGGTATGATTTTCACTATTCAATGTCCATATTCATCCTCTTCCCAAGAAGTTCATCTATTTGAGTCACAGGTTGTAGTTGACAGCTCTGTTGGCACATATTATATGAACAAGAATGTGCAATTATAAGAATGCTCTGTTTTCACAAGCAGATGTTGTGAGCTGTAGGTTTTTACAGTCAGGCCAGTAAATGGATATTTCTGGGGACATGGAGAATATGGTGTGGTGCTTGATATTGCATCCTCCTCATTTTTCCTAGTTTTTTTGCCGGATGGATGTCTGCACAGGTATCAATCAACCTACATGGGCTCCTTCCAGACAGTGGAGCTTATTGAGACTTTCTTGAATTATCAGGTGAAGTCTGATGTTCTGGAGCTAACACCTCTTCTGAATTCTCGGGTTTCTGTATCAGTTTTTGTGGACATTCTTGTGACTTCTGCAGGGTGTATGAGTCAGTCTGGTACATGTACTGGAAATTAGTGCCACAGAGGGTTCAGATCATTGCTTGAAAAAGTGGATCAATTCTTGGGCTATGGCAGTGATCATTTGAGCAAGTGATAAAGTAAATATTCAAGGGGACTGCTGTTTGGAGAACAGGAAAACATCAAGAGGTGTGTGTGCATCATCTATGATCCACTGAGGTCGGGACAAGGAGTGCTGGCACTCAAGGCTTTGAAACTGAGTGATGCTTTCATGGAACTCTACCGCACTCAAGTCTTTACAGGAGAGAAGTAAGTTCACTCAACATAGCTAATTCATGTTTAATGGACAAACTTACTATAGTTATGTAGCCATGCAATAGAAGGTTTTTTTCTGGTTTGTCTTTCAAGTGGTTACTATCTGAGGCAATTAATGAAATATTGCATTTCTGTATAGATTGGGCTGTTTCAGAGTTACTGCCACAGTTCAAGAAAACCTTGCATATGTTGTAGCATAATTTGAAACTTGCTGTTGATGTAAGGCTTATCACAAACTGTTATCACAGCTCGGTCATCTGCACTGTGGCAGTTTTCTATAATTTTTATTCTTGTGCTTGCAGATTGCGGGAGAAAAACATGACATGGAAGGACATTTTTGAGGAGATCCCAGTAAGGACTCACATTATTTCCAAGTCTCCAGTCTGTAACTATGAAAGTTCAAAGTACAGGGAGGATGGACCCTGTAACAGGATCTTTGCTGTAGTTAACAGGATACAGCAAACATCGTGTCAGAATATGCTGAGATCTCGTCATCTCATCCTGTTCATCTCAGCATATTCTGCAATTGTAGCTTAGTGATTTCCATTTTAGGGGATCTTATCAGCATGTGTCTCTCTTTGCACTATCTTTACTGGTGTGCTGTGTGAGTGATTAGGTGAAAATTTCCAATTCTGCACTTGTGAGTGCCTTGATGACAGAGCTTGAGTCGGATGCACCTGCTACTCAGGTATTTTTTGAACTAGGCTGTGCTGTGATGACATGTTCTTTACAGTAGTTTTGCTGCAAATTGTGCAGAGTGAAGGTTTTCTGCAGTAGAAGTTTTACTTTTCCATTGAAGCCAGCTGACAATATCATTTTGGCTTGTTGGACAGTGTGACTTTGATAGACTAGTATTGTCAACCAACCCATTCATGGAGAAAAACTTGGAGTTCTTGATTGAGTGCATGGATGATCTTTCAATGGAGCAGCAGAAGGTATGGAAATTATCTCCACTGAAAGAGAAGCCTTCCTCTCACCTACTTCCTACAGTTAATAGCTATCATTTGTCATTTACGAGCCATTGTCACATGTTCTGCTTCTAGTTAATTCTCGTCTTTAACTTTCTCAGTTTCCCTGGCTTCATTGGGTCTCTGTAAGGTTATACTTTGCCACATTTCTGTAAGATCCAGTACTAGTAAGTTGGCCAAGAAAAGGGATCTTACTAGATTCAGGCTATTGACCTGATCATTGTAAATTTGGTCAGTTACTCTTGGTATGGCCATGAAACCCTTGGTGGGTGATTTACTGAGATTGTTCAGTTGTCTAGCTGCAAAGACCTTATACAAAATTGAATTTTTGTAGTATTAATTAGTTTTGAATTTCAAAGAGCTTCCTTCTCATAGGGTCTTAATCTGTTGGACCTGTGATTCTGGTTATCTTAGACATAGCATTGACAAGGTCATTAATTTCTTGTTGTATTTCATGTGTGGTCTCTTGTACTCAGTTTCAATACTACTATCGCAATTTATCAAGGCAGCAAGTGCAACAACAAGCTTGGCTTCAAAAGAGAAGGTGTTAATAGCACTTAAATTTGGTCAAACATTAACCTACTTGTTTGAATCCACATGACTATGATCACCCTTGTTTGATTCATTTCACTGGAATTTGACATAACCTTTGTTTAGTGTTCTGACATATTTTTATGGATGTTTTGCTGCATCTCATTCATATATTCTTCCAACCGAATATGAATGGGCCTGTTGCTTCTTATAAATCATTCATTGTTGGTCCAAGTAGTTTCCTTGTTGGACATACCAAGTTATGCTCTTCATCAGTTGTTGGGGTATGTCTGTTGAATTTTGGAGTGTGTTGGTACCCAACTATGGTGATCATTGTCTTTGTAGGAAGTGTTGAAATTCTGTTTTCTTGGAAATATGGGTCACTGTTGAACTGTGTATGAAGTACATTGGTTGTTATTACTTGCAACTGACTTGAGGGTGCCTGGTTTTCTTTTCTTATTGCAGAGCAGAGAATGCAGCACGAAGGTTATCAGGTGAAGAGCCATTGCCAGAAGAAGATCCAAACAATCCTATTTTCAAACCACTTCTTGAGCCTTCACGGCTGGATAGCTACCTAATCACCAACCAGATTGCAAACTACTGTGGTCAAGTGAATGGGTATGCTGGTCCTCTTCCATGAAGCTATGGCTATTTCTTCATTGTTTGCACTGGGTACTGGAAGAAAGAGATTAGTATCATTGTGTTTAGAGGAAGGGTTTCCGTATGCAGTCTTGAGTCAACCTGTGTGTTTCATAGTTGTCCACTGTAGGGAATGCAAGTAAATGTTGACACAGATTCCTGATGTTCTCCAATGTTGGTCTTGGCTGTAACAGGTTTGCTGGACAGAGTTTGAGCAAGATGTACTTGATGGATGCATTCCATGCAGACTAAATCCAAGTAGGTTTTTTCATGCATCCTGGATGAAGTTTGGGGACCTCACTGTTTGATGTGATGTTGAATATCCCCAGGATTTAATTATGATTTTTTGCTATTACACAAGTCTAGGATATGATGGAGCAGGAGCATGGAGGTTCTACTCAGGGGCCAAGACAGCATGCTATAAAGCTTGTCTGGATTATGTCAGACTCTTCTTGGTGGAAGATTCTGTTCATCCTTTTGATCTAATTTGGGATTCTGCTTAGGTACTTAATGCCTGAGTATCACTCCACCTCCATAACAAAGGTTCTGATTATTTTAGGGATATATGCTTGCACTGCATTTATGATCTGTGAGGAATTCGATCTGATGAACTTGAAATTTGATCTCCATGCTTGGTGTATTATGGCCTTCTACAGATCTTTACAGATCATATGTTTGTGGATGATCTTTTTGTTCCTGATTTTCCAGAGTTCGAGAATTTTATGTACCTAGAACAAGACTCTTTTGGCAGCATCATATACCCAGAAACATCTTGTGAGTGGAATTGTACTTCTTAAAGCTTGTCTCGTAACTTCTTGTCTCTCTAGCTGTGAAACAAAGTCCTCAAGGTATATCCTGTGATATCTTTGACAAACGTTCTCAACCAGAGTAAGCCAGGTATTGAAATGATTTGTATGCCTCATGTTCATTCCAATATCTCAATTATTGCTAAAGTTGGGAGTTATCAATAGTCAAATTTACAGGTCTTTGATGCTTTGTAGTTGGAAAGTGTTCTGTCTCCCAGATTGACAGTCTTATTGGCCTCCTGAAGAATAAAGGCCACCCTCTCAAGATTCTGTGAAAGAGGACTAGAGGGTTGCTCAACAGGGGAAAATTCCATTTTGGAATTTCAGCATTGGGAGTTTTCTGAATGATTCTATATACAGTTTTGTAAGTGGGGAGCTTCTTGTAAGCCCACTTGGTTTTTGTTCTTCCCTGCTGTCTTTTTCTATGTGTTTTGTCTATTCTGTTGTGTCTCTGTTTTTTTGTTATCTCCTTGTGTTGTTTGTTGCTAGCCAGTAGCATGGCTGAGTCTTCCCATTGCTTTTGGATTTGCAGTAGAAACTTGGTGTACAGGTTAGTGTTTTCACTGGCCTTTACCCACTGTAGGGAGCTGATGGAGCCAGTGAGGAAGTTGTGATAGAGAAGTCACTATCATACATGCCACTTCTGATGGTCCCTGAACAGGTGTGAGACTGGCACTATTGTGCATACCGCTTTCATGTTTTGTTTTGTGTTTTGTTTCTTTGTCCTTCATTCTTGCTTTTGTTTTTCCTTCTTTGGAATTCTCTGTGGCTTGTTGAAGTGTTAACCTTAATCTTTGATTCTTAATGAGAGATATTCTACAGATGGTTATCCTAGGGAATAGGCAGGTCCTGGCAGATTCTGTTAGGTGCTCCTGCACTTGGCAGACTTTTCAGGACTCATTTATTGACACCTTACCTTGCAGATGCAGCCAGGCCTCTGTGAGTTTTGGTATTTTGAATTTGAGTGTGTGCTTGTACTAGTCTTCTTGCTGTCATGTAGTCAAGTTTGGCTAAGTCTTCTTGTGTATGATCTGATTAGGCTAGGGTAGGCTGGCCCATGACCAATCACCTGCCTATGACTGAACACTTATTTATATCTACATCATGTGTGCTTCATTTTGAGTGACTTAAAATGTCATGGGAGACTCTACCTCAAGCTCTATAAATCATCTTTGAAGTGCAAAGGAAAAGGGTTTAGGGTTTGGCGATTTGATTTTTTGAATTCTTGGCTCCCTTTACTTTGGGGGCCTGTAATTTTTTCATTTCTAATCCAATTTTTTCAAGCCTTAGTGTGTCAGATGCGCCAAGAGGAGTGGTACAAGTTTTGTTCGGTCACTAAAAACAAGGGAGCCCTCCCCTTGGATCTGGCCTGCCCTGAGTGTGTAAATGTTCAGTCACCAGCTGGTCTACCCTACACCACCTTCCTCACAAAATTGCGGGGAAAAAAAACCTGGTCTCCAATTACTTAGGCAATTTCAATAACAATAAAAACTTGATTCAAAAAGAGAAGCAACCTGAAGAGTTTTAGTGAGGTTGGGAGTTAGATAGGTGAGTTGAATGTGAAATGAATTCAATTGAAAAAAGCAACATATATCTTACAATCAGGTCTGTAATTGATTAGGTAATTTGAATATGTAATAGATTTGATAAAAGCAATGAAATCCATAAAAGTATGTCTCACCCAAGTTTTGAGTTTTCAATTGCAAATGGTTTCCAGCTGCAGCCAAAACTTTTGAGACTTTGTACAATTTGTACTCTTTTTAAACTTCAAAGGTTCAGGATATCCTTAGCATTTTTAGGGGCCTAAATTGAGTTTCACAAATATTTGACTGCCAAAATTTGTACTGTCTGATTATTCATGCTTTACTTGTAGTGTTTTTGTTGGTGCAAAAGTTTTGCCAAAATGCAAAAAATAAAAACACAAGGGAATATATATATTTGCAATGTATAATATTGTTGAAAAAACAATAACCTATTTCCATTTTGTATTTCTCATAAATGAAGTTTTCCCATACATAATTCAAAAAAATTGCTTGAAACATGATAAATGCATCCAACAAACAAGCTTTGAGACAAACTATGAACTCCATTTGTGGAAGAATGCAAACAATTGATGTTGGTGCAAAACGCCAACAACTCCCTTTTAATTTTTATGTGTATTTTGAGGGATTTCCCCCAATTAGAAGAGCCCTAGGGCATTATGTCGGGGGGATGGGGGGGTGGGTAGCTCCCCAACTTTAATGTTCCCACGTTCCAATGGTATTTGTTTTTTTGTATGAAATGAAAAAGAGGCCAGAAATTCAAAAAAGAGTTGTTTGCGTAAGGGGAAATTGTCGTATTTGTGCGTTCTCCTAAGGTTCGGGAACATATCATCCGGGAGAGTGCTCGAGGCCACTGCATCTGGCCGTTGAGGACGATGACTCTAGTGCTGCTGCTGCTGCGGCGCAAGCGAAGCTCTGTTTTTTCTCTGAGAGCTTGTGGCAAGGATGCGAACTTCCGGGCCCGTTCGACCTCCGCGGGTGTTGATCACTATCTACGGATCTCGTCTGCAAACGCTCCATCGCCTTCTCCTGAGTCTTTTGAGCTCGCATTTTGGTCCTGATGCAGTTGGAGGTGAGAATCGGGGGTTTGTCAGAGATGGTGACAGTGCGGACTACGTTTCCTTTCTAGAGGACAGCTTTGCTGTCCTGGCGGAAAATGCGCCTCCGGTTGGTGCAGTTTCACTGCGTCAGCGCTGGAGCCAGCAACAGGCATGTCTGCTTCTTCTTCCCTCTTCCTTGCAAAATCTGTTTTTGAAGTCCTTCGTTATTCTTGTAGTGCTTTTGGATGAATCGGAGAACAAGCAAAACCAACAAGCAGAACGCCTTTTGAGTCTTGGAGGAGCCCAGGAGATTTAACTCGTTCTTGCAGCATGCATTTGGATCGTTGAATCAATTGCTGCATTTGTCATTTTCTTGTTGTTTCCCTGCTCCCCCACCCCCCCCCTGCATTTCTCTTTGCATTGAACTGCCTTTTCAGAGAATTGCTGCAATTAAATCCTGAACAAGAAATGAAAGGTGTGTCAGTGTCTCGGTTTGCATTGAACTGATTTTTCAGAGAATTGCTGCAATTAAACCCTGAACAAGAAATGAAAGATGTGTCAATGTCTCGGTTTCCTTGCATTGAACTGCTTTTTCAGAGAATTGCTGCAATTAAGTTGTGAAGAAGAAATGAAAGATGTGTCAATGTCTCTGTTCTCTTTGCATTGAACTGCTTTTTCAGAGAATCGCTGCAATCACCAAACCCTGAACCCTATGTCTCAAACTAGAAGTGGCTGGGTTGTTGGCACAGGTGGTGGAGAGAGTAATAGCGTTACAATTCCGACAGGAAGGGAACCCTGCACATGTCCTCTGTTTAGGCTACCGCAAGGTTTCCTGCTTTCCTCATTTGATTCAATCCCTGGCTTCATCTACATGTGCAAAAGATTTTGGTTCAATTGCTGCTACATTAAGCATGACAGAAGCTTGTAAACTATGCAGCTTCGACCAACAGCATTAAGAAGGCAGCAAGGATCAGCTCCCCAAGGTCTAGAATGCAAATTCCCTAACATAGCCATGGAGGTTGTGAACTCACAATCTTGGGTGACTCTACTTTCTCGCGTAAGTGAAATCTCAAACCCTGTTCTCCAGAAAGCATTAAGGATTGCTCCAGTAACTTCAGGATCAGTTTGTGATTACTCTAAAGGAAGCTCCATGCAGGTAGGGGACGAGACAATGCTACATATCCTGTCACATACAGCCATATTCGTACCTCTTCCGAATCACTGCTTTCTGCAAGTGACAGGCCTGCCTTTTACAGTGACAGCATCTTGTCAAAAGCAAATCATTCAGGCTACACTCACTTCCAGAATTGGATGGAAGGGGAAAAAATTCCAATGTCAAAGAATTGGGAATCAAAGTCTGAACACTGGAAATGATGGCTGCCGTGAATTTGCAGTTTATGGAGTTTGTCAGGAAGATGATAAGAAGGCTGGCAAAGATTCTGAGGAACATTTGGACTGTATGAGCAAGAAGCAGTGTGCAAAGAAGAAGCAACTGGAGCTAAACACAGTCTTTCTTGAATCTCCATTGACACAAACTCTCAGCTCACAAAGAAAAAGGAAGGGTTCTAAGACTGCTGAGTGTTGTAGCTCTGGGGGTGAATCTCAAGCACCTAAGAGGATTAAACTCACAGGGTCTGATGAGCCAATCCATTTCTCCAGAAATAAGCAAACAGTTGACTCTGTTTATGTGTTGCAGAAAACAAGGGCGAAAGAGATTGCCATGGGATGTAAGAAACCAAGTGTATGTCCAAGTTCTACAATATTCAGGATGAAAAGGGAAAATCATTTACCAGAGTCTCGAGATTCAGGTAAAGTTCAGAAGCATGTGAAAAAAGGAGGGGATCTGAAGACCAAAGAAGTTGGTTCAGCACATGGCAGAATTCATGAACTAACTGCAGGTTTTTCCTCCAAGCTATTGTGTTGCTCAAAACAGATAGGTTTCTCAGAATGCTTGCAAGAGTGTGACACTGTGCGTGTGTCAAGTGACGGAAATGTTCATGGTGTATTGAGGTCAAAAAAACAAGTAAGACCTTCTAGCTGGCAGAGGCGGAAGGCTCGGATGACGGAACTGCCCATCCCTGGATGTCATATGAAAAACATGGAGGCTTTAACTGAGATATGTCCTTCCACAGCTCTTGACAACAGCACAAGTGTCTATTCTGATGGAGGTGTGAATAGTATCCTTTCTCAAGCCAAATTCTGTAAGCTACTCAACTAGTGGCTGACAGGGAAAGGACAAGTCACATCATTAATCTTTGAAACTTCCTTTCAACAGAGATATTGGTGTGAATAGCTGCCCAATGGATAACAGGAAGTGCAGTTCTTGACACCATAATAAGCCACAATTCCAGCCAGTGGACAGTACATCTATCTTAGCTGCTAGATATAGGATGAATAATGCTTGGACCATGGCCTTGGGATTTTTTGAATCTTCAGTTGGCTTTATCAATGTGTTTGCAGCATTCAAGAATGATGGAAGGTCACCAAGTCCCACAGCTGAGGCTTGCACTTCTGGTCATGCAAAACTTTGTGACTCTCTGGAAAGATCATCTTGGGATGACAGAATACCCTACCACACACAGGACAGGGGTTTAAGGTGTAGGGCTTCTCAGTGTGCAAACATGGCAACCAAAGGTAGTGCTGGTGACCTTGGCAGCAAGAAGGCCATTGGAGCCCAGCTTGGTACAAGCCCAATTCTGGGTCCTTCTTGTAGGGTGATTGATCGTACACCAATTTTCTATAACTCATCTTTTGCTTGTCATGCAGGGCTTCCTGCAAACCGTATCCTTTGATCCATAGAGCCAATTTTCTGTTCACACTTGAGTCTGTTGAAGTTCAGCCACAGATTTGTCCTCTCCACTCCTTGCTCTCTCTTCTTGTCAATATGCAACTGTTTGCAAATTTGCATGTTCTGCACAAAAGATATGTCTGGAGACCTTCACTTTGATCAAAGACATTCTCAACAAAACCACACTGAGTGATACAGGAATGTCCAACCTATTTGCTGCAATTTTTAAGACACAAACCACATCAGGAACATGCTCTTCACCTTGTCCAGAAAATGTACAAGATGTGTCAGGTGGCAGATTTGAAGACTGGTTGGTCAAGTAAGTGTACAACAGACTGCATTCCATGGTCTGAGTTGCTGAGTTATGCATGTCCTTTCCTGTTTGTAGAATGTCATAGTCAAATCTGGATGTGTTGTTTCCATATATCCCTTCCTCGCCTCAAATTGTTGTCTAACCTGGTCATGTTGCTGGGACCCTATAGTGATACAAAGAAGCTTCTGAGAAGGATGGTGTGTAATGCAAGGCACTGTGGTTATGCTCGCCTTTTGCACCGCCACTGCCCACTTCCTTTTCAATTTTGGCCCTCCCAGGCTGTACAACATGGTTTGGCTGCAGAGATGCCCTCAATGCCCAAACAGCAGGTCCTATTGCCTTCCTTGTGTTTACTCATAATACGTCTTACCTTAACTACCTGCTGTTTCTAAGCTGCTAAAACCAATCTGGCTTAGTAAAATGAAACATATCACTTTCATCCCCAGCAAATGACTTCCTGAAATTTTTTGGAGCTCAATGTGTGGAGGATGGTCTGGAATGCTTAGCTCCTCTGATCATAGATGGATATTTTCAATTGCATATGTTTCCTAACTTTGGTGGGAACTTGTTTCCAATTTGTTTCTTGCTGGCAGAGTATGACACCTGAAATAGAACATGCCAGAGTGCTGGAAGAAGGATATGCCACACAAGAAGATGACATGGACATAGACTTAATCTCTTCTATAAACATAAACCCTGCAGAGTTGGGTGAAACACAGTCTCCAGGACAAGATGTGCATGGTGGGCAGTACACTGTAGACAAATCAGCAAACAAACTAACAAACCCAGGAAGCCATATTGAGGAAGATCAATTTTTTTCAGGGACGTCAAATATGACAAAAGGTGGGCATGGAGCCCTGAGATCAAGTCAGAGAAGAGCAGTCAGAGCATGCTCACAACATAAAAATGCTGCTGATGAAGGAAGAAAAAAAGCAGGATGTCATGATGAAGCTATGGTTCCTGAGCTAATAACATGCTACACAGAACATAGACAAGTGGTAGCATTCTTGTGGGCTGTATGTCGAAGCCTAGTACCAGAGGAGTTTCTGGGTTCAACCCGTGCTTGGAGAAGTCTTTGTCATAGCATTGCCTGCTTTGTCAGCCTGCGGAGACACGAAACATTTTATGTTCAACATATTCTCAATAAGCTTCAGGTGAAAGGTTTCCTGTGGTTCAATATGAGAAGGTGTGTACCAGAGAAGCCAACTAGGAATCGTAGAGAATCACATGTGGCAAAGCAGAGTGAGAAAGGTAGGCAAACTTCAGCTAGGGAAAGAATGACATTTGGGCAAATGATGCTTGAAGACTGGCTTCATTGGTTTTTTGCCAGCCTTATTGTGCCACTTATTCGGGCACACTTCTATGTCACAGAAAGTGAACATCACAGGCAGAATATTCTGTACTACCGCAAACCTGTGTGGTCCAAGATCCAGTCTCTGGCCTTGAGAGGGCTCATGTCTACTAGCTTCACAAAATTGAGCCCAACTTCAGTTGCTGCACTGTTGCAGAAGAGAGCGTTTGGGTTCTCGCAACTTCGGCTTCTCCCAAAGCATAATGGTGTACGACCTATTGCAAATCTGGGCAATCCCTCCAAGTGTGCACTTCATGTAAAGGCAGAATCGCAACCTCATAGCTTCAAGGATATTTTTGGGTCCTTCCAAATCTCAGGTCAGAATTCAAGGGATGGGTTCAAAGATTATGCAGCTGATCTGCAGCAACCCAGTCCAAAGAAAAAATCCTCCAAAACTGGAAAGAAACATGTGAGATTTTACTTCAAGTCCATCAATTCTGTTTTAAAAGATACACATCTTTGCCTCAAGTACGAACAAGGTTGTTGGCCAGAAGATCTGGGTTCATCAGTCTTTGGTTACAGGGATGCTTACATCAAGCTTCTTCCCTTTGTTATGAAAATGAAAGCTACACCAGGAGGAGTGCCACCTTTATACATGGCTGTCTGCGATATATCAAAAGCATATGATACTATCCAACAAGAAAAGCTTTGTGAGGTGGTCCAGGATTTTGTCCGCTCACCTCTATATGTGGTCTTACGCTATGCCTCCCTCTTCCCTACTGTGGGTGCTCTTAGAGTTGCCTATGAACGGGTATGCATGCGCTCTGATCACCCTCTTAATTTCCTCAACTTCTCAATGGACGTGACAGCAAAGCATTCACACTCTATTGTGCATGACCAGGTACATGGAGATTGCTCCATCATAAAGTTCAAGATTAAGATTCAATGCTCAAAGCCCTTCTGATGTGAACAATTGATCTTCAAGTTTGATGCTTATACCATCACTTGTACTGTGTACTGAGTTGAATTTCTTGCACAATTTGGGTGAGGTTGTTGCACTAAATTTCTAGTTGATCTGCAAGAGAATGCACATCTGTCCTAGGTGCTTCAACTGTGAAAGCCAGAAAGCTCAGGTAGTTTGAAACTGCCTGGAAAACATGATTTTTCAGTGGTCACTTGGAAGATTGCAGACCTGCTTGAGTGTTGACCGTGACTCCATGTGTATCAGTTTTTTCTTCCAGGCTTTAACAGTGCATGATGCATGCAGGCGGTGGTCACACGAATGATGCAAGAGCAAGTTGTATCACTGGTAAAGGAACATGTGAAGAGAAACATAGTGAAGGTTGGGTCAAAGTATTATCAACAAAAAGTTGGGATTCCTCAAGGCAGTGTGCTATCTTCTCTTCTGTGTTCACTTTTCTATGGCCATCTTGATACACACATTCTCTTTCCTCTTTTGCACAGTTCTGACACTGAAATTTCAAAGGGGTGTCCAGATCTGCAATTAGGTCATGAGATTAACATGCTTCACAAAGACAAAGATATGGCAATCTCTGGTGTTGGAGCTATGAATGTTAAGCATGCAGAGTTTTTAGAGGCAGAAGCAGAGGGAATGCTTTATTTGCTGCTGGGCAGGCGAAGCATCTCAGACAACACAAACTCATTGGCAGCAGCACCTGACAAAAACCCAGAAGCAGGAAAACCTGCAGCTAGTGATTGTATACTTTTGAGGTTTATTGATGACTCACTATTCATATCCACTTCAGAAAATATGGTGGTGAAATTTGTGGAAACCATGCACAAGGGCTTTGCTGAATATGGGTGCCATGCCAACCGAGGCAAAACAGCAGTCAGCTTTGATTTAGAGCTCACTGATGGGCAGGGGAAAAATGTGAAAAATGTTTATATGAGTGATGATGGAGCTTGTTTCATGCGCTGGAGTGGCCTACTGATAAACTGCCGCACACTAGAAATTCAAGCAGACTATACCAGGTACTGATTGCAACTCTGTTCAGCAGCCTGCATTATGGTTATGTGTAATTGCAGATGTGAGTGGGCTTGGTGTGAAACAATTATTGTACTCTGGAATTGCATGCTACTTTTTACAAATTAGAAACAACCAGGTGCCTCTTAGCATCAACTTAAAGGCACTTCTGCAGTTCAAAGATCCAAGAAACTGGATGTTGTGTGTTGCTATGCTGAGTATTGCACTCATGAGGATCAGTCTAATATGCTTTATGCACCTATTAAGTGTTGGTTTCAAGGATCCATTGCTAACTGGTTTGAGTCACTTCTGTGTCCATACTTGCAAGGGTACAGGTTAGAGCTTTTGGTTTTCACATAAAAGGATTGTTGGGCTAATGCAGATATTGTGGGGAGCACATAAAAGGGACACTGACAGTGATAAGAAAAAGGAATCCAGGAGCACAAGTTCCACATAAGCTGTGCCATTTTATGCGTGCAAAGTGCCATCCTCTACTTTATGACATCAGGATCAATTCACCATCTACGATCCGTCTCAATGCATTCCAAGCATTCTTGCTGTGTGCTATGAAGCTCCATACATACCTCCAGTGCCTTCCCCGATCAGCCCCCCATCATCCCCACTTCCTTTTCCAAGCTATTGTTGGCTCCCTTAGGTAACAGACCTCCAAATTCTTTAGACTTGTAGTCCGGTTAGAACTTTCCAGGAAGGATATTGACTCAGCTCATTGTTTGTTGTGGCCACTTTTAGTTGCATCCTTGTTAGTAGTCACAAAGAGTTCAGAGCTCAGGCATGGAGTTTTGAGGCTGTTAGATAAGTAAAGGTGCATCAGGGATTTACTGTCTACATAGTGGTTTTGGTTCAGGGCCTCAGCCAACAGTCAGACAAACAAACATGAACTTGTCAATATTGCAGGTACATGTATGGACTCTTGAAGCAAAGAATGCAAGCAACTGAAGCTAATGTGCATATGGCACTAGAAGTGAAGGAAGTGGAATGGCTGGGACTTGTAGCATTCCTCAAAATGTTGCAAAGGAAGCAGTCACAGTACCGCATACTTATCAGCTTACTCCAAACCAGGCTTCACAAGTCCAAGTATGAGACTATGCATTCCTGCCCTCATCTGTTATCCGCTGTCAGTGATGAAAGATCATCCATGTTCAAACACATTTTTTACTGATACTAATACAAAATATTGGCTCTGTTTCCTGTAGTTGCATCCCTTCCCTCATTTACTACTGGAAGGTGCTTAACAGGAAAGTCAGTCTTGAGATCTTGCTCACAGGAATGCTTGTATCTATATGGTGTCATTCTCAAGGAATGTAGGCATGTTGGTTAATGATGGTTAGAAATCCTTGTAATAAGGAAACTGTACGATAAAAAGAGTGGGCAAATCTTATTATGTGACATTGAGTTCAGGGTTTAACAGGGAGGATGCTGATGTGTTAAGCCATGATGCTAGGGAACAGTTCCAGGAGGGCAACTGTCTCCACACAATCATGCTTGGCTTTGGTTGCTCATTGAATTATAGATAACACTTTAGTGTATGGTAAAGCCTTGGAATTCTCAAAATAAGGGGCGGGAGGACAAGGCAGTAGCTGCGTCCATGATCCCTCCCACTTTTAAGGAAAAGGCATGATATGCCTCCTCTTTCCTAGAAGGAATATTCACAAATATAAGGCGACGTATAAAATACACTAGAAAATTTCTCTAAGTGCTTGACATTATGTCAACTTTTGCAGACCTTGAATGTTTTGTAGCTTTGTATGGCATTATCGTTCTGTTGTTTTTCTTTTGACGTAGGAATGATGCACAGCTTGACTGTGTTTCAATTCAAAACAAATCTTTTCTCTTTCTTCTTCCAACCATTACCCACCACCATTGTTATTTGAATCATTCAAAATAATGGGGTCTAAAGTATGTCTTTCTAGGTATTCAGATTGGAATGTTTTGCATGAAAATCTTATGATAATTTAGTTTCCAACAAGGCAATTCATTAGCAATTTTTGCATGTGCAAAACTGGTTTTTTTTATATACATGGTTTGCATAATATCTTACCGAACTTGATCCATAGTTATTGTGTAGAGTAAAACCTTGGGAGCAAAGTATTTGACCTAATAAAAATAAGATTCCACTCCATACATGTGGGAGGGCCCATTGTATGAGCCTACCTTTGTTTATTATTACAAGGGATAAAGTCTTGGGAGTAGGGCACCTATGTTTTGAACCTATAATATGTAAAGATAAATGAAATATGTAATTTCGGGTGAGGACTTGGAGTGATAATTAAGTAAATTTGGGGTAAATTTTTTTAATATGAAAAAATTAATTTATGGAATGAATTGTTCTTTAAAAGTTGAGCATAATTAATCCATGTGACGATTCAAGTTTTAGAAGTTGAACATATATAGTCTGTGCAATGACTCGCTCAATGAGATTGAGTTGTTGGATTAGAATTGACAATTTAAGCTTGGGTGACTCACATTTGATGAATCACATGGTGAATCATTGAATTAAGATGAAAATATATTCTTCGCATGATACTTTTGAAAATTGCTTGTTAATTTTAAATTTTACGTAGTATTTTAGGGTTGTTTAGCTTATGATGGAGAACAAGAAAAAGGAATTTGATGTTTACAAATGACGTGTGATGATATCCCACTAAACTTGGAGTTTTCATGTTGAAAACTCGAAGAGTTGACAAAGAAATTCAAGAATAGGTTGTAAGGACGTAGCATGCATCTTTGTATTTATTAATTCGTCACATGATTTATGATTTTTGTGTTAATGGAAATTAAATTCAACACCTATTAGTTTGGGTAAAACAATATAGAAATTCATGGATATGTAATATCCTCTGTCTGTGAAACCTATTTGTTTGTACATCTTCTTATGGGTTTTTTTGGTTCAGGATTGGTTATGAATCGTTCTATTATACATTCAAGAAGTTGGAAGTTCTAGAAGTTGAATGTCTATTTATTCAATTGAATGTCTATTTATGGTTATATTTCACTTGCTGCCTTAATTTCAGCAAAATTCGATGGTAACATATTGAATCCAACAAAAAAAATTATTTTTCTTTTCATGGCCTTGTGGTCTAAGATGTTGTTGAAGATTTGTTTTTCAAAGTCATGGCCCTCTCCTTGTATTTTCTCATTGTTTTTTATATTCCAAATAACTCCAACTACCATTAATATTAATCCATCCTTATCCCACGATGCAATTCTTGAAAAGACCAACCATTTCCAATTTGATAGTAATTTGATTTAAATTTCTATTTTAGAAACAACATTTATAATATTCTAATCATTACAAGTGCTATGATCCATCCATTGCACATGACATGTAAGTTGTTTATTTAAACATAGTAAAATATGACATCCTTTTTATTAACCCAAATGATTAAATTTTGTTCTGGTGTGAACACTTGTGGGCATTGCCTAACATGTCATAATTTTGGTTCATATTGTAATTTTCACCTCATTTACATAGCTGAAAATCATTATTTTTACCTTACCAATAGTTTCATGATTTTCAACATGCCTTTGAATATGTGGATTTGGCCTGTTAATACATAATGATAGTGCTAGAATTTGGATTCCATCCTTTGGTAATTGATCATTTACTAATTAAAAGCCTCACCTAGTGTTGACATTATAATCTTATTTTGACAAAACAATCCTACCATTTAAACATGACGCCAAAACCAAATACATTTTATGTATTTGAAATTGGAAAAGATGTATATTAAACAAAAAAATTCAACATGGTCCAAATTTTGATTTTGTAACCCAACTTCAAGTTTTTATTTTTATTTTTCTAAGTCGTTGCAATATCTACTATTTCTTAAAAACATTTTATCTAAATACTATCATACACTTTTACAGGATGAAAATTTCTTTTCCTTGCATCTTTTTTTCCTTGTAAATTTTTTTAAACCTCACAATCAATCCAATTGTCATCGATGCCTTGTGTGACAAGTGAGATGCATAAACAAGTTTAGAGTCAAAGAAAACAATTCATAATTATGTATGTCATGATACTTTGGCACATGTTGCATCACCATATGATTTCCATGGTCACTTGTTATACCTCCTCGGTCCAATTCTTTTCATTATCACATGATTTTGGAATGAACAAACTTGATTCCACTGACAATAACTATCAACAACTTAATATTATAATCTATGATAATTTTTAATGTGAATTATTCTTGACAATTTGAGGGACATATACTTGGGTCCTAACAATGGAACTAAAAAGATGTATAAACAAATGAATTTCATGGACCAATATATGTATGTAAATTTGTTACACAGCCATGCTTTTTAGCCAAAAAAAATCGGCATTGAATATAATTTCCATCAACCACACAATCATAATCATTTTGTATCTCTATCAAGAAGTTTTGGTCGTCAAATCTAGACCCAACTAGGTTTTTGTTTAGCACATCAACATTAATATGCTTCAATATCCTAGGGTGGTGCCTATCATAAAATTGTAATCTTCCAAGAAGTCTATATCCACATACCGGACATGTCATTTGGATTTGATATAATCACCAACCACTCAAAAGGCTAATATTCAATTTGTGAAACAAAAAACTTGTAATCCAAGAATTGCCACAAATGTAAAATGCCCACACCAAAGCATAGCATTCACCCTCCATAAGGTGGTATTTTTGTTGTGAATCAAACAACACCTCATTGACATACACAATAACTTGTTCTTACCTCCCAATCTTATGTGATAAAAAAACTCCAACCCCATGCATAGACCAGTCCACATTTAGAATAAATGTTGTAAAGAAATCAAAACATACCATCAAAAATGTCTGCACAAGTTTTTGTTTTAACAAATCAAATGATTTCTGACATGCAAGACTTCAAGAGAATTTTAAGACCTTCATTAAATAGTGGAAGAACAATGTTGACATAACGTTTGATCAAATGGTGGTAGTATCTATTAAGCCCCAAAAATGCTTTGAAGAGCTTAAAACCAATAGCTTCATTACAACCTATAATTTTCAAGGGTTTAGTTTCACACAATCCTTATTGACAATGTGCCCCAAAAAGGTAAGGTTTTTAGCTCCAAAACAACATTTGGTTGGGCTAAGTTTTAGACTTGTTTTTCTTAGGTGCTATAATACTTATTTGAAGATGTATCGAATGTTTCTCCCATGATTCACTACAAATATTAACATCATCCATGAAAATCTTGAGAACATGTTTGGTCCACTCTCCAAAAAAATTTGCCATACTGTCGTTGAGAATGTGTTTGTGGCGTTTTTCAATCCAAACATCACCTTCCTCCCATGATTCACAGCAGATGTTAACATCATCCATGACAATCTTGAGAATATGTTTGGTTCACTCTCCAAAAACTTTTGCCATGTTGTCTTTGAGAATGTGTTTGTAACCTTTTTGAATCCAAACATCACCTTTTCATCAAAGTACCTTTTTTTTTGTCACAAACTTTTTTTCATATTTATAGCAACCATTGGGATTGGGACTACAATCTTGATTGTAGATCCAATGCACTGAACCATTCAAACTTCCCAAGTTATGTGATGACATCTCCAACAAGGGGCATCTGGAAAGCAAATATTGCCTAGTTTGCATGTTTAAAGGTATACAAAATCTCCTAGAACAATCTTTTTTGACAAGCAAAGGTGAATGGCAAGTATATTTTGAAATGTTCTTTTGCATTTTCCCAACTTGATCATTGGATGAATATGCTTGTTTACCCTCCATCTCTTCCCATAATGACAATTGACCGAGAGTCATCTTGCATGGTGGAAATCCCTTCTTATCAATTGAATGTTCCCTAACCATACAATTCCATAGCTTTCCTTTGTGCCAAGCAAAACATCCTATAATTGTTCAAGAACACTCCATGTAGAGATCCTGTTTTTGTTGCATAATGAAAGATGGATCAATTTTGAGTTTAACCCTAATATCTTGCTGACACTCATCAAATGGAATACTCCTTTGTAACTTCTCATGATCACATAGTCAGCTTGATTAACACACTTCACAGCAACATTTTCAACTTCTCATGATCACATAGTCATCTTGATTAACACACTTCACAGAAACATTTTCAAGGTTTGAAAAACACATAGTTGTAAAACAAACATCATTAGTTTTGTAAATCATTGAAAGTCAATTGTAATGAATGCCCATTCCAGGCCAATGAAGTTCCTTCATTGTTTAGAGCTCCACATTGTGTTTATTGTTTGATGTTAAAATTCCAAAGTATCACCCCCATTCTAGGAAAGAATTGGTTTGTGTTCTTTATGTTCAAAGTCAGGGACAAACAAATCACATGGTTGATTGTCATTGTGGCAACACGTAGCCATCCACGTAGTTATTCAAATGACAGTCTGGTGATGATTTAGGTTTCAATGACAAGAGGACATAATCCTTGTGTTAACTCACTTTTCCTTTGGTTCCAATTTTCCACTATCATCAATAATAACAAACATGCATAAAGGTGCATAATCCCGATCCTATTTTTCAAAAATAGGCTTGAATGGAATGACAAAAGACATTCAATAAAATAGGACACCTACAGTTAATAAAATCTGCCAAAACCCAGATTACACCCTGCATATTTCCCACTGGTCCTTAACGATGAACCCTACATCCTCTAGAACTTAAGTCTCCAGATACAGAGCTCACAAGCAGCAAACCATAGGGCCCTCAGAACCATAGCAACATTTGTATATTACACTCCAAATCAATCTGCCATGACAGCAAATATTTACCTTCTGTAAGTGCATTCTTTGGCATAGTAACTTTGCAAAAACATCAAAGAATCCAAACCCTGGGATAGTATAAAGAGGACAGTAAAATGTCCAAATGGGAAATAGGAAAGGAACAAGGATAAAGAGAAGGCAGGGCTGGTTCAACCATAGCCAGAAAGCTCCCATTATACTGGACTGTCCCTGTCCCTGCCATTTAAGACATTAGAATCTCACACCATGCAAAGGAGGGTACAAAATGGCATTACGTGTTTCATGTCACCATGTTCAGTTACATGATGACATTGGCTACAACTAAAGTTCAATGACATGGCAGCTTAATACAACATCCTCGCATTCTGGTAACCCATTGATTGAAGTTGTAACAAGCACACCCCCACCTCCACTCCCAGCTTTCTCTGTGTTCAATACAAGAGTCTTCAGGCCCCTGCCAACCACATACAACTGTTTTCCAATTGCCACCAGCCTGCACCACATAGGCTTAAAGTTAAATCTCAACAATACAGAATCTTCCCCTCTGCGTGTGGAAAATCTTAAATCAATTCAATGTGGGTTTGCATTCTTGACACTCAGGGGGGTGTCTCCTAATGCCTGCTCATATGTGCTCTTCTCACTTATCAGTATCTGCAACACTTCATTGATCATAAATGTACTTTAACCCAAATGTGATTTAAGCCTGATTAGTTCACTATCCCTGGGACTTTATTCAATCTTCAGCTAAATGAGGAAGATCAGGTATAAGAATCACACCGGCAAGGCAGTCGAATGGACTGAGGAGAGAAGCGGCCAACTCGGCTCCACTCGCCTGAGTCCTTATCAAGCACCATGAGCTTGATGCCAAAAGTCTGGTCAAGCATATAAACATCACTTTCTGTAACAGCAGTAGGGCCACACCATTTCTTCATTAATTCATTGTCAACAGAAGCCCATGCACTCTCAACAGGGTCAAATACAGCTGCATATGATCCCATGTATGCAGCACGAGCACTGACGTGTCGGACATAAATCTTTCCATCAATCACTAGCGACTCCCCTAAATCGGGCACAACATTTGGATCCTCACGGGCAAACCATTGATTTGTCTCTGGGTTGAAAACTTCCCATGAAGTTAGAGGCCCAGCAGATGCTCCCAATCCACCAACTGCATACAAGCGGCCACTAAGAGCACTGCTAACAAAATGGCAACGGGCCATTTCCATTGGGGCAGCTTCACTCCACTCATTTTTTATTGGGTCAAATTTGTAGACTTCTGAGGTTGGGTCACGAAACTTTGCACCCCCACCCATCACATAGAGTTCCCTTTCCACAACAGAGCAAGTTACTCCATACCTGTCCCCAAACAGCACCAGTGTTAAGAGAGGAATGAAAAGAAGAGAGCCCAGAAAGAGAACCTGACACTCAATTGAGTAGAGAATTATTCATGGAGTTCTACTTGTGACAAGTCCTAAGCTTCATATGGTTTAACAGACCTGGAAAAATTTTAATGCAACATGTGAATACATCAGGAGGTATAAGAACATGTGTTACCTCTGCAAACAATCACCAGGCATCCCTGGCAGCTCCTTCCAAGTGCGGGATACAGGGTCAAGAATGTGCCAATGCAAGCATTCAGAATAATCCCGGCTGAAGGCATAAATCCAACCCTCACTTAGGCCTAGGCGTTTCCGCAGAAAATAGTACGATTCACTTGCAACCATATCTCTCCACTTGGTGCATACACAGCGTAAGTTAAGATGGTGGCGGCGAGGTACACGCGCCAAGCATTGCAATGCCAAGTCATTTGGCAAGCCTGGAATCAGAACCAATTTATTATGACTTTCCATTTCCTCATTCCCTGCATTGGGCAACTCCTTAGGCGAAATTTTCCCAATCAAAAGAGTTGCCAGGCACCCATCCCCCTCAGCCATTTCTCCTGCTGTCATCAATCATAAGAGGCAAATGTACACACTGCTTTCATTGAAACAATTGTTGGGTATTCCACAACAGAGAAACAAGCCAGAACTGAATTTCAAAACATACTTCTATATACCTCATAAAATCACTTTCTGTTTGCTCTCATCTCAGCAGCAATTTTAGGCATCACAACATAGTACTCTGCCTAAACTAGATACTTATAACATCAAAAGATGAATAATCATCAGAAGGAGAATACATAGCTCTTAATTCAGTCATAATTCCCATGCTTGAACAATCGTCACAAATCCTAGACCATAGAAAGGGATTTCACTAGACTGCAAACATTTTGTAACATGTTTGCAAAGCAGCTGTTTGTGGCAAATTGCATGCACAATTTTTAAAAAGTGCAGAAAAGATTCATGAAATACACCTGTACCTATATCTTGTCCAGATATTTGCAGACAACATTCAGTGCAAACTAGAAACACAGTTATCTGGAACATTCATTGCAGCATCCACAAAAAAAAATTCCAGGTATTTTGCAAAGGAATTTTGGGTCAGTAAAGTTTCTAAACATGTTGGAGACATCTCTCAACTGCCTGACTGATCTCATCTAAATAAATGACTTCCATGGCAATGAGAAAGTGAATTAGGTACTTTGGTGGAAGAAATTTGTCAAACTGGAACAGCAGCTGCTTCTTCAGCATAAAACTGCATGGCTAAAAGAGTCCCAAACCCTTGTTCAGGATGATGACTTGATATAGGGTATCAAACCCCGAACTGATTCTGCCTGCAATTGCAATGGCTTTGGCTATCTTGCTCCACACAGAAGTTGAACTGGTAGCACACCTCAATCCTTTGCCTGAAACAAAGCTTCTGTCCTATCCCTCTAAAAATTTGTTCCTCTTTTCTTACCACTTGTGTTGATCTTGTCTAAATCAATGACTTCCATGGCAATGAGAAAGAGAAATTAGGTACCTTGGTGGAAGAAAGTTGTCAAACCAGGACAGCGGCTGCTTCCTCACCACAATACTGCATGGCTGAAAGAGTACCCAAACCCTTGTTGATGATGACGACTTGATATAAGGTACCTAAACCCCCAAAACTGATTCTGTCTGCAACTGCAACGGCTGTGGATCTCTCTTGCTCCTCACAGAAGTTGAACTGGTAGCACGCCTCAATCCTTTACCTGAAACAAAGCTTCCGTCTTCCTAACAAAGAAAATCTCTAACCCTAAAAAAAGAAGCCCTTCTCCAGCTCAAACCCTCACGAAGCTCCAAAACTTCCCCCATGTCGCCACAAACATAATCAGGACTCGTCGATCTCAAATCGTCTCACATGTCAGAGCTATTGCATGCGACTTTGAGGAACCCTCGACAAGATCTTCTTCAAGCCTTTCCAACAAAAAAAGACAAACCCTAACCCTAGACAGTGATCAAATCGTTGCTGCGATGAGCCACAGGCTGGCGACGATGCGTACAGTTTTCGTTACAGAACAAGAACAAGAACAAGTGAAGCTCATTGAATCTCTCTCCCTGGCAAAGAAAGCTTTCACTATTCCTGACTGCATCAAGAATTTCCACAAAACCCACAACAACAAATTCAACAACACAACCGGAACAATTATTTACTGCAACCCAAGGGAAAACAATTAAACGCTCCCAATGATCCAAAAAACTTTAAGACATGATTATGTCTTTGTTTGTTTCCAGAAGAAATTCTGTTGTTGTTGTTGTTGTTGTTGTTGTTGCAGAAAACAAATTGTAAACTAATAAGTGTGACAAAACTAGGGAGAAGAGAGAGTTTTAAATTGCCCCCCAAGTTACCTCCCTAACAATGAAGCTATCTGGAAAGTCATGCCCTGTTTTCACCCCCTGTTTGATCCCTATCCACTGTAAAAGCATACCCCGTTTCATCCCTTGTTTCACCCCCTTATCCACTGTAAAGTCATGCCCTGTTTCATCCCTTGTTTCACCCCCTTATCCACTGTAAAGTCATCCTCTGTTTCATCCCCTTTTTCACCCCCTATCCACTATAGAAGTCATGCCCTTTTTTCACCCCCTGTTTGATCCCTATCCACTGTAAAGTCATACCCTGTTTCATCCCTTGTTTTACCCCCTTATCCACTGTTTCATGTCTAGTTAGCAGTTGTTTGTAAAGACAGTCAACCTTAGATAAAACTCAAAACTGGGGATCAGAAGTAGAAAGTGTACGGGCGGATAAACTTCAACCTAGAAAAGAAAAAGAAAAGCATCAACAAGATTCTGAGGAATCATCTGCCCACCCAAAAAAAAAAAAAAAAAAAGAAGGGCAGGAGGGTTGATACCATGGCACTTTTTGAATTGACACAAGTTGCCTACAGTTATTTGTAGGGCCATACCCTGTTTCATCCCCTGTTTTATCATATATCCACTATTTCATGCCTAGTTAGTGGTCATTGGTAAAAGTCACGAAAACTGGGGATGAAACTCAAAACTGGGGATCAGAATCTAATAAGTAGATGGGAGGATTAAATTCAACCTAAAAAAAGAAAAGACCCCAAAAAAAAAAAGCAACAACAAGATCACTGAAGTACCTTGGCAGCTTCCACACATGACTATTGATTAATTAATTAATTAAAAAAACCATTTTGACAAATAGAATACTCTTGAACATTCATTTATTCACAAATTCTTGTTATCTGAAGTTATTTTTTTAATTGAAAATTTCAACATTTCTGAAAATAATATATATAATTAATGTTGAAGCTACCAATGTGGTAGTAGTAGTAGTAGTAGTAGTAGGGTAGTTGATGCTTGATACACAAGCCAAATAATAGTATCGAATAATAACAATAATACTTAGTATTGTGGGCATGTGTAGTGTGCCCAAAATTGAATGAATTTTGAAAGGGAAAATAAGGCTAGATGTTCTTCTTTGAGGTGCATGTGCCCTCGGGGATGATACATCCATTTAGCACCCAACGGAAAGTTCTACAATCATCCCAAGAAGGATCAATAGACCAACCTTTTAAGACCTTTCAAAGACCTTTCTACTATGTCAAAGCACTTGAAGAAAATTTTGAATCGAATTGGAGAACTCCTTATATCTATGAAGAAGACTTGAGAAGAAATCTTACATCTACTTCATAAGAATGGGAGGGTTTAGGGTTTGCATTTGTAGTCACTTCAAGCAATGCTTCATTTCAATTCAAATGGTATGGTTTTTATTTTGTTTTGTTTTTTTCCTCATAGGATCATTTCACTCATCCATTGATCATTCCTTAATTTGTTTATTTATTTTATTCATTTGTTTCAAATAGGGTATTTTTTTGATTATGTCATTTCACTACCCATTCATTCCTTTTGTAATGAATTTGTTAACTTGTTCATTTGTTTCAAGTTAGGGTTCTTTCGTTTTGATGTTCTCATTTCACTTTTTCATGTGAGAGTACAATATTTGATAAAGAAACTTGTGGAGATAATAATACTTGAAAAGTATGGAAATTTTGGATGAACAAAAAGCGTGTGAAATCATTGGGAACTTTTGGCACATCATTGGGGATATAGCTACATAAAATGATTGGAACATCATAAGGAACAATTGAAGAAATCATTACAAACTTATGGAACAACAACAAGGTGAACTTATTGATATCATTGGGAACATTTTTAACATGTTGATGAGGGGCACCTATTTTTCAACCAAAATATTCCTTGTTATGGCCAATAAAAGAAACAACGAAAATCATTGTGTTGACTTGAAGATGATATGGTACATTGTTTTTACGTTCATGTAGATGATTACATCCTCATCCTCATATGTACTCATTCATTTGTTCTCATTTCTACTACCTTTATTGGCCATCTTTTATTGTATTCAATTTTTGTTATAAGTTTATTTCACCCACAAATGAACTTTAGTTGTTCCATTTGTACATAAAACCTTGAGGGTTTTGCTTTCACAAAATTGCTTGTTGATGTTGGCAAAGTTACACATCATATTTTTCAAAACTATTGTGAGTTTCCATAAAAGTAATTCCTAAAACTTAAAAACAACATAATATTGGGGTGGTAAGAAATTTCACCCGTGACATTTATTTAATTAGTGGTGAGAAAAGTTATGATTTCATTTTATCATATATTATTTTTAGTGTTTTTCTTTCACCATAATTATTATTTTAAAATAATCATGTCCATATTTGTGCGCACATTAAAAGTGACCAAATACCCTTTTGAAGGGGAGATATATTTTAGGAAACTTTAGATATAGCCTTAACTAAAAAAAGGTTATCATCAATGATTATGTATGGTTGTGCCATAATTACAAAATGATTTTGAATTTGATTAGAGGAAATGTGGGCAAGGGATCTAATTCTAACTAGTTTTGCCCACGCCATTGTTGGATTCATATACCCAAAATTAGAAAAAGTTTACATGTGTCCATACATTTTAATTCATCTTGGTCACATTTTAACTATAGTTATTATAATGACCATCTTGTCTTTTGAGTTGACCCATTGTCGCCTTCTTGATTATAAGTTCTCATATAAACCATCATAGTGCATATTTATTTTATGTGCGTATTTAAATAACCACAAGGTTAAAGCTTTAACAAGTTATTCAATTAGCTTTCATTGTGTATCTACAATGCATGCACAAATTCAAAATGTTTATTTTTTAATGTTTTTATTATTGTTTAAATGTTTTGTTCGCCTTGAATAATTACACATGCTTGTGTTTTATACATGTATATGTATTAGGTTTGCATGATCAATGGCATGTAATTTTCTCCATGCTTGGCTTTTACACATGTCAATAAGTTAATTTGGAATGTTATAAACAAGGGGCTTGAAAGGAAGGGGAATGACTTGTATAAAAACATATCATTCAACAATATTTGACTCCATATCGTTACTTAAGCTTCATAATGTGAAGCATTGGCATTAGGTAGTTCATTTGATAGCCAATCCATACAAAATGCATTGTCACTTTCTACATGAATGTCGCAAGTTGGAGGAGATCTAAAGGAAATAACAATAATGATGGGTTTCAATGCTTGTGAATTGGCTCTCGTATTATTTGACCTTTTAGTTAAAGTTGAATCAAAAGTGTATTATGAAGTAAAGCTCAAGGCCTGGACCACTTCCAACATCTTTAATGTTCCATAAGTAAAGCTTTCATTATACATCCTTTCCATTACTAACTTCACAAACATTAGGATGTTCCATCAATCGAAGCCTTGGGGAGGAGAACAAATCATCATGTGTAGAGCGCAATTAAATGTTGGGCAAAAAATTGACCCAACTCTTTTGCTAAAATACTAACATACTCTAAATCACATAGGGGATAAAGATTAGTTGATAATTACCCATCTTGTATGTGTGTTAAGAGATTATCCATTAATGGTATGTTAATTAGCTTGAATGCTCATGGTTTTCATGAGTGTTGGATGTGAATTTATTCTACTCAAATATCTACCATGACCACCATACCCTGGTGGGACGTGCAAACTTTGAATTTAACCTTTTAAGTGTTAAATATTACAATTTTGAATAATTTTTTTGATTTTGGACTTAAAGATTTATTATCTTGGTACATGAACTTTAGTCATGTCACAATATTGATTCAAGTTTTTTTACAATTACATCTATGTGTTATTTATGATAGTTTTACATTGTTAATTTTTTTTTTGAATTTAACACATTCTTTGATGTTGATAAATGAATGGATTATCCAAGCTATGCCATTCCTATTTGGTTAGTATGGGTTTGGTTTTGTGAATTGTGCAAGTTTTGTTTCCAATAGATTTGTTAGTTTGGTATGAATATATATACCTTTTATTAAAAAAATATTGTTTAAGGTAAAATAAGTCTTGTCCTCATGGCCATGGGGAAGGTTACATGGGTTGTCCAAACTTTTTCCTATAGGTTCATATATTTTATCTTGAAGAATTTTTAATTCTTTCAATCCAACCTATTCCAAATTTGTTAATTAAACATTTAAAATTGGGCTTAGTTCACAACAATATGAAAATTACACCAAAAATCAATCTTGATTCAAAACAACCTTTTATATTCATATTGTAAACAAGTTATAGCAAATGATGAATGTAACCTTTCCACCCGCAAATGTTTTTAAAGAAATTTGTAAAGTCATTATAATTGAATGTCATACAATTTTAATTAAATGCACACATTTATGGTTTTGAAGTTAAATCAAGGTGTGAGATTATGTGATGTTGATTTTTGGATCATTATCAATGATGAATATGATGGGGATGGGACAAAAGATGATAATATAAAGTTTTTTCTTATAAAACTAGGATAATACAAGGAATTTGGTGAATGTAATCATAAGGAATTCAAATGGTACAATGAAAATGAAATTTGTTCAAACCTTTTGAAAACCATTGATAATTTCAATTGGTAATCAAGCTACATTATCAATTTTATAAGCTAAATAATTATCAAAGAAGATTTTTTTTCCTTTTCCAATAACATAATTTGTTGCATTGTCCTATTTTGGTAATATTTTAGCCATTTTCCCAAGTAAGACAAGTACAATCATGTGTTGCTTTAACTTCTAATATAGTCAATTGTCTTTTAAAAACATTGACAATGAAAGAAACATGTGGTAATGAATCCGTGGTGGGAACAACCAATTATGTTTTGGAATAGGCTTTAGTTAAACTTGTACCACCCAATGAAACAACATTTTGCCTTATGAAACAACTTTAAAACTATAATTTATTTGCTAAAACCTAACTACTCCATTTGTGCCTAACTTTTGTTTAGGGTCTATGACACTTATCAATTGTTGTTCTTAATATTGTTTCTTTTTTACACAAGTGGAATTAGTGTTCTTGTGCTCTTTTGAAGCTTCATAATTTATTTGTGTTTTGTGATCATTGAAATTCTTCCAAACTTTGAACATTTCAATGTTTATTTGTTGATGTTTCAAGTGATTATTGTGAAACTAGTCATGTGTTTTGCATTAGCTATAAGAAACGTGCATCAAACCTAGTAGTGTCATTGTTGTTCAAGCTTTGATCTATAATTGCATATGCAACTACCTCTAAGCATTCAATTGCATGACTTGACATTCGTCATGCATATTAACTATTAAGAGGTAAGGTATTATTTGTGTTCCTCAATATTCAAGTGTTTTCTATTATCACATCAAACACTTTCCATTTGCACTTGTTGTTTATGTGTTGTAGTTTGTGTTGCCATTTGCAACTTGTTTTGAAATGAACATGTCAATTGAACCTTCACTTTTTGAAAAGTTTGATGTTCAACCTCCTTAATATCAAGGTGACATGCCTTCACTTCATAATATTGTTGTGATTCATGCTTTGTTTGGTAGGTTTGTAACCACTACTACACTAAAAGTTTGTGAATGCAAATTTCAAGATCCTTATGGTCTATCAACACACATTTTGTTGATTCCATGTGGTCATAAGTTTGTTCCATGGGCCTTCTACAAACCAAATGTTGATAAACCTATTCCTTTTGAAAATGAAGAGGTTATTTGTTGTATCCTTTGTCATTTTCTTTTGTTTTGGGTGGGAATGTTATAAGATAAAAAAAACCTAAGTCCAAAATGGGTTAATCTATTACAAAATAGAGAATGGGACTTCAAAGATTAGCATTTTGAATATGTTGAAAACAAATAGATCAAGGTGATATACTTTGATGAGGGACCCATGGATGATATTTTCATCACATAAAACTTATTTGAACATATCTTATACCTTTTATGATGAAGAGTTTATTTTTCCTTATGCACTACGACTTTGTTTTCACAACTACATTTAACATTTGGATTAGGAAAGGTGCACTTGACACTTTGGTTCTTCTTATCAAAAATTTGACTTTGGATTACAAACCAAACCATATGACAATTGGTTTTTTTGAGACAAAAAAGATTGTTGGAGTTGGTTTTATTGATCAATTGCAAGTTTTGCTTGAAGAATATGGTCTTACAAACAAAATCATATTTTATGTCAAAGACAAAAAAAACAAATTGATCTATTTAATGAAAATTGTTTTCAAATCGATTGTGAATTGTGATGTTTTGGGGATTTCGACACCATTTGAAGCTAATTGTTTTGTCCATGTTTTTTTGAAGGCTTACTAATACCCCATTAGGTCAATGAAAAGGTGAATTCTAGTTTGTAGCCAACGAATATTGAGGTTACCAAAGTTGGGTGGTTTTTGCAAAATTTTAATTTTAATTCTTTAAATATTCTTAAATCAAAGAACTATCAATTCAATTCTTTGGAAAAAAATAGAATCAAAGAGCCAATGATTTTCATGAAAGAATGAACAATTTTCTAAAATTTTTTTTGACTTTTTCATAAATTTTGAAAACCGTGGTTATATACCAAAATCAATTATTTGAATTTTTGACAATTGGTGGGTAAGTGGGTATATACATGGGTTGGTAACCGATGGGTATCTATCTTTCATTTTAAGAACCACCCAACATTGAAGGCTTCTCAATTTGCAATATAACATGGCCAATTGTTTTTGACAAAGATAAGGTGGAATCGGCAAAGGCTCAAGTTTGGATGCATGTTTGTGGCCATGAAAGTTGAGTACATGAATGAAGACAAGGCTTTGTTTTGAAAGTGGTTATGTTTCAGCAAGCCCTATAATTTTGGGCTACAATTCATGTATGTTGTAACCATCAAACATTGGCTTTGTAAGGCAATTTTATTCCAATGGCACAAACTTGGGTCATTACAAAAATCATTGTCTAAGCCTTGTATCAAATTGTGAACTCAATCAATGTTGTAGTAATTAACAGTTAACTCCTTAATGATGTGATTGAAAGTGCAATGGGTAAATGAATAATGTGGTGGCTCATTTTTGATGTGATGGTGCCTTTTCCTTGGACACCTATAACAACTCATGAACATGTCAATTTGTCAATTGACACTTGGTTCTATATTAACAACTTGATAATGAAGGTATGCATGTAATTATTTTTTAAATAAAAATACATCCACTTTTAACCATGGATTTATGAAATCCAAAAATATTGATTGGTCATTTGATTGAAATGTTAATAAATTGAAAGGTTCATATTGAATCACATTCCAAATTATTTGTAATGACTCACTATGTGGTGTAAAATGAAATAATAAACTTCTATGTTAAACTTTTCTCTTAGAAATCATAGCCAAATTTTAACTGACTTTTGGATGACCAATTGTGAGCCATATTTTGATTAGTACATAACATTATTACTTTTCCTTAAATTTCAATTTTTTTCCTAATTGTGCATATATTTGGAATATCTACTTGGATCCTATTAAGATGGACTTTATTGCTTTTAATGCATGGAATTTATTACCACTTAAACCAATGGCACCACAACAAATTACAAATTTAACATTGTAAAATGGACTTTTTGTGAACTTTTGCTTTAAAAAAAAGAGTCACACTATTGTGCATTTACCCAAGTCAACCATAGCATCAAATTGACCTAGGAGAGGCTTGACTTGGAAGCTTAAATAACTTGTCCCCCAAGTTCAATTTGATGCACATTACCTTATGCTAGCAAGTAAGATGAAATACGAGTCATATGTATTTGCTTCATTTTTGGATGTGTTCATGCATTTGATTGAAAGAGGGTTCACATGATGTTGGTTCTTTGAGTGCTTTATCCCAAATTCAAGGATTTATCTATTGTGAGCAATTATGTGTATTTGCTTCATTTTTGGATGTGTTCATGCATTTGATTGAAAGAGGGTTCACATGATGTTGGTTCTTTGAGTGCTTTATCCCAAATTCAAGGATTTATCTATTGTGAGCAATTATGTGCAAAGAGGAAAAATGACAATTGCACCAACAACGTATGACTATGTAACCCTAATCCCCCTTTTGACATTGGTTTATTGAAAAGTCCATTATGTTGCAAATCCAACAAGAAGTTCTATTGCCCAATAACTACCGCCTCTCGTTGTGTTTGATGTGAGACAACAATCTCTAGATGATGTCGTAGTCAAGCTAGGCCATCGTGTCCAACATAATGGGCAAGGACAAGACCATTCCATGACATCAAGGTCTGGGGTGGCAGATTCACGATTAAAAGACAATTCATGTTCAACAGACACATTCTGGTCACTGTTACAAGTGTATGATCATCACTAGAAGTTTATGTCATGTGACGTGGTCAAGAAAACAACATAATCTGCCACCCCAGACCTTAATGTAGCTGACAGGGATTTCACTGCACAAAAAACACCAATGCTACACATAGTGGTACTCACTTTGAATGAATTAACTTGGGAATTTTCTTTTTCATGCAGTCCAATTTAAACAAGAATGGAATCACACTGCACATGTACCCATCTGGCATTCTGCAACAGGATTGCACTAACAACACTTGACAAACTGCTAAAGTTACACACACGGACAATCTACAGTTCTGGTAACAATGTGCCCATATAGTGCTGATAGCTTGTTGGCACCTCTTGTTTGAGAGTGATTGCTGTCAGATCATCCACTAGCTTTACTGCAATGACATACAGTCCTGGTTCATAACTGCATGCACAATGATTTGAGGCATTCACATGAGAAATGCCAACCTTTACTATGACACCAAACTTTCCTATGCCACATGTATGTGGCTTACCCATCACAAGGAAATGCTGCAGCATGTCCACTCCTGTTGAAAATCTAACATTCACCCATAGGGGTTGTGCTCAGCCCTTGTCTTTAAGCAATCCACTACTACCCTTGGGGTGGCAGTGGTGAAACCAATTGGGGCGCATCATTTGTTGACAATTTCTGCTTCAATTCAAAAATCTCCACCTGAAACGAAGATATTGACAGCCTTCTTTTAGTTTCCAGATCATCCCTCTCAAAACATGAAGATTTTGGACAATAAAAATGCACTTTTGTGCACTGCCCTGATGTCTACCAATTGCACTCTCATGACAGTGTAGAATAATAGAACTCAGGTCAAGTCTCCTTCAAGAGCCCATCAGAAAGCTCCTCACGCTTTAAACCCTAAACCCTAAACCACCAATATACGGAGTAGTCCCATTAGCTTAGAGGCTGTGACTAAGTTGGAAACACTGAGAACATCATCCAGAGTGAGAGACACTGAGGAAATGAAAAAAAAATTGTACCGAAAAGCCCAAGAGTTTTTCTGTGTACCTGTAACTGAAATGCCCTTGAGCGTTCTCCTGCCAAAACCCCCCTTGTAGTTTGCAATTCCTGCAAAAAATTATGAATTGGAAAGGTACCTAATTTATTAGATACTTGAACTACAGGCATCAAGATGTGATAGGAGAAAATTGGAGTCTTCTGAGGTGGGTGGGTTTGCACATGATCGTGATTTAAGCTAAGGATTTGGTAGCTCTCATCATGCTCAATGCAAATTAGGACTGTATCATACCTTCTGAGTATCCTCAACGACAGCTTTAAGAAAGGCAAGGTCATGTTCCAGGCGTAGATTTTCAGCATGTACTACATTACAAAGGTTGTTGGAGTCTTCTTGTGCCTGTTCAGCAGCAGCTACGCGGTCCTTAAGCTCCTGCTCTGCCTCAAGTGCACTGGCCAACTGGAGCTCAATCTTTTGCTTGCTATTCAACACTGATGCCAAATTTTTCTCTGCCTCCTCTTTACCTCGGACTGCAGCTGCAAGCTCCCCCTCAGTGCGCTCATTCTTGCGGACAGCAGCTGCCAGCTTCTTCTCAAATTTTCTTTGGATTCTGTTGATGAGGAAGGCCCGCTGGTCCACAGAATCAGCATCCTGAAGCTCCATTAGGAGCTCAATGTCAGAATTTCCGTCAAGGGTGGTCCTAAAAGCTTCAGACAGATATCCAGTGTTCCTTGAAGTGGGTGTGTTTGCATTTGCTTCACTTGCACTTGACCTTCTTCTTGCAGATCCGGTTTGTTCGGAGCTATCAAACACCATAGCTTCAAGTGAAGACTGTGTCCTACTGGAAGAATTTGTAAGCCTTTTCATCTTCTTCATGTTGCTTGATTTTGGGGATGCCAGTGCAGCTGCAGCTTCACCAAATGTGTTTTCTGCATCTCGGTACTGTGCTTCCGAAACCTTGACACAAAGGCAAACAACTCATGATCAAGAACTTGTTTTAGCTCATACCAATCTTCTTCTCTCTGCCAGAAGCAGTAGCCATTGGTGCACACCCGTCACTTCTTCATAGCCAATTTCAGTTAGCGCACTACTTACCTTAGAGTCCTGTGAAGGTGTACTCATAACTGACGAGCTTCCTTCCATTGACTTAGATGATGCATCCCGTCGCCGAATGCTGGTCTCTTTTGCTGCTGCTGCTGCTGTGTGCATGAGTGAAAACCGCTTCCGGAGGGGAATCAGACCAGAGATGGACATATCTTCCATTGCTTGGAAAGGTGAAGAATGGTGGTGGTGGTTGTGGTGATCACTCACAGGCAATTGTTGTTGCGTTTTAGAGACTTTGACACAAGCACATGGTATTCCTGCTCCCCTCAAAGATGAGTATGGCACTACACTGGCTGCTGCTGCTGCTGCACTACCCCGACTCTCACTCAATTCTGCTGCTAATCCTGAACTACTACTCCTCGGAGGACTTGCTGGTGTAAAATACTCTGATGGTGGAATGTACAGCACTTGCACCTGTGCACAGGTCATCATAATTCCGTAATGTTAAATCTAATGACTTCCCAGAATCAATGATGGAAAGAAAACAAGACATGAAACTGGGAGTTTCATCAGGAAAAAGCCAAGGGAGGATAGAAAAAGGATTACCTCATTTGAGGCCTTGTTTCCATGTCCTCCAAAAGCAATAAGGAATACTTTACCCTTACGCTGAAATGGCACCAAACTCAAACCCTGCCAGTAGTTCACTCAGTAGATTCAGAACCAAAGACAGACTCAAGCTTTAATCTGTATTATCAAGAGTTAGTGAAATTTAGACATTTTTATCTTCAATCGAATGTTCACTGCAGCTTCAGAACTGAAAATGATAAATCAATGAGATTTGAGATCAAAAAATTTACATGAACATTTTGAAGGTAACCAAGCCATTGTCTCTGTTTCCAGCAAAACCAAAACTAACATGACAAGAATGAATAATGGGTGCGGCCATAACTTTATGAGTGTCACTCACAAAGTATCATACCATACCTTCAGGAAACTTAGTTTGTTTATCCACATCCAGGAGGAGTCAGAGTCAAAACATGACCCAAAAAAACAAGCACTTGAGAGTGAGTATTTGAGGAGACCTGGTTGGCAAGAACTGAGTTAGGAGGTGCAATAGCTGCAATTGACCAGGTCATCTTTGCAATGTCCAACACCAGGCTGTCTAAGACACCTGCAACACCTCCAACATTCATCCTCATGTAAGCACTCACACAGATACTAACGCCGCATGTCAATCCTAGAAAACCCTAAACCCCAATCTTGAACCAAAACTGTTGCATCCATTAAAGGCCATAACTTGGAACCTCTTGTGGTGGGTAGATACACTGTCTTGTTACTCTGACATCTACTTGGCTACCTATTCTTGATATTTGATGACCAAATTGATCTCTTCATCCAGTTGGGGGTTTGAGCTGAAATGCAACAAAGAAAACTATATAGTGAAATTTTTTTTTACGTTTTTGTTTTTTGGTTTTTTTTTTTTTGCAGAGAGATAAGGCAGAAATGTACCAAACCCACGAGATTCTCCGCCAACAATGTACCATTTATCACCAACCAATACACCAGCATGCCCGGCCCTAGGAGATGGAGATGCACCTTTGTTTTTTAACCTAGACCATTCCATCTATCAATCATGAAAAAGCACAAATTTCCATGTTTAGAAAGCTGCTCCACCTGTACCATCTTAGTCTCACTCTGTCTTTAAGTTTAGGAAGTAAAGATTAGCCTTCCACATAGACAAAGTGAGAGAATGTATGCAAATTTGCTAGAAATGCATGGTAGGATGAAGCAAGCATGAAACAACCCTTTTAGCATCCAAATCTAGATTGATTATGTGGATAAAAAATCCCTCACCGTCTCAAAGTCAAGAGCATAAATGTCATTTAGAGGCTTGGACTTGGACGCTCCCCCAAAAATTAACAGAAATCGATCATCATACATAGCAGCAACATGCTTGGAACGTGGTGAAGGACCTGTACCTCTGCACTAGTCCAGACCCACAATGCCAGTATAAAAGCCATTCTTCAGAGTCTGATGAGAACCTGAACTCAGGATCTCCAAGTAGAGAAAAAGCACTAGGGTGAAAGCAGGGGGGTAGTTGGTGCACTGACGTGGTGTGAAGCGGTAGCCACATGAGGGACTTGAGGTCAAGAATGTGCAGGTCATTCATTTTGTGTCCCTTTGAGTCCTCACCTCCAAACATAATTAATATACTCCCTGCTCGTGTCACACTTTGCCCACTCCGTGCTGCCTGAAGCAAAATGTCCCCCTTGGCAATCAGATTAAGAAATGGCATATAAAAACCCACCACTACCATGCAGGGGGTTTAGGGAGAATTAATAATGAGTGGAGGAATAGCTCAAATGGGTAACGAATGGATAGTCTGGAAAGTGGCCCAAGAGTTCAAATTGTGCTAGTCCTGAGCATGTGATGTACCGGAATTTCTCCTTTTGCCGCAATTTTAGTCCAAAGGCGGGTTTGCAGATCAAAAGACCAAACTGCCAACACCAAGCGGGAGTCAGTACTCCCCATCAAACATGCATCACACCTTGATGACAGCTCTTCCAAATTCTTCACAAGCAGACAAGTGAAGACCAGAGAAACAGAAAAATGCTGGGTGAGTTAAAACAATTGAGTGTAAGAATTGCACAATTGATTAACAGCCATATATATACCTTCAGTTTGGTCACCAATTAGGTCCATGTCTCCAGCAACCAAGAGAACTGTTTTGCCCCAAGATATCTGGAATCATCACCAATTGCCCAGAAGAAGAACACTTTAAAAAAAGGCTGCAGTAAACATGTCATCTTCAACTCTCAGAAACCTGCCCTAAACTTGAGCAATGCATGGGATCTACTTCTTTCTGTCCATCCGAAATAAGCCTTTTCAGATTTAAGCCACTCCACCATTTGTGTTTGCTCATCAAAATGTCCAATTTTTACTATGAAGAAAGTTTTTTTTTGTCTCACCATACTATGGCCCTTGCATGCAGGCAATCGTTGTCGTCTTACAGATTTGGGCATCCCTCCTTGTGTGGGTGTTGAGGGCCCAGCTTCCACTATGCCCGACCACATCATTTTGCCAAGGTGTAAAATCTGATTTGCAAAATTCACTGATAAGCAAGTTAGGGTTTTTCCTCGGGATCAGTCACCACATAAACAAAGCCTTGAGAAACATGACACCCTCCCCCCCAAGCCATCATACAGGAAAGATTTAGGGTAGAATAGAACCTCTGATTCGATCAGTAAAATAGTTTGCAGTAAAAAGTTAGAAGCAAAGGTGTGTTGTTTGAGAAGTAACCTGCACATCATTTGTGGATCCAGAGGCAGTGTTTCCACCCGTGACAAGCATCTTGCGCCCCACAATTGTTGCTGCATGCTGCCCCCATGCATAAAACCTGTTATTTCTTGGGGCACTTTGCATGAACATCTTCTTCTTTACTAAGTTCAAGTCATGGGTTCAAATTTTTTTCAGAGAGGACAAGTTTTGAAATGTTGCTTGACAGCTTTAAATGGATGTCAATTGTACCAACAAAGTAAGCCCCCATTGGAAACAGGTACCTATAGAGAGACCTTTTGTCAACCACCCAAGAAGAGAGAAGTCAGGCTCTAATAAGGCCTTTGAGTTAACAAGCATTCTCAGGAAAAACTCTCTCACAAGACCGACAGTAATGGGGGGGAAAAAACTCGGCCACATGATGGTGGGTAGGCTCAACAAAACCGAAAAAGAGAAAAATAAAGAAGAACCCCAAGAAGAAAGAAGGAGAACATTGAGAAAGGGAAACGGACACACAGAGAAGAAAGAAGAACATCAAGAGCAAATCCAGAACTAGTGAGGCAAATAGATTTGACAAAGAAAATTGCATATATTGGATCGGAACTGAAGATGGATTCATGGGTATGTTAGGGTTTTTTTTTTGCTGGGGGTTTAGGGTTTGGGAATTGTGTGCAAGAAGAGAACAGAGAAAATCTGGTTATGGAAGAGGAAAGCTCACATAGGATCGGGGTTCAGGTTTTTTGCCATGAGGATGGACAGCAGTCCAGACTAGATGCTCATTCACGTTCTCAAACCTGGTTTCCAAGCTCGCAGCTTGTGCCACAGCAGTTTCTGTTGGAATATGATGGCGGGTTGGCGTCCTCATAGCACTAGGAGAGGGTGTAGTGGCATTGCTGAAAACCTCCTCCTGCAGCTTACACAAAGCCCAAATAGGTCTTGAGTTTGCACTCCTATTGCAGCAACAGCAGCTTGTACCCTAGTCCAGCTGAGATGGGTACAAGCTTGAAGAAGCAGAAGAAGAACACTAGAGCTTCATCATGCCTGGGAGGAAAAAAGAATGCATCCAGCTAGCCCCAGCCCCAGCCAGCCTTTGGCATTCAATCTAACTCTACAATGTGTCGAGTCTCAGACAAGCAGCTCTCACACATTGTGAGGGATGAAGAAGAACCAGAACCAGAAGAGAAGGGGCAGCTTGTAACTTACTCTTGCAAACTGCAGCTGTGTTTTTGTCCTACTTGAGGGACTGACAAACCCACGATCAGCTCCGTACCGCAACTTCTTCTCCTCTCTCATCATGACTTTCTTCTTACTTGATGAAGAAGACGGTGCATCCTCCTCTTCTTCCTCCTCCTTTTTCCTATTCCGTACCCTCTCTAGAACAGAGCTACAATCCATCACTAACCTGCTCCTGAGCTCCGGATAATAACTAGAATCTTCTTCTTCTTCGTCTGCCATGAGCTTCCCATTTGGCATTCCTCCTCCCAGCTGATGATGGACCGGGGATCTAGTTTCAGGAATAGCAGCTACAGGGCCGCTAGTCTTCCTGCTCCGCTCCATATCCTTCATCTCTGGAATCCCTACTGTTTCTTTACTGCTGTGAAGATCAGGAGATGGTTGAGTTAAAGGACATTGCAGATGGACAGCATTCTCCTCCATCCACCTGCCGCTTGCACCCAAGATCCCAACTCTTCTCATCTTCTTTTTCTTCTGCTTCTCTCCATGAACAACTTCCGAAGCTCCAAATTTCCCACCCTTTTTCTCCTTTCTCAAATGGCCAGAAAACCCACTTGGGAATCCATCCCTAGCAGCACTTCTTCCACCACCACCACCACCACCACCTTCCTTTCTACCGTCTGCATCATCTGCACCTCCACCTCCCTGCTGTTGTTGTTTTTCAGCATCCTCCATAGCTCCCAGAGTTTTTGTTTCTTGGGTTTTTGAGGGGGAGGGGGTTGTTTTTTTGGGTGTTTGGGGTATCAAATGTGCAACATTTTCTTTGAGTGTCTACACTATTTCTAGTGGCCAAGAAAATCACCCAGAGTAGTTTTTTAGAAGCAGCAGCAAGGGAGAGAGACAGAGACAGAGACAGTCTGAAGCTGCTGCTGCTGCTGCTCTTCTCTACTAAGTCTAATCTCTATACTACAACACCCACATTTGGCAATGCACAAGAGTGTGTGACCCAAAAACAAGAAAGAAAAAAGATTCAAAAAACAAAATGGATGATGAAGAAGAACAAGAAGATGATGGAGAAGAACAAGAAGATGAAGATCTCCAAGTTTACAATGATGGAGCTGCCGCTGCTGCCTACAAACTCCCCTCTTCCTGCAACTACAAAAGCACAAGAGAACAAAAAGAGGGAGAGAAAGAAAGGAAGAAAGGAGCTCCGAGGTTAAGTAAAAGAAAAAGAAAAAGAAAAAGAAAAACCAAAGGGACCTACTATTCATTCACTCAGAAAATCATGTTAAAATAAAAGAAATGGCAGGGATATCTATATATATATATATATAGGTATCCCAGTGTTTTGGGCCGGGTATTTAGTTTGAAAATACCCTCCGGTTCTTTTGTTCGGTTATTCCCAAACCGTACAGTAGTAGTCAAAGAGCAGCTGGGTCTTGTGGAAGAGGCGGCGGTTTGGGCGGTTATTTGACCCTTTTTTTTCAAGGAGTTTGAGACCCGTGGCTATACACGGGAGCTTTGGTTGCTTGATTTTTCTGAGAACCATGGTCATGAAATCGTCTTAAATTTTTTTTTTGATTTTGTGATAGTAGACAAACTGGCAATCGGCAACAAGAAGATGTAGCCAAAATTGGCTATAGACCAGATATGAAAAGCGCCACGCAGCAATTAAGATTATATATAATCGTCCTTATATTTTGGCTACTTGCTGGAACGTGTTGTAAGAAAATCCAAACACTCTGAACACCCAAAATAATAATTTATTCCAATCTAAACAGTCTGAACACTTTCACCAAAGAAACCGGTTCATGTAATGTGAAACCGGTTTTAATAGGCTAAAAGTTGGATCCAATGCTATATAGTCCCCTGTCCCTGTGCGGGCAGGGCCCAAAAAAAGTTTTAGTTTCCTGGTCTGGTTCTTATGCTAGTTCTATCAAAAAGTGCTCTGCTTCAAGTTTGTGTCATAAGAACTTAAAATTATTAATTATTAATTAATTAACCCAACAAGAGAACAAGAGAGAAAAATCAAATCAAAACAAAGTCCAAACAAAAGATAACACCTAAAAATCACAAAATTCATTTTAAATGGTTATTTGATTTTTCAGAAATTTGAAAAACTGTGATTATTTATCAAAATCAGGCATTTGGTTTTCATAACCAAGGGTTGTAAAGAAATTGGGTTTTAAAATTTTTAAAAATTAAATTAAGTTCCAAGAATATTAAAAGGATTTTATTTATTTTTATTATTTAAAAAATTCATATCTAATAGTATGTAGCCAAATTATTTTGCTGGATGATCATCACTTTTGGCTAACATCACAAATGTTTATAAAAAGAAAACCCTAGTGGATTGATTTACACAACCTAATCTTTTTTTTCTTTTTCTTTGGAGTTTTGCACTAGACTACTACTTACTAGTCTATATAGTCTAGACTCTAATTGAAAGTGTCAGAAAACATTCACTAACAAGATCACTAGAGATCCAACCAAGTTTGTTTGATTAGACAGAAAATTTGGGATGAGGAGAAGTAATTGGAATCCCAAGTGTTTTTAGTAAGTAAAAGTACAAACTTCATTCAAGAGAGATCCAAAAATTCAAAGGTCAGAAAACAACAGAAAAATGTACTTTGTTGGCCTTGCCTACCAAGGCAAGGATTATTATTATTATGTTTAGATTGATTATAGAGTATAGGTAGTAGCTTAAGGGATTTTTATAGGCCCCTAGGTAATAAATAATAATAGGTCTGTTTATTTTTATATGAGGATTTTTTGAAACATGATAATTTGGCTCATGTTGAAACTTGAGATTAGTTATAATAGAGTTTAGACTAGCTTGAAGGATTTTGATTTCTTGTAGAGAGGATTTTTTTTAAAAAAATTTAATTAGATTTTTTTGCATTGTGAATTAGGGGAAAAAATTGCATTTTTTTCCCCTAATTCTTCTATTTTTTCCTTAAGATACCTTTTAAATGTAAATGGGCAAGGTCATAGTGTGACTCACCCCTAGTTACTCTAAACATGGACCTAAAAGGGCCCCATTTTTTTAGGGGGCAATGGGGTTTAGATTCTTCCATGGAGTTTTGGGGTGTTCCCACACCCTGTTTCTAGTGTGTTCTCACACCAGGCAAGCATCTCAATGGTTCACACCAATGACCTTCTTAATAATAATGAGTTCTCCAAGTTCCCATTTGTTCCCTAATCGGTTCCCAATAGCATTATTACACTTTATTCCCCTATGCTTTCTTTGCCCAAAATTCCACACCCTTGTTGGTAACCTGTAGTATAGCAATGGGTACTCACTCCTAGTGCAATTTGTACTTCATACTTTGATGATTAATAACTAATAGGGTAGCTAGTGTGTGCTTTCAATCCCAAGGAGATCAAGGTTTGTTATCATCAATTGCAAAACTCTCACCACTTTAGGCTAGTCACTCAACATAATAATATGTTTGAGAAAAAAAAAGATATATAACCAAGTTCCTAATTCCTTAGCCTCAAAAGTGCTTCTTTTTATATAATAACTTTTTTTCCCTTTGAAATTTGTGCCTAGCTTTTTTCTTTTTTTTTTCCTTTCAGGTGGTAGTACTTTGTAACTTTGTTGTGTAATTCCATATCCTAAGTACTTATCACACTAATGGAACTTTGGGATGGATCCCAAAGAGTTCAAACTCCAATACTATTGACCTAGACCAACAAGTTTGGAAACCTCAATTGCTCATTGTCACATGTGTTGTTTATTGTTTAATTGTTTCTTGTAGGTCAAAATGGAGTTGATGACACTTGATATGCCCAAGTAGTGGGTAGTAGTAATTAAAAAGTACCCCACTCTTGGAGTTGTTGGGAAGAGGTATTATTACCCCCAGGCCAAAAAGGTTGTTAATTTTAGGAATAGGAATATCATGGAGCCAATGACACACAGCTCCACAACATGCACTAGGAGGGGCCCAGTTTCCCCTTTTTTGGGGGAGGGGAGTAGGTGGGGTAGATTTATTTTTGGATTTTTGTGTTCCCACCATGTTCCCAATGAAGTTCATAAGTTCCCATGTGTTCCTCAAGCTTTTAGGGAACAATAGCATCACACTTATTATCCCATATCCCATATGGTTCGCCCAACATTTTAACTCTTGTAACCTTTATATAGCTAGATAATACTTTTATTTTGGTGGGTGTCCATAATGTGAGTGTTTTTTTTTGGGTGATGGACCAATCAAATAAGCCCATCACACCCCCCACAAAAAAAAAGTCACTTTGGATGCAACCCCTCAACTTATATGACTCCAAAATAACAATAGGTATCCAAGCAATAGCAAAAATAGATGAATGTTATGTCATGTTTCTTTGCCTTTAAAATTACAGAAATAACCCTAAATTAAATATATAAAAAATTCCTTTCTTTCTTTTAAAGTTTCTCCAAGGTGGTTGTCTTTGGCTACAAGGGTTAGATTGTTGGTGGATTTCAATGCATATATCAAAATTAAAATCATAATCTTGAAACAAACCAAGGGGAAAAAAAACACTTTTGAAAGTATTCAACCGTCTCAACAGCCCATTGCAACAAAAAGTGTTTTGCAAAACAAGGTTAATTGACCATAACATCATACAAGCCACATTAGAATCACATAAACCATCTCATAAAGACGTCAACATGGAAACAAAATTGTAAGTTGTAATTTGAAGTGGTATCCATTTAGGATTCACCGACTTCACTTGCACTAAAAACTAGCAAACACTTGTAGCGGCTTGCAAGGCTACCAAAACCCTAAGGATAGATTAATTTTTCCATTAAAAAACCGCATAGTTGATAGCCCTTAAACAAACTAGACTCCCGCACCATATAGAGGACAACATTACACACCACTGCTCATATGCACTTAAATAGAGAAAATTATGCAAGGTGTAAAATTTTTATGAGAACGTTATGACTACCCATTGGTAGTGAGTTGATTATACAATTTAAACTTGCACATTGCCAAAGAGTTGAAGTTTTGCTCATCCTCCACATTCCCAAGGACTTCTACCACGACAATATCTACCAACTTGAAGTACTATCTAAAAGAACAAGAGAATACTTTGGATGTGAAAGAGTGCACCAAAGGCACATCAAAGGATTTACATTGAAAGATTTAACCATGCTAGTACATACATTTGATTTAGTGGCCAACTTGAACATAAATTGTTGAATGTCAAGGAAAGTCATTGACAACACTTCAAGTTCTTCTTGGGGTGGCAAAATGCAATCTTAATCACATTCAAATGCTTGTTGTTGGCACTTTATTTTGCATCAAATTGTACAACCAATATTCTGGGTATACCACACCTAAGGTACCCATGATGTCATGAATAAAAAGTCTTCTTTGCAAGCAATTATGTAAAAAGACAATCAATAGCCCCTATAACACACATAGACATCCACATATAATTTTGTGGTCAGATTAAATGTTTACACAAAATCTAAATTTCAAATATAAACAACAAATGAAATACAAGGTGGCGCACTATTGCAAAAATAGTTTGAAGGGGTGCACAATTTGTTCAGCCTTCTCTAACAAATCATATCTTGCCAAAAACACGATCAATTTGACAGTCAGATGTGCACAGAGCCATCATTGTAGAAAATCCTTCTGCAAGTATAAGTAACTTAGACAACGAACCCACCCACATAGGAGCTAGGTTGAGTCCAAGAGACAGGACTAGGCAACTGACTCCCATAGCATTATTTGATTCATTTCCTTCAAGATATGCAAAAAAGCTCCTTTCTTTAATCACAAGGATTTTCTCCCTTGCTAACACTACCTATATGCTTCTAAGCTCTGGTGCCAACCTGTTCAAAGCAGCTAGCTCCAGAAGTAAGAGCTAACAGTCAATATTTGGGTGATCAGTAATAGAATTTAGGCCAAAACACGGTATCCTTTTCCTTGCCCAAAGTGTGAAAGAAGCCTCCCATGGGTCCTGTTGTAAAAACATGGTCACACCTGTTTCCATCATGCCCACCCACTCGAAGAAACTTCAGCAATCATAAGGATGGGTGATTTGAGCTTTTCAGTTATCAAAGGGTTAATCATGTACACCCTCTCCCACAAAAACACTAATTGAAATTGATTCTTATTGTCATTTGTCTTCCTTTCACATTCATACTCCATTGATACCATATGTCCACAACAAATCTATGACAGATTTGTCAGCTAGTCGGCCAACCTGAACACAGTAATCATCAGAATACAAACACAAATTTTAGAATCCAGAATAAGGGAAATTGACAAAGAGTTTCTGCACCAGAGATCAACATCTAACACAACTTTATCTTATAACTGATGCAAATGATTTCAACTACAAGCTCATTGTGTGAAGCTGTATCAAATTAAGTAATTTCATTTCACAATCTTCATGATTTTTCCCTTCATCTTCCTACCAGAAAATTCATCATGTTGATTGAGTCTTCATTGAGATTGCATTGACGAGGTGGCAATTCATCATCTGACCCAGTATCCTCACATGAAGGTGAGAGAATGTAAATATATATCAAGATGACCCAAGTTTACATAGTTTATGTTGAAATTGTGCAAAAAAGATGACACGTCAATGAAGAGGTGACTGATGAATCATGATGTGCTGTAAAATCTGCCAGAACATGACCTAGAAATCTTGCCTGGCACACTCAAAGGAGCAATCAGAGTGTGTGGAGTCACAAATTAGCCATGCATTTTGCACAACTATAATTCAGCACCATCCTTGCAAGCTGCATGTGCATCCAGAAGCTCCAGGCCATGCGATATATGGCAACAGTGATGACTCCAAGAAAAATGAGAGGTGAACATCATCTTTTGTCTTTGTTCTTGCCAATTCATCCATTGTTTGCCAACACAAGGGATAAAGTATCCCATCAAGACAAATGTCATTTAATTTACAAAATGGTATTGAAATAAACTCTGCACATAAGAAGTTGGCTTCACCCATCTGAGTCAAAAGTCAAGGACATGCCGTGGCTAGCAGTCAACGAGCAAATACTGAAACAGATTTACAAGAAGGCTACTATATTTGTAGGGAAAGAGAACCTGTTGAAACACGAGAATGCACCCAACCAAGGTACTGCAATTCAAGTCTAACCAGTCAGTTATCCCTTGAGATCCAAGTTCACTAGGGTAAAAACCCTCATTCAATGTTGGAAAGTTGGTTTCTCAATTCCCTCATCAGGCATTACAATCTTCAAAAGCAACAGGGTGACAAAAGACCTTACATGTAGAAAAACCCAGGAATCACAACTCTTAGAGGCTCAAAGTTTGAGGTCAGTATATGGGGGGATAGTCTTACAAAGATGAGCAGAACTGCAACGTCAAAGTAAGGGGGAAAAAAAAGGAAAATCATCCTTCGGACCTAAATTCCTAGAGAAAATCTACAACTGCAAGCCCTCATTCTTTCTTTGTAGCTGGTGCTGCTGGCCCTTTTCTGAAAGCCTGCAAAAATCAAAACACCAATGCCATCAAAACACGAACGCAATGACAGATTCACCAACAAATCAAAAAGAAGTAGAAGAAGCGCAGAAGAACGACGACGACGAAGAAGACGGAAACCCTAAAAAAACCCTAAAAAAACACTTCGAATATCTGGAACCAAGAAGAAGAACCCTCACTAGTTTCATCTAAAGGTATTCGTCAGTCATCCATCCATTAGGATGAGAACGTCCATATCATCCACTGGATGCCCTTCTGACACGGTAAAGTTGTAGATGAACCTCAACTGAGCTAATATTTGGTTTCACCTTGGTTACCTATTCTGTAAGAAGTAGGTCCTATACATATAGGTAGGTAGGTAGGAAAATAGATAACTACCAGGTAGGTAGATGGTTTAGATGTAGTATATACAATGGTACCTGCTGATTTTACTACCTACCTTCTAATAACCTGCAAGGAGGTTGTTAGTAGTAGGTAGTAAAAAGGGCAACTGAGCTAACGACCATGGTTAGCTAGGGAACTTCGACCCCAACAGAAAACTGTTTCCTCATCACTTGTCATCCATCCTTCCTGGGTGCACTCTGTGGAGGTGCTGGTTCACTCTCTGACCAAACTGAAGTTTAAAACTGTGTCTCCACGGAGACTCACTCCTGCCCATCCGATGATCTTGAAATCGGACGGATGTCAAAGCCCCTGACAACTTAGATCGCAACTCCTGATGATAATAGACCGTCCGATAGAAAATCCCCATTCTGAATCCAACGAACGTTATTGGCGTATCACACGGATCGACCTAAAGGTACCAAAAAGTGGTTTAATTAATAGGTCAGTATATTAACTTAACTATAGTAACTTTGGTGTAACTTGAGTTACATTGTTGTGCTTTCTATAAATTCTAGGGTTTGAGCGTTGCACTGCACATCAGCGTCCAAGTGTTTAATCTTGAATTCTTTCGTCTGCTTCTAAGACAGGACTTGCGCAGCTTCAGATTGTGTGCAGTTGTTGAATCATCGGTTTTGGGCTTTCTGTTTCTAGCTAGCAACGACTACTTGTATTTGAGCTTTTTTTGCCTTATTTTCGCAGGCTTTTTCTACGGTTTTTCATAATGTCGGGCCGTGGGAAGGGAGGCAAGGGTTTGGGGAAGGGAGGAGCTAAGCGGCATCGCAAGGTGTTAAGAGATAACATCCAGGGTATCACTAAGCCTGCCATTCGAAGGTTGGCCAGAAGGGGAGGAGTGAAGAGGATCAGCGGTTTGATCTATGAAGAGACTCGCGGTGTTCTGAAGATCTTTTTGGAGAATGTGATCCGTGACGCTGTGACATACACTGAGCATGCGCGGCGCAAAACTGTGACCGCTATGGATGTGGTGTATGCGCTCAAGAGGCAAGGGCGTACTCTCTACGGTTTCGGCGGTTGAGGTTCAAGTCTTGTCCGCTTTTTTCCTTTCAATGGTGTTCTTCAACACCACCTCCTAACTGAGATTTGTCGCTCTTTCAGACTTTTGCGGTGGAATGCGAGGCCTTCTGCTCTATTCTCAAGATTGAAACTTGTCCATGTTCACAAATCCATTTCTTGCTTTTTCGTCCTTGTTCTTTCCTCTCAGCTTGGTAGGTCTTTTTCTGTAAGCTTTTCTATTACTTAAAATTGTCTGACAGTTTTTAGTTGTGAGAATGGTGACTACTTGAGTTATTTAACAAGGATAAGGTGTTTTAATTAGAGTACTTAATTTGTATGTTGATTCTGTTGATAGGAGAATCTGTTAGGGTTCTTGTAATGTGACTGTTAGGTGTATTATAATAAACAACGATTTCTTGCAAGTGAAAGAATGGGAGTTAATAGCTTCTTGTGGTTGGACTATATGAAAAAGAGAGTGTCTTCTTTGTGGTTGGGCTCTTATGAAAAAGAGAGTGCCTTCTTTGTGGTTGGGCTATATGAAAAAGAGAGTGGCTTCTTGTGGTTGGGTTTTATGAAAAAGAGAGTGTCTTATTTGTGGTTCGGCTTTATGAAAAAGAGAATGCCTTCTTGTGGTTGGGCTTTATGAAAAAGAGAGTGGCTTCTTCTGATTGGGCTTTATGAAAAATAGAGTGCCTTCTTGTGGTTGGGCTTCATGAAAAATGGATGTTTGTTTTGGTGTTTTGCTTTGGACTTGTACCTTTTGTTCAGATAAATTCTTGCTGACAGCATTGCCTTGTGTCATGTTACTAATGAGATACATTGGTAATACTGGCAATCCAAACCCATCAAATGAGCCTAGAACAATGAGTTTGAACAATGTACTGAAAATGCCAAAAACAAAAAAAGCAATCTGCTAAAACTGTCTGTCAATACATTATCTAGCAAAAAAGTTTATAAATGCAATTCACCCCAATTACCCTCAACAAACCTGGATTCTGCTACACATTGAAAAAATGAATAAAATGCACCATTTCTATTGCTGCTTTAAAAAAACTACACTGGTTTCACCAATCCCTATTGCATTTATAATGAAATTTTCAATGAAACTATTAATTCTGTAGATAGAATCAGCTGCCAAATCCAACAATTTCACCAGCCAGAACACAAATATCGTGGAAGTTATAAAGGTCACTTTCAAATTTAGTATACAAAATTTCAAAAGGTGAACTGCAATTAGCAAAGACTCACAATCTCCCATACTCCATAATGCAACTCTTCTGCCAAAACCAAAATGCCCTATAGAACGAATCCTACCAAAAGTATTTTGTTTCTTTGCTTCCCTAAAATCTCTTGCCACTGCTACCATGTTCATAAAGGAAATTGTGAAGAAAATAAATGTGTTGGCAGCAAAAATTAGTGTACAAGTTCTTACACTTCACACTCTTGTAAACAAAATGTCAATGATGCTTGTGCGAGCATCTGTATCCCTTGTGACTGTGGGACATGAGCATCTGAAACCTGTTTTTAAACAAGAAGTCATACAACACTCTTCGCCGTCCCCATTTCCACCAAACTGGTCCACCTGTGTGACGCCGCCTTAAATATCTCTTTCTTGCAGATCTACCCCCATTGGAAAGGGCAGCCAGCTGAGAATTAAACTTCAAAAATGTAGGCGCATCTAAATCTGACCAGTAATCCCTTTGTGCTAAAAATACCTGTACCATTGCTAGTGCGCCAGCTGCTGTTGGTTGGAGGCTATCAGGACATGGACTCACAACTCCACCTTGCAACACCTGAAATCAAAATCATATAGTTTTTAATCAACTGTTAGCTGCTTCATTCTCAAATAGAATTCAAAAAAATTTGAGCAATATAAAGCACCTGCAGCATGAAATATGCCATTCATTGCAGAGAAATTACCTTCATAACCTCTGCCACCGAGGATGAGATTGAGCGCAAGTTATATCCACCTTCCAGAATGACCAACATCCTACCATTGGAAAGAGAATTCAAAAGGGCTGTCATATGTGCATAGCCAGATGGAGTCACATCACACCCTCCCAGTGGGTCTCCTCTTGCCGCATCAAAGCCAGCAGAGATGATTGTAAAATCAGGGTGAAATTGGTGAGAAATTGGAAGAACAACATGCTGAAATGCTGAAAGATAATCCACATCTCCTATTCCACCACAACCCCAAGGGATGTTTACACAAAAGCCCTCCCCAGGACCACTACCCACTTCTCCAGCACCACCTGTTCCAGGGTAGAATGTACCACCTTCATACCTGCAGCATGACAGTCAAGGCTTGCTCAATCTCAGCTGGGAAGGTTTATCCAATGACAATAACACCAAGCAACCCAATAAACCCCAGATATTTTAGCACATTTGATTGCTACTGAGCCTGTCTGCTAACACCACAGTTCTCTGAATAATTCAAACAACCAGGATCTGCCAAAGGTGACCTTGAACAACAGAATTTGCAAGTTCAAGATGCAGAAGCAGATACAATGAACATACTGGTGCAGAGGTCATCTAGGACAGTGATATGGTCGAAGATCTAGCAGAAACCAGCAATAATACATATGGTGTGCCTCCTAAATGTCAAAAAACTACTAAGGCACAGAAGGTCAAATGGCAGGAGATGGACCATGCTGGACATACCTGTGCAAGGAGATATAAAGGACTGTGGGATCTTGCTCAAAAATCCCTTGTGTTCCATTCCCATGGTGCACATCCCAATCAACAATAAGCACCTTATTGGCGCCTGCAGCCTGGGCAGCACGAGCAGCAACACAAGCATTATTGTGCAAGCAGAACCCCATCACAGATTCTTCTTCAGCATGATGTCCAGGTGGCCTCACCAAAGCAAACCCATTGTGGGCTTTCCCAGTTATGATTGCAGTTGCCAAATCAGCACAAATCCCTGCTGCAAGCCTAGCTGCTAGAGCTGAATACTTATTCGCATATGTATCAGGAGTAAAATAAGTTAGGTCTTCATGTTCTGTGGCTTCAACAACATCTACATGCTTTGAAGAGTGAACTAATTTAAGCTCATCCTGTGTTGCTTCCCTTGCAGGAATACTGAAGCTATTGGGACCTGGAAGGAGTCCTGATACTTCCAGACCTGCCAAGATAGCACGTAACCGGTTTGGCCTCTCTGGATGCATCTTCTCTGTCTCCTCATGTAATAGCATTCGGGGGTCATACCCAATAGCAGTTCGCTTCCCGGGTTCTAACTCTAAAGCTCCTGTATACACACAAATTATAGATAACACCATTATTCTCACTTTAGGACAAAGTGAAGGAAGAAACAGAAATGGTACATTTAATATGCAGAAAATTTAGGTATCAAACAAACAACACAAAAAACAGCTAGGAAACAAAAGCCTTCAGAAGACCAGCATGCTTGCAATCTTGTGGAGTGTAGTGATTTTAGTTGCATTTTTTTTAGTAGCGATAGATGATTATTGGCCCAAAGCTGAAAACTACAACATCAAATTCAGTAGCAAAAGGAAGAATCACTATTGTGTGTGTGATTAATGAGAAGACTTCAGAGATGAAATGGTGACCCTTCTTACAAATTATCAAAAGTCACAGTGTCTCCAAACAGATTGACTCCACAACATCTTTGTGTCTGTCTAGACATCTCAAACTTATTCTAACGTTATATTCTGAAATTCTCAAGTTTTAGATATGTACAATACAATCTGTGCAATAATCTGACATGCCAAATCTTTTGGGACAAAGTGAAGGAAAAAGCCTACATTATTATGAGTCTTCAAGAAGAACCTACAAGTAAAGAAAGAAGCATAAGGAAGTGGAACTCAAGTATCCATTAATCTTACACAGTCCACAGAAGAAGAATACAATTTGAAGTTTGAGAACAGATCCTGCACAGACCTCATAAGGGTTGACAACTTGGGAAATGAAATACCTGAAGACATCAAATCAGGTGACAACTGACTGGATTGTACTCCATCAAGCTTGGAAGCAGGGTCTTTATCTTGTGATTCTCCTTTGCCTTCAAATATCAACCCACTCACCATCCCCCACTCCAGTACATCAGCATTTCAAAAAGAAGAAAGCTTCAAATGGAAGTTAAATGTTGAGAATTGTGGCACTCACAGGCTCAGGAGCAAGGCAAACAACAAGGTAAAATGAAGGGTCATAGTACAAAAGCATGTCACCTGCAGAGTCAAAAGATGATGCAAGATAGCCCTGATTGAGAATGCCAGAGGTGCGATGTTCACCGCAGCGAATGCAATGAGTAGCCTCATCTGGATTTGGACAAGTGCAGTTGATGCAAAACCAGCGCATGTATGGCTTCCAGTCTATGTCCTCAGACTCATCATCATCAGCTGCTCCATCCTCCAATAGGCCTTCAGCATACCTGGCAAAGAAATCCTCAGCATAGGATTCTTGCTGCCACTGCTGCTGCTGCTGCTGCTCTTGCTGATTAGGGGAATCCATACTGTGATCCAGTAGATCTCCCTGTCCCAGTATGTGAGATGGCCCACCTTCAAGGCACGTCCTCTTCTCCATCATTGTACCAATTGTCACAGGACAACATCTACACACACAGGGTAATGTTCTCCACCTCAATCCTCAGAAAAACAATGCACCACATCCATGCTCACCTACACCATGGAAAGAAAATCACACAAACTCCATCAAACCCCAAACATGAACTATTTCAACTACAAATTCCTCTCCCATTCCTACCACTCGTGATCATTAAACCCCACCAGAAAAACCAGGCCAGAAGACGAAAATGCTAAGGCTGCCAAGGCTCCTCTTCCATTTTTCTCTTCCTCGATACAAAAGCCCCCCCACAAACCCCAGGAAAAACTAGAACCCTAAACCCAACAAACATGGACAAAAGAAAACCCTAAACCCAGCAAACATGGACAAAAGGAAAATCCTACACACATACACACACAAGAAAAATAAATCCTTGGTCCTCTTGAGCTTCACGGCTTACTCGCAAAGCAAACTTCATTGTCTGGCCATCGTACCATATGAGGCGGCATCATGGCGAGTTCGTTTCTCGGCGAGTTCGTTTCTGGACAACGATTTCTTGAGAAACATGGCCAGAGTGAACCAGCAGCCCCCATGACTGCAGCAGTTGGCCGTTCTGTCCATATGATGGGCGTCCTTTTCTCATCCCGTTCCTGACTCTCAATTAACCAACATAGAACCACAGTCAACTTTCCTGACTCTCCATTAACCAACATAGAACCACAGTCAACTTTCCTGACTCTCCATTAACCAACGTAGAACCACAGTCAACTTTCCTCACTCTCCATTAACCAACATAGAACCACAGTCAACTTTTTTTTAGTTGCTGACCTTTGGTGTGTTTTTTTTCTTGGCCCTATTTTTTTTCTTCAGCCCTGACCTCCATACTACTACCCTCCCACCTAGCTATCTATCCCATTCACCATCATCTTTTTTTCCCTACCTACCAACTATAACCAACCCCCTTACCTACTTCCTCTGTATCCTTTCAAGGCTAAATCTCTCCCTCTTGGCAAAACGTCTATCTTTTCTTGGTTAAACTTCTATCTCTTGACAAAACCTTTTTCCTCTTTGGTTAAACCTTTATTTATTAGCCAAACCTTCTTACTCCTTGGTTAAACCTCTACATATTGATAACTTTTTTTTCATTCCCTAGCTAAAATTCTACTTCTCGGCAAAACTTTTCGATTCCTTAAAACCTCTACTTCTCAACAAAACCTTTTTACTTCCTAGCTAAACCTTTACTTCTCGACAAAACTTTTTTATTTCCTAACTAAACATCTATTTATTGGCAAAACCTTTTCACTCCTTGGCTAAACTTCTACATATTGGCAAAACATTTTTTTTTGGGGTCAAACCTTTATTTCTCAACAAAATCTTTCTGTTACTTGGTTAAACCTCTACTTGTCTACAATTTTTTTCTATTCCCATGGCTAAACTTTTATTTTTTAACAAAACCTTTCTACTCCATGGCTAAACTTTTACTTCTAAGCAAAACTTTTTTATTCCTTGGTTAAACTTTTACTTCTCGGCAAAACACTTCTACCCCCTGGCTCAACTTCTACTTTTTGGCAAAACTTTTCCTTCTTAGCAAAACCTTTACATATTTTTGGCTAAACCTTTACCTTTCAACAAAAAATTTATTGTTTTTTCAATAAACTTTCTAATGATTGGAAACTTATATTTTTTCTTAGCTAAACTTTTGTCTTTAAAACAAAACCTTTTTTTTTTCTAAACATTTTTTTCTTGGTGAAACCTTTATATCTTTTTAATTAAACCTCTACCCTTTAGCAAAACCTTTGTCTTTTTTTTGTTTAAACCTTTACATTTTCTTGGTTAAAATTCTACCACTTGGCAAAGCCTATATATTTTCTTAATTAAACCTTTGTCGATTGGCAAAACCTCTATCTTTTATTAGCAAAATTTATGCCTTTGGCAAAACCTCTATATTTTCTTGGTTAAATTTTTTCTTCTCAAAAAAACCTTTTTTTTTCTTGGCAAAACTTCTACCTTGTGGCAAAACATTTTTCTTTATTGGCAAAACCTCCATGTCTTTTTGGTTAAACATCTATTCTTGACAAAACTTTTATTTATTTATAGTTAAAGCTTTACTTTCAACAAAACCTTTTTGTTTCTTAGTTAAACCTTTACCTTTTCGCAAAACCTCTATATTTTCCTAGTTAACTTTTTCAACTTCCTGACTAAATTTTTACATTTTAGTAAAAGATTTATCCGTTTTCACTAATTACCTTTATTTCTTGGTTAAACTTTTATGGCTCAACAAAACTTTTATATTTTCTACCTGAACCTCTACCGTCTCAAGAAAAATATAAATGTTTTTCTAAATTTCTATCACCAAGTAAAGAAGTTCATTGAAGTAATTGTAGTTGCCACTTGAAGCTCATTGAGGTAAGTGTAGTTATCACTTGAAGCTCATTGAAATAGTTGTAGTTGAAACTCGTAGGAAGAGGAGATGAAATCATTAAGTTAAAAATTGAACTACCGCAAGGCAAGGCCTTCTTGTAACGCCAAGCCCTACTACAATGTTAAACAAAAAGGCAACATGTGCCAAGATGTTTGCGCATTCATCATTGTCTTGTTTATTTTTCTTCTTTCTGTGGCTCTACAAACAAGATGATGACGAGTGCGTAACTCATCGTCATCATCTTCCTTTTAAAAAAACAAAGAGAACAACAACAAGTTGTGCACTTGTCGTCGTCATTCCTTTTTGTGTCGCCTTGCAAAGCAAACAACAACAATCTACACGTTCATTGTCTTCCTCTTTCCTTTTTGTGTCACCTTGCAAAGAAAACAACAATAAGCATGCAACTCATTGTCGCCTTCTTGTTTTTTAAAACTTATGTTTTGGAAAGAAAAAGGACAACAACGAATGTGCACTTATCAACGTCCTTTCTTTTTGTTTTTCTATCACCTTACAAAGAAAATGACAACAAGCACACAACTCATTGTCATTTTTTTTAAAACTTATGTTTTGAAAAAAAATATCAATGACAAGCATGTGCTCATCATCATCCTTTTCTTGGGGTATGTTTGTCACATTTGTGCTTCAACAAAAAGTTAACATGTGTCAAGATGTTGAATTTTTTAAATGATTATTTAAAAATTAAATTTAGGGATTTTTAAGTATAAAAAATAAGTTTAAATAAATGAAATTTTTATCAATTAATATAATTAATTAACTATAATGTTAAAATTACAAAATATAACTTTATAATAATATAATGATATAAATTTATATTATATTAATAATGAAGTTAATAAATTATAAACTATTAGAATAGAAGATTATTTTGTATATCTTTAATTTATTGTGCTTCTAAGGCTTTAAATATAATAAAAAATATTAATTTTTGTTATTGCAAATCATTTGTGTATATAAGAAGGGGATAACAAAACAAGTTGGTCACAACAATTGTAGCATGTTGTAGCAAATTCAACCAAATAAATTACCATTTTTTTAGATAATTTTTTTACAATTGTTTATTCTTGGGGGTGTTTGAAACTCTGCAACAATGGTGATATTTGATGGTTGTTGTCATTAATAGTAGGGAGTTTCATGCTCATTTATTTTCCAATATTGATTATTGTTGAAAGATTTATATTTTTTTTTTTATGATGTGCCTTTGGATGAAATTAATGAACTAAAAATTAAAAAACAAAAAAAAATTAAATAACCATTATTCTATTTTTTAGGATGTCACAACCTTGGAAAAAACCTAGACACCAAGGAAAGGCATCAACTAGTGGTAATCAACAACAGATGAATGTTATAACAAATGGGTTAACAAATGATAAACAAATTGAAGTAAAAAACAAAAAATGATCATGTATATACACATGCTCTTGAAATTAAATCTCTTGTGATGCATTATGTGTTTCACATGCTAAGGTTTATTAAAGTTTTATATAACATAAGCGTTGTGAATAAAAAATCTCATCCATTTTCATTCTCTTTTTGAAAACGGGGATGGGGGATTTTTTTGCCTAATTTTTTTCAAACAACACCCATATGTTTAAATGAGTGATTATTCCACATAATATCAAACAATAGCTTAACTTAATGGGTTTAGGGTTTGGGGTTTGTTTGCAACACCCTCAACATGTTTATTGATATTTGTTGGTCTAATTACAATACATTCATCATGTTTTTTAGATACTTGCTAATCTCATTGCAATACCTTATTATCTACTTATTGGTTTAATTGCATTAACCTTGTTGAGATTTTTGTTTATTGGTTGGTTTAGGTGCAATACCCTCATCATATTTGTTGGTTAATTTACAATACCCTCACGGTATATAAATGAATATATAAATTTTTTTTACCGAGTTCAAATTCAATTGATAAGATGTTATTTTTGTAAAGGTTGAAGTGGTTTCACGAAAGTGATCATGAAGAAGTAACACCACATCACGCCATGGAAGATGCAAATTGGGTGCATGAAAGGTTAAGGTAGGTGTGCAAAATCAATGGATGACCGATACTTACACAATAAAATGATTGTTTTGTTCACATTTGGATAACAAACACAAGCTTCAAATGGAGATAAGTAAATTTGGTCGTCCCTCTACTCGTGTTGGGGGCCAAGGCAACAAAACCACCATGCCATGAATAGTTGGATTTTGAACATCCCACAACATGGCAAACACAAAATGAAAAGAAAGCAATTGACTAAGCTAAAAAAATTTGAAGCCATATGAGATTAATTTCAACTTGAAAATGTTCATTGACCTTTATTACTAAGGTTCACCTTCGACAAATTGTTAGGGACATCATCATACCTATGTTGGAATAGGGTTTATCTCTCGTGATGCCTCTTCATGAATTGAAAAGGATGATGACCATGTTCACATTATATATATATATTTAATGTTCTACCCATTTTTATTTTAGTAATGCCAATTTACAATACCCTACCCTATCACCTTATATCATATTCCAAATGCATTCCCTAACCCCAAATTGCAATACCTACATAAATATAGGTGTTGTGTAACCTTACCAAAATCCCCGTTTTAGTCAATAGGTTTTGAATATGTGGGTACAGTAGAACTTGTCTAAATTAATACTGCCTAAATTAATAACCTATGATAATTAATATGTGCGGTCCAGTCCCAAGTCGGGCCCCATACATTTATTAATAAACCTCCCAAAGTTAATAATTGATACTCCACAGGCGGTCCTGAAATTTTTTATATTGATAACCACTATGGCAGACATAGATTTGACACAAAATTTTCTACATTTGGGCAGCTAAACTTTGGAGAAATACTCCAAGATTGGCTTCTGAACGAGCTTGCTAGACCTCATAATGTTGATCTTGTCCTTGACTATCTAGATGCCAGCAAGCATCTCATGGTCGACGATGTGGGTACTTCACGGTCCGCTACCGCTTTGCCGATGAGTTCACATCCTCTTTCTTAGCAAGGATTTCAGCCGAGCGTTTGAGTGTCAGAGAAATCGTTCCCTGACTGACACAAACGTTATGCGTCTCCTAAAGCCACGTGATCAAGTCTGCTTATGTGAGCGATGGATGTTTTTTCTTATGCTCACAAAGAGCTATCCGAACTTTGTTAGTCATGTTCGTATTGGTGGACCTCTTTGAAGCCATTGTGTTGTGGTTCTGGTTGTGGTTGCAGTTGTGGTTGTGGGTTGTTGCTATCCCAACGTGAACGCCACGGCTCGCAAATGTTACAAATGGTGCGAGCGGAGAATTATTTAATGACCCTTTCTTTATTAATATCCTGTCTAAATTAATACAGAACCCCCGGTCTTGGCAATATTAACTTAGACAAGTTCTACTGAATTGCAAAAACTTGGGCCCTCATCATCGAAATTTTTACTTAGGGGGATCTTGTCCACCTAATGCAATAGAAAATATTCAAAAGATATTTATAAATAAAACCCTTAAGCCAACTAATGGTACTTTAATTTTCAAGTGCAACCATTCAATATGGGCATGCCCTAATTTTTTCAAACCCTAATTTGAAACACCTACATTGTTGAAGTTTTTTAGTTATTATTGAGGTGGTCACAAAGGTAATTTCGTCATTATTTTTGCAATGTAATACTACCACAATATGTTTCTTGCAATACTTATAGAAATTTATGTTGTGTAATTTCAACAAAAACCCCCTTTCATTTAATAGGTTTTGATTATGTGAGTATTGCCAAAATTTATTCCATTGTCATCTAAGGTATACTTAGGGGGATCTTCTCCACCAAATGTAATACCTGCATTTAATGGAACAAATGTAATAGGAAATATCCATTATATATTTATAAATAAAAAACACCCTAAACCATACCTTCATCTTTAAATTTAAACATTGACTACAAGTATGCTTTGTTTTTTCAAACTCCAAGGGTTTAAGGTTTCCAAGCTTTTCATATTACTTGCATAAATATGCATTATGTCACCTCATCAAATGCCCCCTTTTATTTAATAAGCTTTGATTATTAAGGTATTGCAAAAAAATTGCTCCCTCGTCATCTATTATTTAGGGGCATCTTTTCCACCAAACATAATACACGCATGCAATATTTAGAATATAATTATAAATGAAATATTATATATGAGATATTTAATCAATAATCATTTTACTTTAATCAATACCTTTAAATTCTTGATATATTATAAATTATAATATATAAACATATTTTTAATTAATATTTTAAAAAACCTATTAAAAACATCCAATTCTAAAATTACATACCAATGTCATAAATCTTTAATTCAATAACTAAATAATATAATGTTATTTTCAACACCCCATTTATTCAAATTACCCTTAACTTTATGTTTTAATTATATTAATATTTAATTGAAATGAATTTATTTATGACCAAAATTCACCATTTTCCTTTTTAATAATAATCCTAAGTAAAAGCAACATGGGTCAAATAACTATTCACATTTTATTTCATATAAATACCCACATTTATAAAATTTTCATATTTAGCTCATAGAATTTAGTGGTTGGCCAACATGGTATGGGATTTATAGATTTGGCTAAAAAATTTTGTGGTTGATCACCACTTTTGATGCAACATTAAAAAACTAAAAAAAAATCTAAAGGTTTTAGTTTAAATAATATTCACCTTAAAAAAATTTATTGTATTAATTGAAGTACTATTGAATTGGCTAAATTAACATTCAACTAAATAACACAATAATAAATTCACGTCATTTAATGTATTTTATTCAATATTTAAATAACATTATAATATATAATTTTATTTTAAACCAAATAAAATTGAAATATTACTATTAATTAATTTTACATTCAATAATTTATAAAAAAAACCCTAAACCTTTTATTTTGTCATCTCTATAAAATTTCCAAATGGTTTAATTGACCATATCGCAAATAGGTGAATTTCTTCCCCAGAACAATTATCGAGCAAACTTTACATTTGAATTACATTAATATCAATTCAATGTATTAAAATATCATAGAATTTTAATTTTAATTTTATTCAGAATAATAAAAGTATTAGGAAAAAAAAAGTGTAAAACATTTTGGCATTTTATTCAAATACTAAATAACAATATAAATTTTACATTTGAAATTGATCTTCAAAACCATTATAAATAAATAAATTCTAAATCCTTCCAAGTAATAATTATATTATGATTGAATTGCATTTTATATAAATAATTAATCAATAGAAAATAATCTTTAAAACTTCAATATCTAATTTTTCAACATTTCAATATAAAATTATAGCAATATTTTTGAATTTTATGTTAATAAACAAATAATACCTTACATATTGGATTTGAACTTTATTTATGTTGGCATCTTTAATTACAACATGGAGATATATGTATAATTCATTAATTATTAATTTTCATTATAACATGGGTGATTTTTTATTTGACTCAATAACACATTTATTGACGTATTCAATGTTATGGCAAGAAGATAAAATGCAATCGACACCCTCATAATTAAAAGGCTAGGTATATCATATTATTAGACCCATTTCTAATCACAATCACTATGAACACTAAAAAAACAATATTCACATCTTCAACTTTAAATCATATCCTACATCTTGTAATGCAATACCTTCAACTATGAATGCATTGTTTTGCTATGAACATGATTACATTTGTCAAATTTAAAATCGCAACCCCCAATATAAGCGCATGTTGCATTACTACATCCATTAATGCAAATCATCATTTTGATGACAAAAGGTAGGACAATACCTATATCAAATGTTCAAATTCCCAACTACACGCAATATGGAACTTGAAATACCTTCATTTAACATATTAATACATAATTAAGACCCACAAAAGATGTGAGATTATATACAATACTCATATTAGTGCACATTAACCTTAACTATAATATACCCTAATCCCTTGCAATACATGCATGTAAGACCTTAAATGCCATAAGAAACAAGATGGGTAAGCATTACTTGCATATTCAATTAGTGACTATTCTACAACCAATTTGTAATATTATATAGGGTTGTAGATCAGTTGTACATGATGCAAGTATGCAATACCAATTTTTATATGACATTTGGGTGATAATTTTTGTTTGGCAATTTTAAAAGATACGTGTAATATGATTTTAGCAATGTAGGTTTAACTTTCAAACCTTATATGTTCATTGATACAAAATGAAAGCATTACCACATAAATAATCTATTGTTTTGTAATATTATGCACATTTAAATAATGGACAATCAATACATGGGATAAATACAAGTGGTTTTGTGTTGTTTTTTGTAATTCATGAACCCTTTTCTTACGGATATTTCCATGTTCTAACATCGTCTCATGCCAATCCTTCATTCAGTGCACTAAATTGCCAAGTCCATCATTGACACAATGAAAGACCATGCACTATTATAAAAACATGGTTTTTACAATATTAACATCATGTCTAAAATGACTATATAGTCAATATTTAGAATACATACACTAGTAATATGAAATGACTAAATGTGTCCATCACAACTAAGATCAAAAGTAGTAATGTCTATTATGACTAAAAAATATAGCATTATAATCAAATCAAACAAAATGTTGCACATGTGGTAAATTGTGGGTGCCCACATGGATTTGTCAATGTTCATTAATACAATTAACTACAATTAACAAGACTAAAATTAAACATAAAAATATGACACACATGATTATAATGTTATTTTTAATGACGTGGTATGAATAAATTGGAAACAAAATCATGTTTTCATTTTAAAAACTTCATTACAAAAAAAATGACAAAAGATATAGTTTTCATGATTTCATTTATTATTCATAATTATTCCCCAAACAAATTATGAGGGGGAAATTTTGAAAAAAAAAAGGTAATGAAAAAATGGAGTATCAATTAAAAATTTGTTACTTTATTAAAATTATAGAAAATAAATCATAATAATTAACTAAACTAGCGTGTACTGCGTTCGCTGCCGGGATGGGCATGACGACCGAGCTCGGGTGCCCGAGACAGTTGGATCTGCAAGGGTTCCAATGGCACATACCATCAGCAAGCGCATTGTTCTCTTTTCTGACATGTGAAGAAGAAAATAGTTTCTTCTTCATCTGGTATCATCTGTTCCTCTTCTATGCCATCACAAAATGCTTCTTCCCTCCAAAGCAGAATTAGGGTTCAAGGCTCATGGAGCGAATAGACTCCCTTCAATCTCCTTTCTTTGGGGGGGGGGTGGGTTTTGTGACTTAGCTCTCTACTTGAATCGAGCTTCACTTTTGAAGAAGAAAAGAGTTGAGTTTCTTCATCTTGATATCATCTGCTGCTCCTCCATGCCATCACAAAAATCCACTACTTTCTGCAGCAGCTAAGAAGATATCTTCAGCAAGCAATTGATATATAGAAGAGATGGAGACGGCTCTTCTACAGTTTCCATCACATCATACTTTGAAACTTGCTCTTGCAACTTCTGAATACCTACCCAATCCTGCAGAATTGGTATTTCTTTTTCTTATCAACCAGGGATTATTTCATCTCAACTATGCAAAAGTATGAGGGTTTTGTTTCTGAGATGGCCAACATCCTCATTTTGCTTCAGCTTTTGAATACCTACCCAATCCTGCAGAATTGGTATTTCTTTTTCTTATCAACCAGGGATTATTTCATCTCAACTATGCAAAAGTATGAGGGTTTTGTTTATGAGATGGCCAACATCCTCATTTCTGGAAGCAAAATGTGATATGTCAAATCCTCCACAAATTTTTACCACATTTTGTTGCATGCTCGTTTGTTTCCCTTAAAGATTTCACACATTTTTTCTCAGCACAAACATCAATTATCATCGAATGGTGAACAATGCTCAATGATCATTTTCTGATATAAAACAATTCTGATGAATCCACACTATCTTATACCGAGGTTTGATTAAGGTTTTTCCTTAGTAAAACAACCACCTGACATTCATCAAATTGGTGAACCATGTTCAAAGATCATTCTCCAATAATTGCATTCACAGGTATATATATATATATATATGTATGGCACCTGATAAACATTCTCTATACTCCCACTCAAAATCCTTGATTGCAATGCAACAATCTTTTTTTTTTCCTCATAACGACTCTCGTTCGAGATGTTTCAGAAGAGATTCCACAATTGCACAGAGAGAGATATATATGTATGGCACCTGACAAACATTCTCTATACTCCCACTCAAAATCCTTGGTTGCAATGCAACAATCTTTTTTTTTTTCATAACGACTGCCATTGGGGATGTTTTAGAAGAGATTCCACAATTGCGCAAAGAGAGATATATATGTATGGCACCTGACAAACATCCTCTATACTCCCACTCAAAATCCTTGGTTGCAATGCAATAATCTTTTTTTTTCTCATAACGACTGCCGTTGGGGATGTTTTAGAAGAGATTCCACAATTGCAGAGAGAGAGAGAAGAACAACATTTTCAACTGCCAAGGATACGGGATGGATGACAGTTGCGGGATGGATGAGGGTTCGGGCGGGCGAAGTCAGGGGTTGCTTCATTTACATCCCCAAAAATACACTGGGGTGGAGTCAGGGGTTGCTTCATTTTCATCCCCAAAAGCCTTCATATATAGATGTACATGTTAATCTTGAATCATTCAAATTTTATGATTCAATTTGTATTTGTGATGAATCAATTGAATGCATATATATGTCCAAATTAAACTAACCCTAGATTAAACCATTTATTTATTTATTTATGATAAAATGACATGAGTAAAATCGAATGATAAGAAAATGAAATATTTAATTTAATAAACTTAATGTACATCTCATTTAAACTTGAAATTTTATATTAAAAATTTTAAATTATAAAATTATAGTGAAATCCATTGTTATTACAAAAATAATGTAAAATTGAATTCAATTCTTTTAATTTTATTACAATATTTGATATAAAATTGAATGCATACAAATTATTATACCATGATTTGAAAAGTGATTTTATTTGTTATGATATTTTAGAGATTTTCTTAAAGCATTATTTTTTTAATAAATATGTGGCATGAATCAAAATATGTAAATTAATGGAATGTCTAAGATTTTGGATTAAAATATTATAAAATTGAAATCAATGATCACTACTAAGAAATGTGTCCTAGTTCACTTTGGGTTTCACTAGATTTTGATAGAATTTGAACATTTTTACTTAGTGAAATTGTTTAACCCTTAGTGAATGGGGACCAGTTGTTATGGACAATGATTTGTTTCATTAATTTTGAGTGAAATAAGGTTACTATCAAGTGAAATACAAATTTACCAAACCATTCACTTGCTATTTAATTAACTAATCAACATGGAAATCAATTAAATTTTAATTATTTAATATATAATGTTATTGATAATTTTGTGATTTTTAAAACCTACTATTTATTGACATGTGTGACCCATGCTAGGTTTAAAACCTAGCCTAGATAGGTAAGTAGGTCACATAATCAACCTAAGCACCTAATCTAGGGATTTGATCAAAATATATTGGATGAACATACCATTGTTGACCACACACAACACCACCCATGAAGTTTGATCCTTTGTCCTTTGGATTAGAGGGAAACACCTTTACCATCGAGCTATTCCAATTGTTGCGATAATAGGTTACATTACAATTTATTTATCAAATACTTCATTTTAAACATAAAAAAACATAAACATTCAAATTTCATATTTTATTGAGATTTTATTCAAATCAAATTATTCGAATTTACTTTTAAATTTTTTTAATAATGTACATAATTATATTTATTTCCTTTTGAAAGTTTAAAATCATTTGAACAAAAAAAAAAGGTTGAATTTCATTATTCAATAACATTTCAATGACCATTTTTTTGAAAAATAAAATAAAATAATAAATGCATTTTTTTTTGTTGATATAATAATACTACCTATGTTAAGCTATTTTCATTATTATATGATTATTTTTCATTAATTTAAATTATTTCACCCTACATTATTTATAACTATTTATGGTTGTTTTCAATTACTTTTGGTTATTTTTGGTTACTTCACCTTAGGTTACTTTTGGTTATTGAAATTATTTCATCTTATGTCATTATTGATGATTCTACGTTATTATAAGTTATTTCACCTTAAGTTATTTTTGTCTATTATAAACTATTTCACCTTTGATTATTTTTGGCAATCTTAAATAATTATAATATATGGCTATTGATTATTCTTTTATAAATGTTATTGGTGGTTATTAATGGTTATTGGTACTTAATATCTTTGTGGCTATTAATGTTTTTATTGGTTATTTTATTATTAATTATTGATGATTATTTTATTAATGGCCATTAGTTGTTATTCTATTGGTGGGTATTCGTGGTTATTGTATTGGTGGCTATTGGTAATTATATAATTCAATTCAAAATTTCAAACAATGCGTTTGAATTGATCAATTATGAGTATTTAAAATAATTATGATTTACACATTTTTTTAATTAAAAAATTTACAAAGTTCAATGTAATGATAAACCTAACAAATCAATTAAATCAAATAGTGAGATATAAAAATTCACTTTTGTTTAAATATGTGTTTATATATTTTGCAAAGTCAATTTTTATCATTACATGAGGTGATGGTGTAATGGTTAATGCCTTGGAATGTGGTTGAAAAGGTTGTAGGTTCAAACCTTATTTGGACCATTCATCATTTTTTTAAATCTCAAGTTTGGGGATTCAATGGTTTGTATGACATTGGTTAATGCAATCTGCCTATAATGTTAATTTGAAAAAAAAAATTAAATTTCAACATTGAATCACAAATCAAGGGTGGTAGTGTTTTGGATTCACCTATAGTTCAATAATATTAAAATTCCATAATATCATTATATATTCATATAAATAATATAACTTTTAATTTTAAATCAAATTAATAATGTGACATTAACTAATAACCTTTGTCATTTTAGTCATTTTAGACAAGCATAGTCACTATAAAAAAAAGCCCAATATGTAACCAATGCATTTACATCTATTTACGACTATTTGATTTTTGTAACTAATTTTTTGCCTTTTACGACTAATGTGACATCATGCTAACATCAACCAAATCACCTATGATTAACTTGCAATTACTCTCTGACTAAATTGGTTTACATTTGTATATGGGTTAGATTTATCATCTAAGAGTAACCATTTAAAGTCCCATTAATCACAAGTGACTTATTTATAGTCGCAATCAACTTACGATTATATACATCAATTATAATAGTAATTTGATTTATGATTCAACTTAATATTCATAATAATTTTTAATGCAATTAATATATAATAATTATAAAATTATATATATATACACATTAATTAATATAGACAAAATTTATAATTCAGCTTAATTATTCATAATTTTCGTTTTTAGTATTTTAAAGATTTAAAATATTCAAACTATAATTAAATGAATTAATTTACTTTTTATAATTATAAGAATGACATTCCAATATATTTTTTCATGTACTTACAATATATAATTTCTATTACATCAAAAATATTTGAATAATTATATTGCAATTTTAAATAATAAAAAATTTAATTATTATTTATTACTATTTATATAAAATGAAAAAAAATTGCAACATAATTTTTCACATTAATTAAAATGATTGTCCACAATCATAAAAAATAACTATTGTATTTACAACACTTATGTTTTACTAATAATAAAAAATTGTATCCTAATTGAAAAGTTATGTCCTATACTTAAAAAATTTCTTTCAGAATTTTATAATAATCGTAAAATAATGTGTAAAGTTGCTCTAATTACTTTATTTTAAAATATATATAAATTAAAATAATTATATGTATTACTCATTATTTACTTATTTACAGTAAATTATTAATATAAAAACATAAAATTTTACATTTATAATAATAATTCTATAGTGAAATAAATTATTATAACTATATAATTTATTTGTAAGTTAAAATTACAATAGTTGAATAATTCATTTACTATAATAGTTTGTTATTATAATTCATAAATTATAAATTATAAATTTAGTTCTTATTTGAGTTTCTAAAATAATCATAATTAATTAAAATAATTAATGTTATGAGCATAACTACATAGATTTTAATATAATAAACTATAATATTTGTTTCTTGTAACTATTTGTTCATATTATATCACTTTTTATAATAATTATAAATGATTGTATTTATTGATTGTAAGTTACAATAAATAATTATTGTTATAACATTGGTTTTTATATTATATAATTTACATTTTTATAATAAAGTAAATCAATTACTGATATTGATGTTACATTACTTTAAAATCATTCTAATTATTTCAGATAAGTATTATAATAATTTCATAATAATTTTCTAATTGAACATAATTATTTGCAATCTGTAATTTAAAATTTTGGAAAAACTGTAATGTTGTTAAGATAATTATTGTAATGATTATAATTGCAGGAATTATTATACAATGATGCTTTTTAATTAAGAAAATCTATATTTACTTATCTATGATAAATATTTTATAATAATATTATAGTAATTAAAAAATATTAATATATGTTCAACATATTATTCTATCCATAGTTATTTATTACCAATGTAAAAAACAATTACTTGACTGATAAATATTTATTCAATAATAAATGTAATTATATAGTAATTACAGTAATTAATTTAATGTTATTTTTTAAATAAATAATTTGTGTGGGAATTTATTTTTAATAACAATTATTGTTTCATTTTAAAATAAATATTTATAATAGTTATTTTAAATTATTTAAGTTATTTATCTATCTATGAGTTATGTATTGACAAGTTGTGAGTAACTATATAAGTAGTTAGTTAAACATTTAAACATATTAGTTATTTAAATAGTTGATAATGAATACATAATACTTGTAGTGCATGGTTTATATTTTAAATGTATGTTAAATTTAATCATTGTTTATTTCATTATCTAGTGAACAATGTACTTGAATTGTATAAAAATCTAAAACCTAAGAAAAAATGCATGAGGAAAGTTTTGAAGTTGTAACTTTGTGAGGAAGTTGCAACTTGAAAATTTATCCCATGTTGTTTGTTCTCCATTTTAAATTTGAACATTATATAAATAAGAGGTGTGGTCATTTAATTTCACAATAAAAAATGTTTACACATGGGATGATCCATTCAAAAGGCTTAACTCAAACAAAAAAAAATTATGCACAATTTTAAATTACTTACTTCCCCAACCTATTTATATACCTAATTAAATAGGTGTCTAGTTTGACCTACCCACCTAGCTTGACCTATGTATTTACCTACTTATATGAGTAGGTATTTAACTTGGGAAGGTAGGTTCTACCTATTTACCTTTCAACTTAAATAAATATGTAAGTGTTTATCTTAAGTTTTTAAGCACCTACTTATGTACCTACCTAGGTACCTACTAACCTTTTTCAATGTCACATGGCCTATTTACATTGGGCCACATGTCATAATATAATTCATCCAAATATGTGAATTGAACATCCCAAATTATGTCAAAATTATTATTATTATTTTAAATAATAAAATATTGGAACACGTGGTAGCACATCATTTGCTTTCAATAATGACCAAAATAATTGCATCTTAGTCACATGTGACAATACATATACAATGGAATCAAAAGATGAACTTGTATTTGTTGACTTTTTCCTTCACCAATATCCTTGTTATTTACAACTAATATCACATGTAATTTGTTCAAAACGACTAAGGGGATTTTTGTTGCATATGTTGCTTGCGACTAAAATTTAGTTGTAGAAACCAATTGAAAATAAGTGTTTTTCTTCTAATGATTTAGTCATTTTAAACATATAATCTTAGCCACATTTGTGTCAAAAACAATTAGTATGTTATTACTACAACCAATATATTCCATTATCTTATGTGACTAGAAATATGATCAAAGTTAGTCCCAAAAACTAGCTAAAAAACACATATATGTAATAGTGATGTCGAAATGCATCACTTCATTTGCCTTGGAAAGGCGAATATCTCATACATCTATAGTAATCATGTACAATAACAATGTGTCATGGTCTAGAGTTAAACTCCACCTTCTTTGATCTTATTGATGAGTTTTATCATTATGTCGCCCATTCAAACAAGTGGTTTTTTTGTGGGGGCGGATGAACTTGAAGATTAATTATGATCTTTTTCTTCTTCAACATTGGGGGAGGTATCATTGGTGTCATAAGCCTACAAATGTCAACAACCCATGGCTTTTTAGAACAATTTTCATTGGCCTCCTCATCATCAGATTCATCATCATAAATGTACAAATAGGTAAGGTCTATAAACATGACAACAAAACCTCCACAATTAAACCCATATCGTGTCCCACAAATATTGAATGATATTTTCTTTGGTGAAATTGGTACATGTAAGAAGAAGGGTAACTTGATGTTTGCACAAATTTTCACATAACGCCCATTCACATGTGTAACAAGCATACTTGATGAAAGGAAGTGGGACCTTGTATGTCATATTTGAATGTTGTTGGTTTTGTACCATGCATGCATGACCGGTTTCATCCAAATCATCTATCCCATGGGTGACATGGGTGTGAAGGATCAATGTGGCATTCTCAATGCTCACTTTCACAATGTGTTCCACAACTTTGCTTTGATAAACCCATATTTCTTCATTTCAATTATGTGCATGTAATGTTTTGTAACTATTGTTATAAATCTCCACACTAACTAGTCAATATGTCAACCTTGAAGCCGCTTCATCTTCAAAGTGAATCAACATTTCAATGCCCCGTGGTAAGATTCAATGGATGTTTGTGTGTCTTGGTTTGAATGTGTCATTCATCGAAACCCCACCATCAACAACAAGATATATAATATTCACATGGGATTGCCCATATCATTGGTGTTTTAGCCTTAATTCAAGGAATGGATATTTTGGGATATGTACAACAAGGGGGAACAACAATAATGGACTGAGATTTAATTCGCATAACTAGTTGGAAATAATAAGTTTAAAAGTATTGAATCCACAAATCATTGGGCAAATGTTGGGTGAAGTTTTCAATGACCTTGTTTCTCTCATGAGTCATGAAGGTTTCAATGCTTCATTTGGTTCAATGGGCATGTACATGACGGTGTGAAGGTCATCCAATATTTCACATTGCACCCCATTGTCCTTGATTTTTTCCATCAAGTGTAAATGTCAAGCCTTTAAGACGTGCCATGTGCAAAGTAAAATGGGCATTTGATCCCCACCGCACACCATCCTAACCATGCACAAAATACCACTTTATTAATATTTTAATTAACAACATTATCTAGAAATGGTGAATGTGGGATGAAGTTTTGAAATGGTTGCATGTACATAAAAGTTAAAAAATTGTAGAATGAAAATAAAACTCAACACAATGCTTGTAACTTTTGTGTAACATCATCAACAATTAAACATGAAGGTTTCCACACAAGGTTTTTCCTTTAAAATCTTTGTTTTCAAAAGTTAACCATTCCACCAAATCATTGCATGTTTGCTAGCTTGTAATGATCTATGTAACTAGCACAAACAACATCAATGTGAACATTTGTGAAATTTCATGTCATTGGTCTTGAAGGTGGCATCCATTGAAATTGTTTCATTATCATCTAATGAAATCATGGATTGCAATTGAGATGGGGTTTATATCCCTATTGTGAATGGGACATGAATCCCATTAACCTCATTCACATCTTGAAAATAAAGTACATCATTCGGATGATTAAATGCCCATGTGCACATGGAAATGATTGAATATTTATGTAAACACCAATTCCATCTTTTGTGTTTGGGATCCAAGTGAGCAATTTCTTGTTGTTTAATGAAATCTTCCCTTATCATTATTTTTCTTACATAGATTCTAACCCATCATATTACATTATGCTTGTCATATAAATTCATGTTTGGCATGTTTTTGGAAATAATATTCTTTTTGGAAAAACCAAGTTTGACACTAAATTTTGTAATTTTGTAATTTTCAATTTTTTCATTTAAAAAAAATCATTTGGGCAAGATGAATAAAATGTCACAATTCTTGAAATAGTTAAGAATACATCTAATCTTGAAAAATGCATGTTCTTTTCTATTTTCTTTGTGTTTTGATTATGTGCAAGGGTAAGGTACTTTCAAGTTTTATAAATAGTTTTAGTGCTAGAAATGAAAGCTTCATTTGATTATTATATTGCAATTTGATAGTAGATTCCTACAATGACATTATATTTGATTTGTTATAGCATTTCATTTACACATACCTGAACTTGCACATTTTTCTAAAGTATTTTCATAGTGTAAGAATCATCATACTTGCATTTTAAGGATGCCATGTACATTCAAGTTTATATTTGAGATAAATAGGTATCATACATGTGCAAAGGCAATGGCAACAACCAAACAACAAAAAATGATAGATTCTATGTTTTGTAGAGTGGACAAAGAGGAAAGGTTGTTAACTATAACACAAGAACTATGAGTGGTTCACCTTAAGAAGCGAACTAAACCACATGTGAAAATTGTTGTAGAGAAAGGGAGAACTTCCAGTCTTGTAGAAAAACACTTTTCAATTCTTGAAAGAAAACCAAAATTGAAAGATGAGTTAATTGCCTTGTTGAAAAACGTGTGTGTTACTGGACAAGGTCTTTCTACACATATTGTACAAATAATCATTAAAAGGATCTTTGGTAATAGAACACCTAAACTTTTAAAGGACTTTATGAAGCAAGGAGGCCTTAAAGTCTCTTTAAAGTGGACAAGAGATTTGATGAAGAATCACTTGAATTAGTATTACCTAGCAACCACAATAACAATAGGGAAACTACCACCAACCTGGGAGCAAGAAAGGACATCCATGGCACATCAAATCACTTACCTTGTCAAAATGTACAACATACCTCCATGTGTGGATGTCAACACATATCAAACTAAAGTTCACCTTGTACCCACTTGAGGGGATTGAACATGGGAAAGAAAAGGAGCCACGCACATACAAGTTTTAGGGATAGAAAACAAAAGACAAATTACAATAGTTGTATTATCTTTAGCAAATGGGTCAATGTTGTCTTTGCAAGTTGTGTTATGAGGCACAACAATTCAAATACTCCCACCCATGAATGAAGGGATAAAAAATTGTCTTTCAAGTGGCTTTCATTTTACTTACATTTCCACTCATTGGTTTAATTGGAAAACTATTCAAGAGTTTGTTGAACACATCTTCATGCCCTAACGAAAAGTTCAAGTGGAGAAACTTCCCTTACTGGAAGAACAAAATATGGTTTGGTTGATTAACTACTTGTTAGTTCACAAAAACAAAAATAATTGGGTCGGATGAAGTTGAAGTTTCCAAAAGCATGTGTCATCTTAATTCCAGCAAACTACATTAATGTATTTCAACTTGCTGAAGTCATTTTACAATGCCCATTCAAACATGAATTCAGGAAAAAATTTCATTCTTGGACCTATTCAACAATCAAAAGCCAATTAGAAAAAGGTGGGAATCTTAAAGTTGACTTTCACATGTCAATCATGAAACTAAACCTATATGCATGGTTGTTTCATGCATGGATTTATCTGAAAAACATGAATGAAATGATTTGCAAGGGTTGGGGGATAAACATGATTACTAAGGAACTTCAACATGCAATTTTAGCTTGAAGCTATGGAGGTCAATGTTATTACACCTCTGTTTTCAATTACTTTTAATTCAAAATTTAAACAACACAAAGAGGAAGCAGATGACATAAATTTAGAGGATTCCACTTTTGAAATCACACATAATTGTTTAAATGTTTAAACTATTGAAACTATTTGATCATAGGATCTTCAAATCATCCTCCTTAGATTTGAACATGAGATGTGGAATCTAACATGTGACAAAATTTCATGTTGGACAAAGAAATCATCATGAATTTACGAGCTATGCACTAAAAATGATTTTGGAATCTTGAACTTTCAACAAAAGGCAACAAAACACATATCTTAATGTAGTCATATTATTTTTGTGCAAGGTTGTGAGCTTCTTTAGTGACCTTGACTGCCTTTTTAAGTTCACTGACTTTTTAGTTATGAGTATTATTTCCACCAAAAAAATTGTTGGAAGTTGCTACAAGTTTTCAATTTGCATGTTATTTGTAGCCACATTTGACATTAATGTTTGTATTGTCACGAATCCATTTGATTGTTTTGCGAATGTTATGTGCAAAGGTTGAATAAGTGTTAAATATTCATGTTGAGTGTCATATCAAGACAAGTATTATTAAACTCATCCTTTTGCACAATGCCAATTCTGAATGTACCTTCCTATCAAATCCTTTTGTACATTTTCAAATTTTCAATAAACTCATCCTTTTGCAACACCTAGCTTTCCACAATATTCTTATTTGGTCGAAGAGGAATGAAAAACCATTAAACCTTTGTGTAAACGTGTTTACAAATGTGACAACATCATGGAAACGTTGCTACACATTGAAATTTGACCCCTGGTAAGATGTAATATTTGTGTGTGTGTTGATCAAATAGGTCAGATATGAGGATGCAAATCCAGTTACAAGTGAGGCACCTAACTTTGGAATTTCCTATGGATCTAGCATTGCGATTGTGAGCACATCGAAGAATTAATCTATCCATATTGTGATTTAGGTTTTGGGAAAAAATGGAATTTGCATATGATGGTGCACTTAAAATATTCGGGGATCAAACTAGAAGAGTGAAGGAATAAAAAACCACCAAAACAATTGCCCCAAAATTGTACATTTGCTTAATTTCAATACTTAACGATTTCAATTTCATAGTTTGACAAACTATTGATAATAATTTTTAAAAAATTACTAATTTAATAATGAATTAATTAATGCTGAACATGAGTATGAAATACAATGTTTATTTGACAGTGTATAAACCCAATTGAATCCAAATGTGTCTTTCAAGGCTTGTGACATTCACGAAGCATAAATAAATGGTTATGCAATGGAATTAAGGTCATGTTTATTATGCATAAGCTCACCAGTGGCATGTGTATATGGTTGATGGTAGAAGATTGTTTCCACCATTTCAAGTCATGTGTATAATTACCTAATTGAAAATTGAACAAAACAATGATGGTGGTTTGGGTCTCCATGATTGTCCTCCAATCCATACCATATGCATACCTACAAAATGTGCAATCAATTTAGGACCTAAGGTTGGGTACAATATGAAAAAAAAAGCATAGTCATATAATAAAAGTGGACAATAAAACAACATACCAAATATGGCCAAAGTTATTTTGGATTTTTAGCATTTTTGCATTTTCTTGTGGGGGTACCCACGTATAATTGTTCCACTCCATTAGGGAGAATTTTGAAACCCATGCATGTGGGATGTATACACATTCAACTTTGATATAATATGTGCCCCTCCATGTTGAACATCGTTTCTCCAAACCAAGTCCATGTTGTTGAAGGATGACCTCCTTGGTATTTGGATCTCAATTGGTTGAGATTTTGAAGCACAACCCATGTTTGAAACTAAACCCTAATCTAATTGTATAAAAAAAATGGTAAATTGATGTTGGTGAGGGTGGGATTATTATTAACATGAAAATTATGATCCTAGTTGTTTTCATTACATATGGTGGTTTAATTGATGAACGAATTGTTAAATGTCTTGTGTGTTTAGGAGCTGATGACGTCTCCACATTTCAAGGGGTTAAATTTGGTGTTATTATTTTGTTGAGTATTTAACAAACACCTTACTCCATTGGGATTTGTCATACGGTGCATAAAACAAACCTTATGATGCAAATATTGTCTTTCATGCTAATAATTTCAATTTTATTTTATTTATTTCAATAATTTTATGAATATTTTTAGTTCCTTTCAAGACCATCTTGAATTCTAGAAACTTATTTGATATTACAAAAATTGGAAGGTTTGAAATTTTTTTGAAATGTAAAGATGAAGTGGATGAACATGCTACCACCTTTGAAATAAGTTGGGAAAAAAATTAAAAACCCTAATTACTAATATCGTTATTGACAATGAGTTTGTGGAGGCAACGAAGGCCAATTTGGTGAGTTTATGTGATATTGATTCAATTTTGGGGTTGCCATGGGTAATTGCATAAAATTTGTCAATGTTTTGATGAAGTTTGCCCAAGTAAAGGATATTTTCATGTGTGGTTATGTTGTAGTTGTTAAAATTTGCCAAGTTAATTTATACAAAATGCACAATGATCCCACACATTTCATTTCAGCCCGAATTTTTTTTTGAATTCATGGATGTTGTTGCAAACACATCTCATAAGATTACCCAAGATTGGGTGACTAACCTAAATGGTGGCATTAAACATTTGATTTTTTGCATCATTGGACAATCCCACATGGTTTGTTTTGTTGATTATTTAATCAAATCCATTCTATAATTATTTAGGAGGTTTTTGATCAAGTTATTAGAGGTGTGAAAGTTCAATGCACTATTGCTTGTGATTTATTGGTCCATGAGTTGAAAGGAAAGTTTTTAAATCATGAGTTGATGAATGTTCTTGTGATTATAAATATTCACAATATTGGTTACAACCAAATAGTGATTCACCTTTATGGACCATTTGGCCTTAATCAAACAACATTATTGCATTTCCATGAAAAACCAAGCTTTCAAAATTATGGTAGAACCTAAAGATGAAAATCTAGTGACTAAATTGTGGTGTTAGCTTGTCATAATTAGTTTGCTGGTTTTGTGTCTCTTTAAGTCCATGAGGCTTGTTGAATTGGCCCTTGTTCAAGTCATTTGTAGTTTGGAAAATGAAAGAATATTTTCCATTGTATTTTATGAAGTGCAAGCTATGCAAATTGATTGGCAAGACATTTGAATATTGCCGCACATATATTTGCATAAGACTTTGTCATTAAGGAAACTTTTCCTTTTCAATGTGTTATTATAGATTGAAATGATGGAAACAAAGTGAAGGGGGAAATCAATGCAAAACATTCAAGACTTAAACGTAAATAACCTTGGATGTAAAGTTTAAAGATGTAATTTTGATTGCATTTTTGAATGCACAATCATGTTTTGTTTTTGTATAAAATAATATTAACATTTTCATTGCTACATGTATTTTGTGCTACAAATGGTGGGTAAGGTCTTGTTCAAATCCCTCGCAATTGTAATTTAAAAATTTACTTGTAATTGCCACATGTTGTCAATTTCATATAATAGTTGTTTGTTAGAAGCCCAAAAAAAAAAAAAAACCAAACACCTCTACACTTGTAAAGCTTATTCTTGTATTACTTAGATGTCTAGAAAAAAGTCACTATGGACCTCTCCAACTTCAAAATTTTGCACCCAATTTATACTTCTACTCTTGCAATATAGCAACTTATAACCCATTAATATTTTCTCCAAATAGCCATAAAAAGGCTTTGCTTCTCACAATCCCTTGTCACTTGTGTTACAAATTAAAAACATAAAAGAAACACTACTACCCATAAAACTAAAATTGGGATCATCTCTTTGTGATTTACACCTGTAGGACTATGGGGATGATGAAGCTGATCTTTCTTTCGAATATAAAATGACGCATACTATGAATTTTTTATATTATTGGCCTTGCCCACCAAGGCAAGAAGGATATTGTGTTTACATTCATTATAGAGTATAGTAGCTTACTTAAGGGATTTTTATAGGTCCTTACTAGGTAATAATAATAATAGGTCTATTTATTTTTATATGAGGATTTTTGAAAGATGATATTTTAGCTTGTGTTGAAACTTGAGATTAGCTATAAAATTATAATGTCTCGAAGGAGTTTGGTTTCTTTTAGAGGATTTTTTGAAGATTATATTTTTGCATGGTGAAATATTTGAGGTTTCATAATTCTTCTTTTGCAAGTAAGATACATTTTAATGTAAATGGCAAGGCCACGGTGTAACACACCCCTTGTTTTTCGTGTTTATTTTAAGACTTGAGTATTTTAACCTCCAGGACAATTTTTTAAAGACTAATAGACACTATTGACAGATTTTTATCAAAAAAATGTAATTAAGCACTTTCATTTTTTCGAATTCTTCTCTGCCTAACTGGCTATGCAGCTGGGGTATGGAGTGAAGCGGAGAAAGCGAGTCGAAATTTCCATTGAAGACAGCAAAACACACCTGGGGATGGGAATCGGGATGCATCTCTTTTGTCCTTGCAAAGATGGGATTGGTGGAGGGAGTCGACGCGTCTGGGGGAGAGACCCAAATGCGCGTTCCCCGCAATAAAGACAGCAGCAAATGGTCCTTTTGTTTCCGCAATTTTGGTGCCGGGATCCACTTGCTGCAAACAACGCGGACAAGGAGACTTTTCACATGGCAGAGACAAACTCCCGAAACTTCTTCCTCCTTCCCATAAGTTAGGCGAATTGCAAACCTCTCCTCAGCTCAGCTCAGCTCCCCTCCCCTCCCCCTCTTTGTGGCTTTTGCATTGGAAGGGAGTTGAGTAGCGTTTTTGGAAGTAAGTGCCGGCTGGATGATGACAGACAGTACCCCACTACACCTGGATCTCTCTCGCCTGCTCCTCATGGCAAATCATCCACAGTGCTTTTCTTCCATCGCCGCAGGCAGGCGCGTGGAGGTTGCAGCTGGGCGGTTATATGTATAACAAGGGGGTGTGTCACACTGTGGCCTTGCCATTTACATTAAAGAGTATCTTAAGGCAAAAGAAGGAGAATTGTGGAAACTCAAATATTTCAACGTGCAAAAGTATAATCCTTTAAAAGAAACCACAATTCTTCAAGATATTAAAACTCTACAACTAATCTCAAGTTTCAACCCAAGCCAAAATAGCATCTTTCAAAAATCCTCATATAAGAATAGACCTATTATTATTATTATTATTATTATGCAGGGGCCAAAATCCCTTAAGCTACTATACTCTATAATGAATCTAAACACAATATCCTAATTGCCTTGGTAGGCAAGGCCAAAAAAAAGAGCATTAGTCTTTTCCATTGGTTAATGGGGATGGATAGTGATGATGATCCCAAAAGACTTCTCTTCTCTTCTTAAGAGAAGTCATAAGATTATTCTTTAGTGTAGTTGAATTGCAAGTTCCTCACTGTAACCTTTTTTGCCTCCTGAAGGTGGAGAGACTACATCCTCAAAAAAGGAAATGCCATCTCTTGTGGGCCTTTTGCAAAGAACCGCCGTCATTTCCCGTTTTTGTATTTTTCAGTTGCTTCTCAGGCATAACCTCACATGAGACTTTACAAAGAAAATCTCACCATTTCTTTGCATAGGAGAAGGAGCCTACTACATGCAAGACCATTCTCCTATACAAAACACCAACCTTTGTTTGTAAATCAGGTGCCCAGGGTCATTTCTTGAGCATCTGATCCCAAACCCTTGGTCTCATCTGGTGGGGGCTTAAAATTGAAAGGGAACTTTTTTCTTTCAGGAAACTACCATATTGAAAGGCTTTTTTTTTTCCTTCTTTTTGGGCTCCCTCCTCATGTGCAAAATCACAATTTCTAATTTAAAAAAGCATTTCAAAATGTTCAAGAATGCAAACCTTCACAGGAATCAAAGGATCAAAGACCCACCCGTCAATGGCCATGTAAAGAAAATCCAAAATTGAATATGAAACTGAGAATAAAACAAATTTCCAAGGGTAACATCCACATTGGTTGCCATATATTCTGTTGAAAATTGTCTCTGGTTGAAATTTCCAAAATTGAATATGAAACTGAGAATACAACAAATTTACAACTATAACATCCACATTAGCTACGATTTGTTTTGTTGAAAATTGTGTCTTTGGCTAATCTCCTTCCCAAGAATGAATTCTTCAAATTTTATCTTCACATACAGAAATAAGTCAAGATTGTTTGAAATGTGGCCACAGGTGTGGTAGCCTACCCTTTGAGAAGAAGAAGAAGAAGAAGAAGAAGAAGAAAAATAATAAAGATCTAGCTGATTGGACCCTTCATTGAAATGGGTCACCATCACTCTAGTTAAATTTCTCATGAGTTGGACACATTTTTGTGGCAATTTTTTTTGCTACTTTGCAAACTCTTTTTTTTTTTGAAAATCACATTTTGCATTGTTTAATTGTGACTCACATCAATTAGTTTGTGGGGACTCCCAAAGTTCTTTTCCTGGGTTTGTTTTTGGTGCTGGGCACATTTGATTGGGCCATCATCGAATTTTCTGGAACCGTGGTTAGTCTTTGGTAGAAATTAGAAAACACCCTATTATGCAAGAAGAAAGGACTTTAAAAAAAAAAGGGTTTGTTTGTTTGCAATTTCCTAGCAAGCCTCTATTGTTTGTTAATTGCACTAATGGTACCTCTTTTGTAACCGCCTACTTCCACTCCTTATGTTTCACCATATTGCTTTAAGGTACATATCACAAAGTAGCCTACCTCTTGCCAACAACAACAGATCTTTTGCTTGAATGCCTTTGCTTCCTTTCCTGAACAAAGTAAAGGAAGTTAGGATATTTGATTTTCAAAGCATGTGAATAAAATGAAGTGCACACATAAAAAACTACACCCAACAAACTTATGAGTCGACGACACCAGTGTTGGGTGGTTCTTGGTTTTTTAATGTGAACTTCTCTAGGTACGGTTCTTAGAGGAGTTGTGTAAGAACCACCTCATCAGTTCTTTTTTTTAAAAAACATTCATCTCTAAGAGAATGAGGAAGGGTTTCAATTTTTTGAAAAAAATAAATTCCAGTCGGTTTTCAATGTGCCAGTTCTCATGCATTTAATAATATTCGGTTTTCAAAAATGGTTCTCACGAATTGGTTATCAAAGTTACTTTTTTTAATGAAAAATTTGGATTTTTTCAATTTATTAAAAGTTGTAACTTGCAAAAATAAAAAACCAATAATAAAATACTAAGATTTTTTCAAAATTTTATATGTGCATAAGTTCATCTCGCTCAAAAATGAGTTTTCAAACTCTTCCAACTCCTCATAGGTCTTTGTCTATCTCAATTAGCTCTACTAAATTAGAAAGAGCTTTGCAACCAACCTTAGAATCATTTGACCATTTTTTGTTCATAAATATCAACTTTTTAAAATTGTCTAATTGTAAGCAACTTTTTCTTAGATTAGTAAAAATATCAATTGAATATTTTGTTGCAATCTCGATTTGTGATCCTACAATGCGCAAGATGCGCTAAGCTAGAAAACCAATAGTAGGAAATATGTTTTCATGTTTCACCATTATTGAAATAAACATATGATTTCCTTGGGGTCCACTTGACAACATTTGAAAAATCAACAACTTTTTGGTAACAAGTTGTTTTTTTGCTAGTTTCCTTTTTACTAACAATTTGTCCTAAAATATTCAAACTATGGGACCTTCATCCATTGCTTGGTCTTCAAAACTAATCTCAAGTTCTACCACTAGATGTAAATGATGATAACATTTCAAAAGCATGAAATACATGGATCTCTTATCAAAATTCTCAACAATAGTCACATCAGCGTCTTGACTAATCAAAACAATACTAGACAAGGAGTTGTAAAATTAGGGTTTAACATCAAGGACATGTTGTGAAAGCTTTTTTTCATATTTTCTTGAAAAAGAAAGGAAAGATGTCAAAACATCACAAATTTCCTTTTTGATGTTGAAATCAAGCAAAACCAAGTTAAAAACAACACAAAATCAATGTCAATCAAATTTGCATGGATCAATGGGTTTTGTAATTTCTTCTTTGAATTTTAAATACATAGTTATGGCCAATTTTAATGCATTAATAAACAACTAATGGTCATAAAATTAGTTCAAACATAGGCTCTCACAACAAGAGAAAAAATATCCATAATAATCTTTAATAAATAATGATAGTATTTTGCTTGTTATAACAATAGATTATAACATCTTTAAATTGCATTTTTTTTGGGAACATAATGATTTTGCTACCAAACCTATAATAAAAAATATACATGTAATATTAATATTTCCAACTAGTGACAAATTGAAAGAAAATTCAAAGAGCAAGAATTCAAGTCATCAAAAATTAAAATGTATGTTGTTTTCACTAGAATATTTAATTTTCTCAAGCAAAGACTAGCATCACACACGTCTTGTTCCATTCTTATTTTCCTTTCACAAATTCTTTAGGCCAAGTTATGCATTTTTACAATTTTAATTATGTAGACTTGATCGAGACAAATTGGAAATTTTTACAAATTTTCTTTTTTGTTGTATCATATCAACAATGTGCTAAAAAAAACATGGCCAAAACAAGTACTTTGAAAACTGTCATTTTGAACAAAAAATTTCACACCTAAGAATTCACACCTCATAATAAAATTTGAGGGAATTATCATGGAATTCAAATTTGACCTTTCATTTTTGACATAGGTATTATTTTTTTTTTCCAACCCATATTGATGAAATAATTATATTAGATTTTTGGCCAAGTCTAGACAAGTAGTTTTTGTTTTCCCAAATAAATCAATAGTTGTTTATTTAGGTTACCAATAAACTCCTAAGAAGTTAACAACAAAAGAAAATATTTTATGTGCTTGCTTTGACATTCCTAATTAAAAACTTCTTATTGTAGAAGTGCAATTTGCTAATTTTGGCAAATTATATTTTTGTTTAGTTTTTTCCACCACATTAGGCAATGTTTCTTGAAAATTTTACTTTCTAGAAAGAAAGGAAGATAATTCAAGAATACAAGTATAAAACTAAACACTCTCCACAAACTACAATGGCAAATGCTTTTTCACAATCAAAAGGTCAATTGAAAGTTTTGCGTATAAATTTTTAAATGATTTTTTAAGGGATTGAGTACAATTGACCCACCCCACCCAGTGCAACAAATTCAAAACATGCAAACAAAATAATATGAAAATTTGATAAATATCTTGAATCAAAATATGTGGATGAATCACAATGGTCAAAACCAACGACAACTTTGAATAACTATTGTGAGCCGGAATAAATGCACATGTTTTCAAGCCCTTGAATTTTCAAGTAAAAATCAAATTTGGGAGAACTCATTGCTTATTTGATGTTTTTAAGTGGCCAATCATAATGATTGGCAAAGGTGGTGACATTTTCTTTGTTTCATATTTTATAATGTTCAATTTTTTCTTTATCATGGGAGAGGAGGAGGGGAAGAACATTGAGTTTATCTCTTGGATGCAACCACTCCCCATTGGAGCCCAAATTCAAGGTGTGGAGTGATGATTATGTGAACAAGAAACAACCAACACTAACCCAATATAGTCAAAAGGATTGAGTGCAACCCGCACCACCCAACTTACTAAAGCAATACATTTTGTATATGGATCTCCCCAATCTCTTACTCTCTAGAGGCTAAACCATGGGCACATCAACTTGATGATAAACATCATGTCTATTCATTTAGTTGTTCATTCATTCATTCATTCTCTTTTCACCTTGTTACCAAGGCAAGGATATTGTGTTTAGATTCATTAAAGAGTATAATAGTGTATGGGATTTTGGCCCCTAGGTATGTAGTAGGTCTATAATTTATATGAGGATGTTTGAAAGATGATATTTTGGCTTATGGTGAAACTTGAGATTAGTTATAGAATTATAATATGTTGAAGGATTTTGGTTTCTTTTAGAGGAATTTTTTTGAAGATTATATAATTTTGCATGGTGAAATATTTGAGTTTTCATGATTCTTCTTTTGCCTTAAAATACTATTTTAATGTAAATGGCAAGGCTGCTAAAGTGAAACATCATGGTGTGTAATTTTTAATTCAATGTGTTGAAAGCACGAAAGTAGTAGTCAACTCAAAACCATTCAAAAGTGGGCTCATCCCAAAACTTAACATTCAGAAGATTTGGTAAATTATCGTTACAAAGGATTGATTAAGTGTTTTTTTAACCTCACCAAAAAGAGCAAGGGCCGAAGCTGATCAAGAACCAACTAGTAGCCACCACAATTCGCCTACATCTATCTCCACTTGCTTCTT